>JAEVFF010000460.1:284134-297562 GCA_018901945.1 Pugionium dolabratum
AAACAGTGTTCACAGTGGAAAGAGAGGAATAATCAGATGTCCAGAGATGGGTTAGAAAGAGGAGAATCATCGAATGTTACTGGTGAGGTTTATGATGCAGCTGCACTGATGGTTTCAGAAGCTCTCTTGATCATAGAAGATGAACTGAAGAACAAGTGGATAATGGACACTGGGTGTTCATTCCACATGACATACAGAAGAGACTGGTTCGTAGAGCTGAAAGAAACAGATTATGGGAAAGTAAGGATGGCCAATGACACATACTCGGTTGTGAAAGGTATTGGTAGTATTAGAATCAAGAATGAGGATAATACTACAATACTTCTAACTAATGTGAGGTATGTGCCGGAGATGTCAAAGAACTTAATCTCATTAGGGACACTTGAGAACCAGGGATGTTGGTTTCAGTCCAGAGATGGAATTATGAAGATCAATAGAGGCTGCAGAACATTAATCAAAGGGGAAAAAACAGGAACATTGTACATCTTAAAGGGACAAGTTCTAACAGGGGAAGTAAATATCTCAGTTGGCTCCAAAGATGAAACCAAGCTATGGCACAGGAGGCTTGGACATCTTAGCCAAAAAGGAATGAATGTCTTACTCAAAAGAGGATATCTGGACAGTAAGAAGATCACAGAAATGGACTTTTGTGAGGATTGTGTTTATGGGAAATCTCACCGCGTGAGTTTTGGAACAGGGAAACATACCACAAAAGAAAGGCTTGATTACATTCACTCAGACCTCTGGGGATCTCCAAATGTGCCTCAATCCCTTGGGAGATGTCAGTACTTTGTCTCCTTCATAGATGATCATACAAGGAAGACATGGATATACTTTCTGAAAAGAAAAGATGAGGTCTTTACAACCTTTGTGGAATGGAAGAAACTTACAGAGAATCAGCTGGAAAGAAAGATTAAAATCTTCAGAACAGATAATGGTATGGAATTCTGCAACAAAGAGTTCGATGATTACTGTAGGGAAGAAGGAATCACCAGACATAAAACGTGTGTTTACACCCCTCAGCAGAATGGCACTGCAGAAAGGATGAATCGAACAATCCTTGACAAAGTGAGATGCCTTCTAAGTGAATCAGGACTGCCTAAGAGCTTCTGGGCAGAAGCTGCAGCAACAGCTGTACACCAAATCAACAGATCACCATCTGCAGCACTTGAATTCAACATACCAGAGGAAATGTGGACAGGAATCAGACCAAAGCTTGAGGAACTAAGAGTTTTTTGGATCAATTGGGTATATTCACAGTAATCAAGGAAAACTTAACCCAAGAGCAATGAAAGGTGTATTCATTGGCTATCCAAATGGGGTAAAAGGCTACAAGTTCTGGCTCCTTGAAGAGAAGAAGTGTGTAATATCCAGAGACGCAGTATTTCATGAAGAAAAGATGTTTAAGCATCTAACTCAAGACTCTGAAACTCCAAAAGAGGTAACAGATTCAGTCTTTCCTTTTACATATGAAATTTCTGTTGGAAATTGCAGAACTGCAGGTGAAGAAAATAATGATCAAGTAGAAGGATCACAACACAACTCACCTGAAAGGGAAATACCAGAGAACTCTGAATCAGAAGATCATCAGAACAGACAGGAGTTAGAAAACTATCTTCTTGCAAGAGATAGGAAAAGAAGAATAATGAAAAAGCCTGCTAGATATGATGACTCAAACCTGGCAGAATATGAAGAAGATAATCTGACTGGGTTTGCTCTGATGGTTAGTGAGGACGGTGATTTTCCAGAACCAAGTTGCTATGAAGAGGCCAGAAGAGATAAACACTGGAGTAAATGGAAAGAAGCTATGGATGAGGAGATGCAGTCTTTACACAAGAATCAGACCTTCACACTGGTAAAAAGGCCAAAGAATTGCAAGGTGATAGGTTGCAAGTGGGTTTACAAAAGAAAACCTGGAATAGAGGGTGCAGAACTGCCAAGATTCAAAGCTAGATTAGTGGCTAAAGGATATCTTCAGAAAGAGGGAGTAGACTATCAGGAGATATTCTCCCCAGTTGTCAAACACGTCTCAATCAGAATGATTTTATCCTATGTGGTAAGCCTCAATCTAGAACTAGAGCAGTTAGATGTGAAAACTGCATTCTTACATGGCAATCTAGATGAACACATTCTCATGGAGCAACCTGAGGGATATCAAGTCAAGACTGAGACAAATGATGAGGTGTGTCTACTCAAGAAGTCTCTTTATGGACTGAAACAAGCACCCAGGCAATGGAACCAAAGATTCAACAAGTTTATGCTGGATTCTGGTTACAAAAGAAGCAGTTTTGACAGTTGTATCTACTATCAGAGATTGGATAATGATTCTTACATCTATTTGCTGCTTTACGTTGACGACATGTTAATTGCAGCTAAAGAGAAAGAAAGAATTCAGAAACTGAAGGAACTGTTAAGTGCAGAATTTGATATGAAGGATCTAGGTGAAGCAAGAAAGATTCTAGGCATGGAAATCAGAAGGGACAGAGATAAGGGTATCCTTGAAATATCTCAGGAAGACTATCTGAGAAAGGTTTTGCAACTGTACAGAATGAATGATGCAAAAGAGGTTCAAACTCCTCTTGGGATTCATTTCAGATTGAAAGCTGCAGAAGAAAAAGAACTCATGTCTCAGGCTGAATACATGGAATCTATACCATATTCCAATGCTGTTGGGAGCATTATGTATTCCATGATTGGCACCAGGCCTGATCTAGCTCATCCCTTATGTGTAATCAGTCGGTTTATGAGTAAACCAACTAAAGATCACTGGACTGCAGTCAAGTGGGTATTGCGGTATATTAAGGGAACTCTGAAGCTCAGATTATGCTACAGAAGAGAAGCTGATTTACAGATTAAAGGGTATTGTGATGCTGACTACGCTGTAGACTTGGATAAAAGAAGATCTGTAACCGGTTTTGTATTCACAGTAGGTGGAAATACAGTCAGTTGGAAGTCAAGACTTCAAAAGGTTGTTGCTCTATCCACCACAGAATCAGAGTACATGGCAATAACAGAAGTTGTTAAGGAGGGAATGTGGCTAAAAGGTCTTGCAAATGAACTCGGTTTTATTCAGAATCAAGTGGAGATTCTAAGTGACTCACAAAGTGCAATTTCCCTCTCAAAAAATTCTGTTTACCATGAGAGGACGAAGCATATAGATGTGCGTCTGCATTTTATAAGAGAAAGGATAGAAGAAGGTGAAGTTAAGATCTCAAAGATCTCAACTCAGTGGAATCCTGCAGATATCCTTACAAAAACAGTACCCATAAGCAAGCTTCAAAAGGCTTTGGAGTTGCTAAGGGTATGTGCACCTTAAAGAAACATAAGGTGGAATCCGGGGAGTAGGGGAATATCCAAAGAAAAACCTAAGAAACAGAACCCAAGATCTCAAGAAATTCATACTAAGGTGAAGTTTTGTGGAGTTTAGTTTGAATTCTTGATAAGTTTTTAAACAGATGCGTCATGACTTGTTGGAGTAATATAACAACAAAGTAATCGAAGCCTTGTTTACAAGCAGAGGGTTTCATCTTGTGACGCATACAAGAAGAAGTCGGTTAAAGACTTGGTTACAACCAGAAGCTTCTCATGTCTTAAGAAGGAAGAAGAACAGGAAAGAGAAACAACGAAAGTACAGACAAGAAAACTTTCGTTATTTCTCGGAATCAGTTCACACATTGTTGCAGAAGGTTTATCACGCCAAGCAGCCCTGCAAAAACTGATTTCTCTTATGTTTTTTACTTAGGTAAAAACTAAGTCAACTGTTGAAACTATCGATGCTCTGTTTTGAGATATAAAGAGCATCGTAAGAAAGTTTACGTTTTCTTCTTGGAGTGGCTGTTCTTGACTGAAACAGAGAGAGTGAGAAGTGAGTGTTGTAAAGGGTTAAGGCTCGAGTTTAGAGCAAGTTCTTAGTGGATATTCTCCGGAGAAACTCTCCGGCGAGACGTAGGTTCCTCGTTGAGGAACCGAACTCGTAAATCCGTGTGTCTTTTATTTATTTCTGCATTCAATCACTCTCGGTAAAACATTCATAAAAACACACATTCTGAAAAACATCTCATTTAACAGCAAACTGCTCTAAGCTCGACATTACAAAGTCTCAAAACACAGAATCTGAGAAGGTAAATTCTCAACAAGATCGAAAAGAGAGCTGTTGCTGGTTTCAAATGTAATACTACCCGCAAACCAAAAAAAAGAGCTCAGTCGAACGGCAATATCATCTTGGAATCAGATGAGTGCGATGGACCCAACCAGCGCTGAAGCCAACTTCATCATAGCTCAAAGGAAATGCACCAGCCGGGAATCGAACCCGGGTCTGTACCGTGGCAGGGTACTATTCTACCACTAGACCACTGGTGCTTCGATGTCAATTCTTCTCTGCTACAAAATTATGTACTTAAAATATATCAGAAACTACTTGGGAGGAAGACTATTATTACGGAAAAATTGATCACAACGAGTAGCTTAGAGAATTGTCGAACGATGAGGAGAAAAGGAGTCTTAAAAATCAATGTGATGAATCATTTGAATAGACATGTAATACAAAAAGGAAAAAGAGTAGTTATATGATAAAAAGGATCATCTCAAAGCTGTTCCCTTTCTCCCCACTCATCATTCTCTACTTCTTTTCTGTCCATACGCTGGGGAACGCTGTTGATTTTTTTTCAGACTCCTCTACTTCTCTGCTATGCAATTTAAAAAGAGAACAAAAAAAGGAGGAATTAAAAAAAAAAGTTTTTTTCCTTTTGACAAATCTGATACAAAGAGAGAGTTTGATATATAAAAAGGAATAGTGATATTCAGCTTTAGGCTTGAAAATCTTTATTCGAGTTCCATACAGGAGCCACTGTCTTTTGCACACCATCTGATAACACCCCACTTCCATTTTCAGCTGCTATTAGCGGATCCTTCTCGCTCTCTTTCATCTATCAAACCCCAAGGTAGTATCTTCACATCAGTTTTTTTCTTTCCAGAAACAAAACTAAGCAATACAAAAAAAAATCCTAGGCTAGTATTGATATTCTTTCTTGATAGCAATCTAATTCCAATATCAATGGTACAATAAAAAGGAATATGATTTAGTAATGAGAAGACTGGTATCACTTTCTTCCTCGCTCTTTATTTTTTCTGACTCTTATGGGAAAATGGGGTTTTATCGTTTTAAATCATACAACGAGAAGATATTATTAGTGCAAAAGGGAGATGAAGAATATACCTGAGGTAACTGAGTTGATGTTTCACTTGCCTTCTGCTGGGTCTCAATCGAGCAGTAATAGGAATAAACAACCATTCCAATCACAGCCACCAGAATACCGAGAATGTTGCGCCAGTTGAATGGGTCTCTCAACAACACATAGCCAAATGCTAGAACCAGGCATGTTTTAAGATGTCCCAGAACCTGATATGTGACCGGAGATGTTTTTCCAATGACAAGAAAAGTGCTGAAGTTTACAGAAACTGATATGAGGCAGGACAGGACGATGAAGAACTGCAGTCAACAAACAGGCACGTGTAAATATGTAGAATCGACATGGAAAAAAAAAGATCAGTAAACAAGTTGGGTAGAATTCATGGCAGATTAATTCTCACCACCACTTGAGAAGTGTACTTGAAAGCAAACACGTTCTGGTTGGTTAGAAGCCCATCTAAAAATGGCCCAACAACAAAAAGAGTGATTGCTTGATAAGGGCAAGACTGATATAGAAGTTGCGTGGAGGAAACTTTGAATTTCTTCTGGATGGTATTTGTCATCTGTGTACAATTGGTTAAGATAACAGCATCCGATTGGCTTATATAGAAAGGCTGAAAGAATAAAGCAATGAGAAAAGAAAGGGCAAGCATAGGATACAATTTGAGCAACACAAGTTGTGATAACAGCCAGCAGCGACAAGATAGAACCCATCATATTAAGCTGAAGATCTGTGACGGTTGCAATTCCAACACCAAGGAGAAGGATAGCTAATGAAAACTGGATTTTTCGACTGCAAACAAGAAAAGAAGTCTGTCATTAACTAAGCCCTTGACCAGAAACTAGCTTGAGAAGCTCATGAAGCCATTGAGGATTGATTATCAACAGAATTTTGGGTTTTGTCAACCAGAAATGCATGACCAAGAGAAAAGAGTGAAGTAATATCAAAAATGTCTTCCTTGAAGTCAATAATCATTGAAAAATATACAAAAAGCAACAGAACTTTGAGTGCTAACCTGAACTTTTTCCTGAAGAAGAGTGTCTCCAAGAGAACAGTGCAGGGGATGATTGCTAGTTTTGTCATCTATTATCAAGGGAAGAGAAGATGGGTTGGAACAACGCAGGTTAAAATGGCTATCGCATCATGCAACAGCTCAGATGAAAGCTATACCTGGTAGAAACCAACGGAATTAAATCCCAGGCTGAGGTTTAATAGTCCTATGGATATCCCATTCAATATACCAAATCCCATCACAGCTCGTGGATCAAAAGGCTTATGTTCAAACATCTTCATCCATAATGCCACGTGAAGGGAACAAAATGTGACCAAAAGATGCCAACTTGTCAATGTAGTCGCTGCATGTACAAAATAACAACCGTAAGTACATATAGTTTAAGAAATCAATTGCTTATGATGACATATACGCAGTTATGGTGACACAGGATTTAAAATGGGTTGATCAGCGTCCTGCTCATTATAACACTACCAAAGAATCTCCGGTGTATCCTAGAATAAAACATTGAGTCAAACAAAAAATAAGAGCTAAAGTAAAAACAATTACCTCAAAGTAGTAAGACTATTCCAGATTTTTTGGGGATACAAACCACAAAACAACATTTATTGAGCATCTAAAACGTTATATATTATAGGCCAGATATATGAAACTATCTTACAGTTTGAAAAAAGGGATAACCAACTGACAGTTCAGAACCTATAATAAAATGATGATCAACTCAGTCCTCGGATTTCATAAAATAAGCAGGCTCGAAAAGGAGCAACATGGATCCAGAGGAAATGATTCGTGCAGCAACATGGATAACCAAAGGAGTCTGAAATACTAAAATCTACGAGGAGGAACTGAATAGGTTACCGAATGTAAAGCCAAGGGTGCTAATAAGCGCCTTGTTACAGATCACGATCGACACAGACGACACAACGGATAAACTCAAAGCGCCGATTGTTCCCAGCTGGAACTTCTGGCCTTCGCTCATTTTCGCTCTCGTAATTATCTCTCACTTCACTTCAATCACGATCTACGATGATCTATCCACCAAAAATAATTTACATCGATTCCCAATCATACGCTAGAAAGTAAAACGTGCAGAAACAAGAGCGATCTGAAGAAACAAACCTCATTCGTGCATAACGTATACGTAAATGCGAGAGAATCGAAGCTGGAGACAGCTCAACTGCAGCAGTAGAGATATAGAAACTCGTTAGATAAACATTAACAGAAGTCATAAAACGACGAAGATTTATTGAAAGCCAGAAGCCATAAACCCTAGATCTGCCGTTATGAGACAGAGATCACAAAAGTAGCTCAACAGAAATTCAAGAGACGCGGAATGAAACAAGGAGAAGATAAGGAGGGAGAGAGAAAACTCAGGGGAGAATTAGAGAACCAGAAGGAATAACAAACTTGGACGGAGGAGAAGAGATTCCAGATTTTGGTATAAAGAGAGAATCCTATTTTCGCAATTTGATGGTCTGCACTCAGCACCGCACAGAGGAAATAGTGAAAGAGAGAGAGAGGAAGATTGTTTTTGGTTTTCTCAACAAAGAGAGAGAGGAAGAAGATAGTTTTTCTCTTTCTGATACTCAATAGGCCCCACAATGGGGACAAAATCGTAACTACAATAATAAATTCATAATTCATTAAATTTTTACCGTTGTTTATATTAAAAATTCATTTCCTTTTTTCCAAAAATACGATTTGCGTTGTATTGTATAGTGAACAATCCATACTATATGAGTGCTAAAATTATACATTTGTTGCCGACAAAAAGAAAACTCGAAAAGTATATACAGTTGTTCAAGCCTGAATGTTAGTGGGATGGCTACAGAAGCATAGCACCATTGTGTTGGAAGCGGGCTATGCCCTCCCAATCATCCCGAACTCGGCCCAATGCGGATCTAGTTCAGTGTGACGAACGCCTATTTTCTAGAAGAGTAGGTGCTTTCTTATCAAGAAACTGTCGGGCAACTCAGATATCCGTCCGATCTCATCGAATATCGAGAACAGCGGTAAATTTTCCAATGTTAGCATTAAATGTCATTTATAAGTATTTATAACTAGTAATAATTACGACATTGAACTACGAATATAAAAATAAAACCTCGCGCCATAATTAACGGAGACAGATTTTAATAAATCGGAATCATAACAAACACTAACTGTTTGTAACCGATTTCAATAAATCAATATTCATAATCCTTCGTTCTTTTAAATCCTTTACCTAATCTTCTAATCGATCTCGACAAATATAAAAGTTGACTTACCGCATTCCAGTCCCGTAATCTAGGATCCAACACATTGGTCCAAGTTTCGATATCTTTTCATTGTTTCATAATCTGGTTTCATAATCTGGTACTGGTCTTCATGTGTGTGAATAGCTAGTTGATGGAACACCCAATTCACACTGCCTTTTTAATAAGTTTTCTAAGCATTTTCCTGAATCATTCTTTCATATTCTCCTTTTGCTTCATTTTGGCTGACCAGCTTCCTGCCTTTGGTAGGAATTTTCATATTAACCGAAACGAATGTCTTGGATCCAATTTGAGTTTGGTGTTTCATTTAATGTTTTGTTTGTTTGTTGTTGATCAGTTCTCACCGTACCAACTTTGTAAATGGTAGAAATTAAAGGTCCGTAAGAGATTGGCATCAAGAAAAAGCTGCAAAGAAAATGTGGTCCTCTTCTTCTTCTTCATCACGACAACAAAGCCTTCCTTTAGATAATTAGATTCTCTCTAACTCTGCTATTCTTTCTGGGTCAGTGTTTCTTTCTCTCACTAACGATTATGTTCTTCAGACTCCATTTTCATGTTTCCTGCTTCATTAATCATCAGGTATGGAACCCATTGCTGCTCCTTATTTGATGGGTTTCAGATTTGTCTCCCTGTGCTTCTTGTCACTACACTCTTTATTTGTGTTCTGAGACTATTATGATTTGCCATTTTCCCTATTTTTTTTCGGGTTTACTTCCGTCAACTACACGAATTTATGCGAATAAACTTATTTACACCAGTACTTTTTGGGTCTTTCATAAGTTACATAAACTATGTTTTTCTTCTGTAAACTACATAAACTTCATAAATTATTCCAATTACAGAAATTCCGTTAATGTTTACATGTTAAATTGTTATTAAATCTTGTTTTACTTCAAAAATCTAGTTTAAATTTCAAAATAAACTCAAGTTAAAATTAGATTTTCGAATTAGAACCAAATTTAGTAGCTATTTAACATGTAAAAATTAATATAATTTCTGAAATTAGAATAATTTGTGAAGTTTGTGTAATTTAGGATAGAAAAATACAGTTTATGTAGTTAAAAAAAATCCAAAAAGTACAAATGAAAATATGTTTAGTCGCATAAGTTTATGTAGTTGACGGAAGTAATCCCTTCTTTTTCTGGAAAACTTTACTCATAAGTCATTTTTATGGCTAAACTCCATCAACTTTTATCCAATCCAAGGTTTTAATCTTACTACAAATCTACAATTATTGCTTAGCCTTTGTCGCTCGTTTGACCGATTTTAGACGAGTGTCGATAAATGAATAATATCATAATCGAAGACATTCCTTGAAATTGAAAACTCTTTGAAGTTGAATAAATCATAGTTTTATGTTGTTTTAAAATATCATATACATATTTATTATTACCACTCCATGAGTTAATATAAAACCAAAACAAAATCCATATTAAAACATCGTTTATTGTTGTCTAATAAAAAGTTAAAAACCAATGAAAAAAATCACAAAACATAAATATCAACAACGAAGAACAAATTTAAGATTACACCTAATTAACAACATTACATTTTTTACTTTGGTGCAAACGTAGAGTTTACGAGTTGAAGCCAGACTTGAACGAAAACATTGATGATAAGATCATGATACTCATTGGGATTCAGTGAAAGGTAACATGCTAGAAGATCCTCCAAGTCTTTAGAGTCTCTCATGTTGTTCTCTGCTATCATTTCCACCATTGATTCTCTGAAATCCTTCTTGGGATCAGCAGAACTCTTTATTACTGCAAAACTATCAAGAATTTGTCTGTTCAGCGATCTCGATTTGCTTCTACGATATGAGACTTGAATTTTAGGAGAACTCGCTCTGAGTTTTATCCCCGGAGAGTTTGCTGATGATCTTCTTCCACTACAAACTACTGTTTGCTGATGCTTCTTCTGGAATCTACATGGATCACTTTCTTTCTCTTTACTGATAACTTTCGCAACTAGATGATGAGTTTTAAGTTTTTCCTTGGTTTGGTTACTTGCACGACAGGCTTTCTCCGCTGAATCAAACACCTCGGTCTCTTTGAACATTTTCTCCTTGAAAACTCTATCATTTATGTCGATGATTAAATCATCTGCAGAAGAACTGAGTTTCAAGTTGGAAGAGATAGAGTAAGAATCATTGTTTCGAAGAAATTTGTTCTTGTTCTTGTTATAACCTGCAGTAGCAGAAGAAGATGAAGGAGGAGATGGCTTGTAAACAGTCTTTCTTTTGGTATGTGTCATATGAAGAGAGTTTCTTGGTGAAATTTGAAGAATCTTGGATCTTAAGGAAGTGTGTGATCTATTGGAGAAGTAAGAGCTTGACGGATAAGCAAGAGGCTTAGAATCAGCAGAAGGGTTTTTCGTCTTGGTAGTGTCATAGGAACGAGAAGGAAGAGGATTCTTTTCTCTGGGTTTGGTCATGTTCTTGAGCTTGTGGAACCATTTACATGGGATCAAAGCTGAGATTCTCAACTTATAGTTCCTCATCTCTGTTTTAAAAATGTGTGATCTTGTCATAGAAAAGAGATAAGTGGAAAAGTTTTCAGAAGTTGCAGAGTAAAGAGATAAGCTGAATTAAGAGTTTTCAGGAGTTGCAGAGTTTCTATGTGATGGATAAACGATAAAAGAAAGTGAAAGTTGAAGAGATGAATGCAAAGGAGACTAGACAGAACAATAAAATAGGGTCTTTTGTTCGTACAAAACACGTTTCGGTTTCTCTCTCAACTCGAATTAGCCGAGTTAAACCAAAGCAAACTGATGTAAAAGAATCCGAATCCAAACCGGGGAAACCCAAAATTGTTACATGTGATTTTCTTTTTTTCAGCAAAATATTCACTCAAACCAACAAAACCAAGTCCTAACAAAGAGAAGCACCCAAAACCTAATTTTAAACCAAGTAATCCTATTAATAGTCACGATCATTATCTAAATGAAACAAAACATGAATCGGCGAACGTGATAAAGGATTCAACAAAAGAAGTTAAACAAGATTTCCGGTCGAGGCTAAAACTCGTAGCCAAAGTCATCATATATAATAATAATAAACAAATAAATAATATTAGTAATAATAATATCTAGATTTTGACCTATGTTGCGTGAGAAAAAATATTTACAGATAATAATTAGATTATTTATTTTGTTAATTTAAATCATATATATATAATTTATTTCATATTTTAAAATAATTTTTTTTAAAATTTATTTCATATTTTAAAATAATTTTTTTTAAATTTATTACATATTTTAAAATAATTTTTTTAAAATTTATTTCATATTTTAAAATATTTTTTTTTAAAATTTTTTAATATTGATTACAAAAATGAAATAAATAATAAAATTGGATTATACAAATAGATTTAAATTGTATGTATTTTGGATAAAATTATACATATGATAAATATTCAATTAAACTAAACTTTTGTTTTATATTTTTTTGACTAATTTTTCAAAATTTATATTTTGTTTTATATTATATTTACATTTTATGACAAAATATATTGTATGTCGAAATATTAAAGATTTATATATAATATAATATACTGTGTAGGCAATTTTCATAAATACTCTAATAAATTATGTCTTAGATAATATTTATCTTAAAATGCTCTAATAGTGTGACACATTAGCGTGACAGTAATCACACGTCAATACAAAGTTAATTTATTAAAATGATTTTCAATTAATATATATATAATAGACTTACCAAACACTCTTCCTTTCTGAAAATGTGATAAATGTCTAATCAGATTACATTAAGCTAACCACAAAACAATATATATGTTTTTAAAGTTCATGGGAGACCACAATCATCTTGACTTCTGATGCAAATACGTGAAGCCCACGTTATAACAAACCACCTTCCCAAAACTAACACTATTACTACAATAAAAACATCAAAACAGAGTTGGAACAATTGAAAATGAGACTGAAGTCAAGTTTGTTTAACTTGAAATCAAAGCTTTCAAGATCATGCTTCGTCTCTTTCTTCCATGCCCGTTTTAGCAATGTCAATACAACCCAATCTTCTTCTACTTGGTCTACTTTGTTGTCTTGTCTCTGTTTTATCAATACTAACAAGGAGCAGACAATGAGCAAGATGAGACCCAGAAGCTCCTCTTGTAATAATATTTTTCCTTTGTAAATATACTTCGATGACGTAAACCGTTGATATATTAATGTTAACCTACGTATACATATGCAGCTAGTGTGATCGATGATGGTTCAAGAAAGCAAAGGAAGGTGAAAGCGAGGAAGAATAGTCAAAGAGATATGTTAAAGGAAGATGGTGTGAAAGAAGGTTGCAGAAGATTCGAGAACTATCTAATCCATATGATTGTTGAAGAAGGGGAAATTGATGGCTTGATGGACATGAAAGAGCTTCTTTTCTATTGGAGGAATCTTAACAACCCTATCTTCGTTGATATTGTGACTAGATTCTATGCAGAGCTTTGCACAGACTTGTTTCCAAGCAACCACGACGATTGAAACTTACACTGATGAAATGATTCATATATATACACTGATGAAATGATTCTATGGAGGGTCCGAATTGATCTCAAAATCCGAAAGAACCGAAAAAACCGAAATAACCGAAAGAATCGAAAGAATCGAAAGAACAGAAAGAACCGAAAGAACCGAAAAAACCGAAAAACCGAAATAAACCGATATAAACCGATATAAATCGAAATAAACCGAAACAAACCGAAATAAACCGTAATAAACCGAAATAAACCAAAATAAACTGTAATAAACCAAAATAAACCGAAATAACCAAAATAAACCGAAATAAACCGAGATAAATCGAAATAAACCGAAATAAACCGAAATAAACCGAGATAAATCAAAATAAACCGTAATAAACCAAAATAATTCTATAAATTGAACCGAAATTAACCGAAAAAAATCGAAATACCAAACAGAAACCGAAAGTCAAATTATCTTTCGGTTTAATTTGGAACGG
>JAEVFF010000461.1:0-25276 GCA_018901945.1 Pugionium dolabratum
GGGTTCCTCCTGTTCGTGTCGTGTCCTAAGGTGCTCAGGACCCTCAGGACGGTCTTGCTCAGCTCTCACGTGCCTTATGGCCTGGAACCTCACCGGTCTTTCCATGCGCTCTAACCTCTCGCCTATGGATGCGAGTTGCGTTTGGAGGGTGGTGAACATGACCATCATGGCTTCGGTTGCTTCTCTATTTTCTTCTGCCATTGTGTGCTACAAATAAAGAAGACAAGTTATGATACTCCTAAATTATTAGGAGGGTTTTCTTTTTATAAGGGGATTCGAATAATGCAAAAAGGAAAAAAATCTAAGAATTGGAAATTCAAAAATGTGAAGATTTGAAAAAAAAAAGGAAATTTTCTTGACAACTATTGCTAGCTGTCCAAATCGAATTACTTAGGTATTTTTCCTATTTTCTTTTTCTTTTCTATTTAATTTAACTTAAAAATAATGGAAATATGATTCTAACAAAAGGAAATTCGAATATAACAATGCAAGAATGATTCTAGAACCTAGTGATGCACGTAGGATCTAGACGCACTCGGTATGAGTTTAAAAGTTTTTTTTTCTTGAATGGAACTTAAACTAATGCAATAACAAGAAACAAGGCAAGCTAAAGGATAGAAACAACCTGGTTTAGGAGCTTTAAGCTCTGATACCAAAATGATACAAGCCTCGATTCAAGGCTTGGATGCGCGTGGGCTGTTTGGAGAAGTTTAGGTAAGAAACTCGACCTTAGACTTCTTCGATAGGGGTTTTTTGGGTTGGTATTTGATGGAAGGGTGAAATGAACCACAAGAGGGGTGATGAACCTCGTGATAAATCACAAACTTAGAGCTAGGAGGGCTGGTCTCAACTAGGTTCTAAGCGCACAAGATTCTTAGAGAGAAAACTTGTAAGAAAATTCGATCTTTATTAATTAGCAAAAAGGTTGTCGAACTACAATGCTGGAAAGAGCCTTATTAATATGCTCGACAGCTTGACCTTCTAGGGTCGACTCAAATAAAGAAAAGGAAAGTTTACAAAAGTGCACAAATGGAAAAGATACAAAAGTGCATAACCGAAAAAGGACATATTCCTAAAATGTTCTTGACTCAAAAATGTAAAGAATCTAGATCCTACCCTGCAAAACAGAAAGAGGCATATATTCGAATTGAAACCTACCTTAACTTACCTCACGGCCAAAAAATGGAAGGTGGCCGTCCTTGTGGCATGCACGCACCTTGCTCCTAGTCTTCGACTTGGAGTAGGGTTAAGAATCTTTGGGCCCTGACCTCTCTTGCCACTAAAGCCCAAGTCTCTGATGTCCCTTGTGTTGTTGCGAAGCCATTGGACTCTTCCTTTCATTTTTGGCCCATTGTCCTTCGTCGATCTTCCTCTAGGAGCTTGTCGACCCATAAGTTGAATTTGTGGAAGAGTGCCCTTGATCTGCTTCTTGTCATTGCTCCTTGAGGTACCACTGGTGTAGATACTTCCTCTAGGTTCATGTCCTGGAGCTGGTAGCTTATCTGGTCCGAGTTTCCTTGTGTGGAAGTTGAATTGCTCGTGTACTCGGCTGGATCGGCTGTACCGGCTGGATTGTGCGAGGTACTGGCCGGAATGCCTTCAGGACCGGCAAAGTTGATCCCGGAGTTGGCGGCATCACTAGAGGGACCGGCGGTGTCATCCACGTCGCCACCAAGTGTGCCGGAAGCTTGGGCCTCTCCGCCGGCAATGCTGACCGGTCTGGTCCTATTGGTCGAGGGTCCGGCGGTATTGCTTGGTCCGGCAGACGTGCCAGATGGTCCGGCTGTCTCGGGCAAGCTTCCTGGTCGGCCAGTCTGGTCTCCTGGCTGGATGTACGACCTGATGTCCTCATCAGGGGGGATTCACAAAATTTTCATTTTTTCCATTTCTCATCTTCTTTCCAAAAGATCATACAATTTTGAACACACACGTCAATTGTATAAAACGGAAGCCCTAAATTTTGCATCAATTTTTCGGTTTAATAATGTGAACTCGTTGCCTGATTCTCCTCGGGTAAATATTCTGTCAACAACTCCGCCCAAAAATCCATGCATTTTTTGGTAGATTGAAATTAGAATTAATGTTCATGAACCGAGCAGCGAAAGATAATTGTGAGTACCCTTCATGACAACCATCATATAATTGATTTTTCACAGCTTCTAACATATTGTAAATTTTTTGTGCTTCTACATTATTATATTCTTCCTCATTCTGATTATAGTACTGACCAGTCGTAGTCTCACGAAATGCATCCGTCACCATTTTAACATATCTATTACCGGATGTACCAACTGTTTCTTCACTTGTACCACTCGTACCTCCCTGATTTCTTTGGACATCACCCCGACTACTCGTCCCTAACTGAATATTCAACTCTTCTCCATGTTTATAACAAATATAATGATTTGGCATAAATCTTCGACTATATAGATGACTACATATTTTCCGTCCAGGAATAAATTTATCGTTTTTGCAATTAATACAAGGAAAGAAAAACTTACCTACGCTACTATTGGTTGACTACTTGCAAAATTCATGAACTGCTACATGCCTTGTGCAAATTCCGCCGATATATTTCTTGTTTGATTATCAATTCTTTTGTATATCCAATCTTTCAAATTATTATAATTTCCCCACATGTTTGAAGTTTTTTTTCCTTTCGATTCTACAAATGAAAGAATGGGATGGGACATATATATACAAGATTTAGCCACTGCTTTGCCACTACTTTGCGACCACAAAAGTGTAGTCGCTTAAAAGTTGGTATACCTACCATGCACATTGTTTTTATGTTGTCACTTTGCCACCACTTTGTGACTGAAGAGCCACTCCCACTTTAGTCGTAAATTGGTCGCATATTGAGCGACCAATATGCGACTAACATGTGGTTCTTCCACATGCAGTCGCTAATTGTCGCAAAGTAGCGACTGGTTAGCGACTACCACCATTAGTTGCCAAGTAGTCATATTTTAGTCGCATAATGGTTTCGTATTGCGACCAATATACGATTACACGTCTTAGTCACACTTTTGCAACCACGTTGTGACTATTGTTCTGTAGTCGTAAATTGGTCGCAAAACCGTTACAAATGTAGTCGCAAAATTTGTGACCATAGACGTAGTCGCAAAATATAGTGGCATTTTGGTAGTTTTCTTGTATTGAGATCTTGAGAAGTTTAAGATCTTGAGAAGTTTCAGATCTTAGAAGAAAGGAAGAAAAAGACCAAAGCTTTTATCAAACTCACCATTTAAGCTATATCTTGTAGAAGATAATGAAGAAAGAAAAGTTGCAAGTATGATGCATCGTTTACACAAGTTATCCATACTTAATATTTGTCTAAGTCTCAGGTTAATCGCATGCTATCAAGTCGTTTGTATCTCGAAAATGAAGCTTGATGAGTTCAAGATGAGTTCAAAGTATCTTTGGAAAAGAACACATGAGTTTCTAAGGATAGTTGCTGATTTGGAAAGAGAAGAGGTTGTTGTGTCTGATGGATGAAAGCAATTGATTTCTTTTGTTTACGCTTGGAATGTTTGATCACTAAAGGACAGTTGGAGGATTTGAAAATTATCTTACAGTATATGAAGGTATGAGGGCAATCTACTCCAAGGAAAAAGAGCTTGAACAGAATAAGAAACAAGCAAAAGAAAAAGAAAAAGGTTTGTTTTAATAGAGAGCAAAAATGTCAGACTACAAAGAAAAGTGAACAAGCAAAAGGTTCATTAAAAGAGAGCATAAAAGGTCATCAAGTCAAGAAGAAATCAGCTGTAGTAGTTGCAAAAACCAAGATGGTTCATGTAGTGACTGTAGCATGAAACATGTGTGAAGATTTTGCGAATACGCTCAAGTTAGACCTTTTGTGACACAAAAAAAATGGAAAACGTGTCTACGGTTGATTGAAAGTGATGATAGATTCTTGATGAGATTGATGTTATATCAATGATGCAAAAGCCAAGGTTGTGAAGATGTTTTCTGGCTCTTATGATTCGATGAATTTGAATCTAAGAAGAAAGATGGAGAAGCTGCTTATAGGAAACTACGAATTGGAAAGACTCAAAATCTGTAATTTGCAAGTCTCAGGAGATTTCAGTCTCCTGTTACTAGAAGTTTTTTCAGAATTTTCAACAAGCAGTTTGATATTTTTACGAAGAATACTGAAAAATCATAAGAAACGTTGCAGTCCTGCAGAAAAGTTTATAAAGGCTGATGAATCCAACTCAGGATAATCAGTAAAGGAGTCATTCTACCTAAGACTATACATCTATAACAAGTCATAACTGAAGGGTCGTGCTCAATTAGGCATCAAAAGCTTAATCAATTTGGTGGAGAAAAAAAAACCAAATAGAGAAGTTAATTTAAAGAAGCAAGGGTTCTTGGTGTTTCTTGTGATGTATTGAACCAGTTAAGTGTGAAAGCACTAGAATATAGAGAATACTAAGAACTTTGTATAACACACACAAATTCTATTAGAAATCACTTAAACACAATTCTACAATAGTGTTTAATCAGATTTATGCACTACTAACACTTAGCATGCCACTGACCAATTCCTAATCTACCCAAAACTCACCCACAACAACAGTTGTGTATACTCTTTGTTCACTCACCAGAGAACGTGTACAACCACTTACACACAGAGCATCTCTTTCTTCTTAAGAGCGACAACCCTAGCTGCCAGTCGACATCTTCTTTTTATATGTCACTTACACTAGGGTTTCCCCTTTCCTAAATGAATATTCAGCAATATTCATCACCACGAACTTGCCTTCTTTGAATATCCTTTCTTCCTTACACAGTTTGATATCTCATTCCCAATGAGATCGCGCCACGTCAGCACTTTCAAACTTCTCGCGTCCAGACTTACGTGTTGCACACCGCTCCATCTGTTTAGCCACAATCCTTGTGCTAACAATCTCCCCCTTTTGTCTAAATGTGAGATCTCCAGAAACCTGCATCATTATTAACAACCTCCACACACACACAGAACATGCATCACACAAGTAGTCTTAAACCTATCAGATTAACATCAAGGTTAGTCTCACACAAGGTTCAATGCTCTTACACAAAATCACACATGTTCCAGAGGTTCCAAAAGAGACAAAGCATAACAAAAAAAGAAAAACAGAGCCAAAAACAAAAGAGATCGCATTATAACAAACACAGTGGCTCCCCCTATCTACTGGATCCTATATAGGATCATGTTAGCCACTCTCCTCTCCGGACTCATGTCCTCCTTCAGACGTATCCTCACACAGTGGCTCCCCCTATCTACTGGATCCTATATAGGATCATGTTAGCCACTCTCCTCTCTGGACTCATGTCCTCCTTCAGACGTATCCTCACCATCTTGGTGTTTACCTCCAGCCGTGTATTCTCCCTCTTCTTGAGATCACAATTAGACAAAAAACACACATGAGAGAAACACATTAGAGCAGAACACCAATACAGGGAAGAGAGTAAATACCAATAACCCTCAGTTGCATGGCCTTAACCAATCGACCAAGCTCTCTCAAGTCATCTAAAAGTCGTGGTGTAGATGGGCCACAGTCCTCTTTCTTCACACTTCTGCCCTGTTTCGGATCAAGCACCATTGGAAGTGGAGGCCGAGAAGAGGTATCACCACGATGACCAGGGACATGTCGTTGATACATAAGAAAATTATGGATCAAGTTGGGAAAAATGAGCCGTGTGGTTCTGTCCGGAGTGTGACCAATTTTCAGAATCTGGTCGTAGACAACTTTACCAAAGTCGAAGGCTTTCCCTTGAAGCAACATGAAGAGGAATTGCACTCGGCCTTCGATCATTGAGGTCTTGTTCGAGGTAGGCAACCAATTGCGATAGAAGAACTTGTACAACAACTATATCGGAGGAGTCATATGTTTGGAGCAAAAGCCCTCCCAGCGATTCCACTTACCACCCGTGAGTGTATGCACCGCGGCATCCAAGTTTTCAGTGAGCCAGCCATTCGAAGGAGCCGAATCCTCCAAATTAGTTAGTGATTACATCTCATTGATGATATCCGGAGTGAAATCATACATCAACCCACGAACATAGACCATATTTGTGCCGAGCCTATACTCAATATCCCCTAGATTTGCATAAAATTACCACATAATTTTCGGTACATAGGGACTTACATCGAGTACGGTGTAGATCAGTCCGGCTTTCTCAATGAGCACCTTCACTTCCTTGAGATTTTGGTCTTCAAGCTTGAGGTACTTCATGTCGAGGAACTCCCGAGTACGATATTGCTTCATCCGGCCAGCAGCATCGGCAGAGGCAAAACGCTGGTTGAAAGCGCGAGTCATGGGCTTCCCAATCTCCAGATTATGCCAGAAGGCCTCAGCAACTTCGGCTCGTTTAGCTTCAAATCGGGCTTCGATTTCAAGGTAGGGGTAATGTCCTCCAGTTCGTGGATCCTCGGCGTCCTCCATCTTGGCGTCAGATTCGGGAGGTGAGGGAGTGTCGGCGATGGGTTGTTTCCCAGAGCGGCGCAAAGGACGAGAAGTTGTTGGAGGCGCCGGAAGAGCAAGGAGTGCAGGAGAAGGAGGAGCTCTGTCGTCGAACATCGCAGCAGCAAGTTCTCGTTCTCGGGTTGCAGCACGGCACGTGAAGGGCCTTCTCGGAGTTGCCATGGAGAGATTTGGGGTGTTAGGGTTTCGGCAACCGGCGCCTTTGAGAAGTGGGATGCACACGAAGGTGAAAGGGCTCCTCTTTTATACGCCCGAGGTGTTAATGCTCATCCCGCGTTCAACATATAAAAATAAAAAATTAATGTCATAAATAACAGAACGCATTTAACTGTTGCACACCTAGAAATGTGTTAGTGCTCCAATAGCAAAAGAAAATTTCAGACACTCAAAGCACAGGCAATTTGACTCAAGGAACCGATGAAGAGATATAGGTGTCAGAAACTGCATATCACACTAAAAATTAAAAAAAATTAAAAGAGAACACAAATTACTTAACCAAACTCATAGAAATGTATGAATTCAAACTGCACTATGCACAAATGGGAATTATAGTCACATAGATGATGCAGTCATGTTGAAGAGGTCAATCCAAATAGTATAGCAGAATATTGTATCAACTAATCATCTCATTAATTTTGAACACATAGGGAAGTTACCATTCCTCCACTTTTATGGGAATTGTCTTATCTTTTCCCTTTTTTTTGTTTCCTCAGAAGGGACTTAACCTCGAATTGGATCTATTTCAGTCCAAATTGTGGTATCAACCTGACCCGAAAACACTTTTTCTCGATTAAATACTATCTTCTGCCCAATCCGGACAGTGATCAAGCCTAGAGTAAAATGTGGTAGCATCTTATGCCAAGTTGAGTATCATATCATCTCAGGCCTTTGTATGTGCCATCACCTTTCCCCTTTTTTATCAACTTTTCATCCTTATATTTTGTTTACGAGTATGCATGGCACATCACTATCTACTCCCTTCCCCGAGTGTTCATTTGTACCTAGAGACTCATAATTGTCACAATCTACCTGTCATACAACTGGAAATACCCTCTTTCATTATTGTGACATACATACACACATTTGCAACTTCCTTCCCCACTATTGCACAGGCAGTCATAGCTCACACATTCCGAGTGTCTTTCTTAATGAGATAAATGTGTTTGCATCTAATGCCTTAGTAAAGATATCCGCAAGTTGTTCTCAGATGTAACATGAATAATCTCAACAGTCTTATCTTCCACCAATTCCCTGACAAAGTGATGACTTATATCTATATGCTTAGTCCTAGAGTGTTGTACCGGGTTCTTAGATATGTTTATCGCACTCATATTATCACAGTGTATAAGCAGAGGTGCAGTATTCATATCGTAGTTAGCCAGCATATGTTTCATCCATAGTAGTTGAGTACAACAGCTACCCAGGGCAATATACTCTGCTTCCGTGGTAGACAAAGTCACACAGTTCTGCTTCTTGCTATGCCAATAGATCATGTTATTTCCAAGAAAAAAACATCCACCTGAGGTACTTTTTCGATCATCAGTGTTACCTCTCCAATCTGCATCACAGAAACCAGCTAAGTTAGAATTCGTCTCTTTTGTGTAACACATACCTAGGTTTGTTGTCCCTTTCACATATTTCAGTATGCGCTTGACAGCCAACAAGTGTGATGCGCGTGGATTGGCTTGGTATCTTGCACACACTCCCACACTGTAGCATAGATCCGGCCTGCTCGCTGTCAAGTAGAGTAGGCTCCCTATCATTGCTCGATATAGTTTTTCGTCAACTAGTGGTCCTTCTTCATCCCTGGACAACTTGCTGGTAGTGCTCTTAGGCGTTGTGGCAGCTTTACTTGTCTGCATATCAAATCGAGACACAAGATTTCGCGCATAAGTGCTTTGTAACACAAATATCCCTTCTGATGTTTGCTTTACTTGTAGTCCAAGAAAGTAGTTGAGCTCTCCCACCATACTCATCTCAAATTCCTGTGTCATATTCATCACGAATCGGTCTACAAGTCCCTTGCTTATTCCTCCAAATATAATATCATCAATGTAGATTTGAATTATCAACATATGTCCCTTTTCTTTTTGAATGAACAGAGTCTTATCTACGTTCCCCCTTCTGAAGTTAGACCTTAACAAGAATTGAGTTAGGTGCTCATACCATGCCCTTGGTGCTTGCTTAAGTCCATATAGAGCTCGCTTGAGTTTGTAGACATGTGAGGGAAACTTAGGATATTCAAACCCTTTAGGTTGTTTCACATACACTTCTTCCTGGAGTAATCCATTCAGAAACGTACTTTTTACATCCATCTGAAATAACTTGATGTTCATCTTGCATGCTATGCCAAAGAGTAGTCGGATCAATTCCATACGTGCCACTAGTGCGAAGGTCTCGTCAAAATCCACTCATTCTATCTAATTGTAGCCTTGAGCAACCAATCGTGCCTTGTTCCTAACAATGTTTCCATCTTCATCAATCTTATTTTTAAAGACCCACTTTGTTCCCACAACATTGACATCGCTTGGTCTAGGTACCAAATCTCATACGTCGTGTCTGGTAAACTGCTCTAGTTCTTCATGCATTGCTGCCACCCATGATTCATCCTTCAATGCTGCACTCACATCCTTCGGTTCTATAAGTGACACAAATGAGGCATGTTTAACCATATTCTTGAAATCAATTTGAACTTTCCTGGTTCTTCTGTCACCATGGATATCTCCAATTACATCATCTACTGAGTGGTTACGGTGCACCTGCAGCTGACTGTCTGCCCGTGTTCTCACCTCTGTAACCTCATCTTTAACTTCCTTCTCCTTCGGCACTGTTACATCTGCTCTGTTCTGGTCGGCTTGCACATCTTCTTCCTGTGTAACTCTCTCAGCTGTTTATATACTTCGATCATCAAATACCATATTTACTGATTCAACAATCATCCTGAGATTTTTGTTATAGACTCGATAAGCCATGGAGTGATTCGAGTAACCCATAAACAACCCCTCTTCACTTCTAGAGTCAAATTTCCCAAGATGATTTCTTTCGTTAAGTATGTAACATACAGACCCAAAAACATGAAAGTAGCTCAAATTTGGAGTCTTCCCTTTCCAAATTTCATATGGTGTAGTCTTAGTACCTGGCTTAACATAAATCATGTTGATGATATAGCACACCGTGCTTATTGCCTCAGCCCAAAACCATGCAGCCACGTTGTTTGCATGCATCATTGCTCTTGCCATCTCCTATAGGGTTCTGTTCTTTCTCTCCACCACTCCATTTTGTTGTGGAGTCCTTGGTGCTGAAAATTGATGTCTAATTCCATACTTGTGACAGAAACTCTCAAACATTGCGTTCTGAAATTCTCCACCATGATCGCTTCTTATTTGACCAATGTTCCTTTCATCATTGAGCATTTGTAGTGTGAAGATCTTGAACTTCTCAAATGCTTCAGATTTCTCCCTCAAGAAATTCACCGAAGTAAATCGTGAGAAATCGTCTACCATGACTAGAATGTACCTCTTACCGGCTATGCTTTCTGTCTGTATTGGGCCCATTAAATCCATGTGTATCAATTCCAAAACTCGCTTAGAACCGATTTCAGGTACCTGTTTATGTTGTACTTTTATTTGCTTTCCCTTGCAACACCCTTTGCACGTGTTCCTGATTTCCTTTTCAAGCTTGGGAACTCCATGAACCACTTCCGCTTGCACAATACGTTGAAGCCCATGTATGTTTATGTGTCCGAGTAGTCTATGCCAAAGTTCCAACTGAGATTCAACCACTAAAAGACACCTATCAGTCGCATTCCACATGTAGCAATTATTACTCGATCTAGACCCATGTAGTACCAGATTCCCTTGAGTATCCATCGCTTGACATTCATCCTTAGTGAAGAAAACTTTTAGCCCTTCGTCACATAGTTGGCTCACACTGATAAGATTCGCCTTGAGTCCTTCTACATAATAGACATTCATCAATGAAGGTTGCAAATCATTGCCAATCATTCCAACTCCTAATATTTTTCCTTTTGCACCATCTCCGAAAGTTACTTTCCCGGCCTTGACTTCTGTGTATGATTTCAGAATCTCCTGATTACCAGTCATATGCCATGAGCAGCCGCTATCGAAATACCATGGTGTCGACTCTTTATCAGTTCCTGAGATGTAAGCCACTTTACCACATATTCCTTCCTCCTCTGTTCTGTTCGGGCAGGAAGTATGTTCCAGAGCACTGCACTGTTTTTCCCTGTTCAACTCAGACAAACTAGAACAGTGCAAGTAATTCTTATCAATCCACACTTTCTTAAATTGACTAGGTTCAAGAAAACACTTACCTGACTTCCAAGCCTGTCTTATGCGATTGATCATTCTATAGTAATTGCGTCTAATATGCCCACTCTTCCCGCAGAAGTAACACCCCTTAAATTTTGGATCTCTAGCCCTTTGGATTTCATCTCTGCCACTAACTATAGGTTCCTTGAGGTCGGAGTCTCCATTTTTAACTTCTGCGACTTTCACTTTCTCACTCTGAACGAAGTTCTTGAGATTCGTGTAGTCAAGGCTTTCTGTGACACAGCCGCTCTCTGTGTATCCTTTGTAGCCAAGCCCCCATGTACGTCCAGTGGGTGTCCCCATCTCCAGAAGTCTATCCAGATCCTTTGAACCCAGATTCAGCATCCTAATCTTTTTGTAGTTCTCTGTCAAGTTGTGTTCCAGCGTCTGATTGCGTTCCCTTGTTTGAATCAGAAGATCTTTCAATTTGATCATTTCTGCTTCTAGCATTTGAATCCTCTTGGCATCAGATAGTTGTTCACTTGAGCTAACTGCTTTTCTTTCCTCAGTATCGCATTCAGGTTTCCCGCTCCTTTTATTACTCAACTCCATTTCCATGATGTTAACCTTCGCTTCTAACATGGCCTTATCCTTGAGGAGTCGCAGGTTGGTATTGCTCAACATCACCCAATTATCATAGAGATGTCGATATTCAGCCTTTGCATCAACTTCACCATCATCTTCTGAGTCAGTCTCTTGATCGGATTCCTTGGTTGCTTCGCTCGTGAATGCCACAAAGTTTAACATCTCATCATCTACTTCACTATCGTCTGACTCGGTCTCACTGAAACTTAGTAGTGACTTATCACTCCGCTTCTGAAGATTTGGGCACTCTGATTTAATGTGACCAACTCCTTTACACTTCAGCTCCTTGCGTTTCAGCTCCTTGCGTTTCAGCTCCTTGCGTTTGGTGAGAGGGCACTCAGCCTTGAAATGCCCATATCCTTCACACTCATGGCATTGCATGTCCTGTCGTCTGCTTGACTTTCCAGCTTCCATCCTCTGTGGTTTATTGCTGAAGCGATTCTGAGATGTTCCTTGTTCGTGACTGTGAGACTTTGTTTGTCCCTTCTCAATGCGCTTAACTGCCTTCTTAAAGCTTCTTGCCATCAAGCCCATACTTTCCTCCAGCTTCTGATTCAGGTTGTCTTCAAGTTTTCTCATCCGATCTGTGTCTTGTTCAACACTGAATGCTATTCCTTTTCCCAGCTTAGACGGCTCTATAGCACTCTCCATCTCTTCAGCCTTCAGCATTCCTATCAATTGCGAGAATTTCATGTCATCTGTGTTCATGGCAATCTTCAATACTGCCTTATGCGGTCCAAATTTTGTTGGAAGACATCTGAGCAGTTTCTTGACCAGCTTTTTGTCCTTATATACTTTCCCTAACACAGCTGCTTCATTTGCGATTGAGCTTAGCTTTGATCCAAAGCTCGCTATAGTTTCATCACTTCCCATCCGCAAGTTTTCAAACTGTGAAGCTAGATGGTCAAGTCGCGTCCTCTTGACACATGATGTACCCTCATACGAGTTCACAAGGATGTCCCACGCATCTTTCGCAGCTGCACATCCCTGAAAAAGCTTGAATTGATCAAGGTCGATTGCACAGAATATTTCTGTGAGGGCCTTTGAATTGAACTTAGACACACTTTTATCACCATTTGTCCACTTCTCTTTGGGTTTTGGAATTTTCTCACCTTCCTGGTTCAGTATCCATGGTTCTTCCCAACCGTCCTCCACTGCTGTCCATGCATCTTCATCTATTCCCCCGAATTCTCTGTCGCATACGCACCTTCCAATGCCCAAAGTTGTTTTCATCCAGGATCAGTGGTTTTTGCACAGCAATGAGTTCTTTGGGTGTCTCAATACTCTATCTCAGGACCTCAACCTGTTGATAAATCTCAGATTTATACTAGGTGACCCGCTCTGATACCAATTGAAAGCACTGGAATATAGAGAATACCAAGAACTTTGTATAACACACACAAATTCTATTAGAAATCACTTAAACACAATTCTATAATAGTGCTTAATCAGATTTACGCACTACTAACACTTAGCATGCCACTGACCAATTCCTAATCTACCCAAAACTCACCCACAACAACAGTTGTGTACACTCTTTGTTCACTCACCAGAGAACGTGTGCAACCACTTACACACAGAGCCTCTCTTTCTTCTTAAGAGCGACAACCCTAGCTGCCAGTCGACATCTTCTTTTCATATGTCACTTACACAAGGGTTTCCCCTTTCCTAAATGAATATTCAGCAATATTCATCACCACAAACTTGCCTTCTTTGAATATCATTTCTTCCTTACACAGTTTGATATCTCATTCCCAATGAGATCACGCCACGTCAGCACTTTCAAACTTCCCGCGTCCAGACTTACGTGTTGCACACCGCTCCATCTGTTTAGCCAGAATCCTTGTGCTAACAAAGTGGTTGCAGGATGGTGAGAATTCTACATCTAAGTATTTGTTAACTCAATGAGTGAAGCTAAGTGCAACAGATCAAGTCAAAGTTTGGAGAATATTGTTTCAGGTGAAGTCGTGTGTCTACAAGAATTGTAGTGACATCATCATATGTTTTTTGGCATCAGGTGGAGCATTGATTACTCTAAAATGTTTTCTCATGGTGTTTTCAGATTGTTAATAATATTAGAAGTTAGTTGATAGCTTACTCAAGCAGAGTTACAAAGGATTAAGTCAATGGTTAAAGTGTGTTAAAGAAGAATGTGAAGTCAAGAACAAGTGAATGTGTGAATATCCAAAGTTAAATGAGTTTTCATGTGAGAAAAGAATAAAAGAAAGGTTCTCAATTTTTGAAAGAAAAAAAAAGAAGTTTGATGGGGGTTCAGACATTCAAAGATGAGATCGAGGTTCTGATCTATTGAGAAAGGACAGTAAAGTATGGCTTAAGGATGGGAAATTTATTGAACTAATAAGTGGATCTTCTAAAGATAAGCAAAAAGGAAATAGATGCTGAAATGTGCTAAAAGGATGGTGTTTGGTGGAGGTATTTCACTGATGAAAGCTGGTTCATGATTCAAGAAGGGCACGAAGCTCAAGTCTTGTGGCTTTGAGGCATGCAACATCATGAAAAGCTCAAACCTTGGGGATATTTAATCTACATCCGCTGCGATCACAAGGTAAATTTGCGATGGCTTCTATTGATGTTTTCTGGATACTCATGGTCTGCACATGTAAAAGGAATCGATGGAATCTCGATGCATAAAAGGAGTAGTGGAACATATAAGACTGTATGCAAAGTATTTTTTTAAAACAAGGTTAGCCAAAGTTGTACTGGCTTCAAGTTGTTTGCTTTGGTTAAATTTATGTGTAAAAGGTCTGATGCAGTTGATGCAGTGATTTCTGTAGATTAAGCTGTAACACACGTGAATCTCATGACTAGGGGACGCCTTAGAAGCTGGAATTTTGTGTGTTGTTGGCTGCTTAAAAAATCAGCTAAGGTTTCAGAATTCGGGTTATACTTATGCAGAAGAGTATCAAAACATGACATGCTGAGAACAAGAAAGGTTAAACCTTTGTGGACGTCCAAGTATGCTTAAGATTTGATACATGATCAATATGGTAATTATCAAGTCGCTGGGAGTTTTTCAGTGCAAAGATATATAAACTGGAGAGAGTGGTTTTAGAGCATGGCAGAAGCTTGTTTAAACATAGAACTGAACAAGGAATTTGTATTGAAAGTCTTCATAGCAAAAGGGAGTTATGAGGCGTGTTCTGTTAGTATCAACAGCAGTACAAAATTGTTCAAGACTGATGGGATTAAACAGATGGTTGTAAGTACAATCTCAGTTGATCAATGCATTGTTTACTAATTGGATATTACTTGAGGTTGTGTTGCAGGGATGAATCAAGGATTGTGTCTAAGCTAAAACATGTTTGATTCTGGTTTTTTCTACTAGAGAATCAAGTTTGCGGAAGAGACAATGTAGATGTTGATGACATACGAGGACTTAAGTCATAGTCTAAAGCATGTTCAACATATTTCCAAGTTCATTGGTT
Organism: Pugionium dolabratum; assembly: GCA_018901945.1. NCBI lineage: Eukaryota > Viridiplantae > Streptophyta > Magnoliopsida > Brassicales > Brassicaceae > Pugionium > Pugionium dolabratum. The sequence goes on from JAEVFF010000461.1 coordinate 14,836, forward strand.
TAAGCAGGGATTCAGGTATGAATCAAAATTACTGTTATGGAGCGTTAAACTCAATGCTGCATTAGAAGAGAAGCAGAGCTCTTAGAGAAGTTATATGAATAATGTTCTGGGTTTAAATGTTATAAGGAACATCCTGAGCTGTCTTGGAGTGTCCAATGGATGCTTTGAGGGTATTCATTTGAAATTTAATTGAAAGGACATGAGTCAGCAGTGAGATGAATGCAGAAACAACATGTAAGTCTGTTTGAGCAACAAGAATGAGGACAGTCTAGAGGAACGAATACAAGTCAGTCAAAACAGAAGCTCAAAAGACATAAGAAGTTGGTTTCTCATCTGTGGAATAAGTTGAGGTAGCAAGAAGGTTGGGAATGGTATTTGTAGAAAGTGAATTTCAACAACAAAGTGTTGAAGAACTCAGTAATACAAGTAGCAAAAACAGTTTGCTTAAGTTCACATTCCATAAAAGGACACAGGACACTGTCATTAAGATGCAGTTCATGAGGAATATGAATGCATAGAGGGTAACAAAGATTGTGAAGTGCGGAACAACTTACAGTCAAGCTGAGATCTACAGTAAAGGGTCACATGTGAGCAAAGGGTTACATGTGAGCAATCTTCAAGTAGTTGTGAGCTTCTCAAGCTATTTTAAGTCTGAGACAACCTCAGAATCCGGGAAAGCAAATCAAGTACACTAAACCACGTAGATGTTCAAGTTCTTTTGTCAGCCAAGGTGGAGTTTTGTGGAATCTTATGCCTAGACAAAAAGAAAAACGAATCACTCTAAGACTCTAGTTCTAGCTGGAGGTTTCTAAGTACAAGAGATCATTTAATGTCTCTGGTTGCTTTTCAGGAGAAGCTCAAGATTCTTTTTAAAATAACCAATCCAAAAGAACCGTACGGAGACGAGATGGGCTTGAGAAAAAGTTGGTATTATTATGTCTTTTCTGATGTAGAGAGAGCGTACAGAGAAAAAGGAGAAAAAAGAGAGAGAAGAGTGTGTTTTTGGGGGAACAAAGGGAAAGAGATAACTTTTGTATTTGCTAGTGAAAGTTTAAACAAAACTTGTAATCTCTGAAGTGGTTTACTACATTTGAGGGAAGTGTTTCCCGGCGAGATGTAGGTTCTGATAAGAGATTAAGATCAAACGTGCTTTATTACGAGAGCTTTAGGTCTCTATTTATACAAGATTCAGATCCTTTATAAAATAGGATTATAATGAATATAGATAAACACATATCTTTTTATATCTTTGCTAAGTTTATCTCCTAATACCCCCCTCAAGTTGGAGCGTACAAATCTTGAATGCCCAACTTGAGAACAAATGAACTAAATTCTTTGCTGCCTAATGCTTTTGTTAAGATATCCGCCAATTGTCCATGAGTAGACACGTGGAAAGCCTTCATTAATCCGTCTAAGATTGCATCCTGGGAAAATGACAGTCGACTTCAATATGTTTTGTTCGCTCATGAAAGACTGGATTAGAACTAATGTGCAAAGCGGCCTGGCTATCACAACGAAGTGTCATTGGTTCCGTATGATTGATACCAAGTTCGTAGAGTTTTGAGCCAAGTGAGTTCACGGGTTAAGGAGGCTATTGTGCGATATTCTGCTTCTGCTGAAGAACAAGATACTATATTTTGTTTCGTTGTTTTCCACGAGATGGGAGAATCTTCAAACTGAACAAGCCATCCAGTGAGTGATCGTCAGGATAATGGACAGCTAGCCCAGTCCGAATCACACCACCCAGTGATATGCATAGGCGAATTTGCTCGGAGAAGAATGCCTTGTCCGAGTGTACCTTTGAGGTACCTAACGACTGTAAATTCCGTAGCCCAATGTTCTTTTCTTGGTTTCTGCATAAATTTTGAAAGTGTGTGAAAGTGGATGACCCAAACGCATGTGCCACAAAGCAAAGTCTTTCTGAACACTTGTTTGATTTGAAGCCACTGTCTCAATCCCTCGAAAACAATAAAGTCCTTCTCCTTCATGATCACCCGCTCCAATCAGCGTCCTCGTAGTACCGTCCTGTAAAATTAATAATCGATTAGTGATTTTTCCAACTAGATAATTTTCGGTTACCGATTGACCAAAAGATATTAGGTTTGTGTGAAGTCCCAACACTAAGTAGACATTCAACAAGTGTAGACGAGCTGTAAGATACACCGTGCCCTATTGGGAAGCCATGACATCATTCCCGGCAGGTAAACGGATAGACACAAAAGGAAAATATATTGTATATCATGAAGATAATGACTTTGCCCAATCATGTGATGTGTAGCTCATGTGTCTAATATCTATAAAGCATCATTCATCTTACCACTTAGACGTTCTGGAGAAGACTTAGTTCCGAACAATCGTTGAATAGTCCGCCATTGGTCATCATTTAATCCACTAATTCCCTGTCAATCAGCCTCTGTTAATGGAGCAGAAGCATGTGTGGTAATTGTATTTTCTGTTGTAATTTGTGATACGTTGGCACGAGGTTGGGTTCCTTTGCCACGACCTCTGCCTCGACCCAAATCTTGTTTAGGCTGATATCGATCTTCCCACCAATCTGGATAACCAATGACCTTGAAGCATGTTGAAGCTTCATGACCATTGCACCCGCATACTGTGCAGTATCTTGAAGGATCACGATTTGTTCGTGAAGATTCAGATACATGTTGCGGTCGTAGAGGAAGTTGGGATGATGACGAAACTTGTGATGCAAAACTCATAAGATTTGTCTGTTTGCTTGTAACTGTATTTATTGTTTCGTTTTGCACCACTGTTTGATAGACTGTATCTAGGTCAGGTAATGGAGTTAGAGCACACAATTGAGATCAAATAGCTCCATGTATGTTGTCGTCTAATCCGGCTAAAAAATCGTGGACTTTGAGATTGTCGAGTTCTACGTCGCGTGTTGTGTTTAAGTCGCACTCACACTTTCCGCATTCACATCGTTTTGATGTTGTGCATTCTGCAATACCGTCCCATAATCTAGTTAATCTTCCAAAATAGTCACCGACAGACGATCCATCTTGTTTGCAGGTGGCCAAAGCATTTCGAAGTTGTTGAAACTTTTCAAAGAAAATCGCTTTTTAATGATGTCCCAATAATCTTTTGTAATCTCACGAGTTGAGATGGAGGATCGGAGTTTTGAATCAATCGTGAGTTTGATCAATCCAACGAGAAGATGATTATTTGCTATCCAATTTTCATAATTTTGATCACCTTTAGCAGGTTTCGGTATTGTTCCGTTTAGGAAACCAAATTTCTTACGTGAGATTAAAACCATACGCAAGTTTAGTGTTCATTCATCGTAATTAGATCCGTTGAGAAGGGTATGTGAGTTTACGGCACCGGAATTATCGCCCGCAGTTAAATCATAAAGAGAAATTGTTTTGTATTTTGTTGTTGTATCAACCATAACCATCCTTGATCTGAATATCAGTTTGCATAGGTTTATATTTTTGTGGTTTTGGAAAAAGAATTAAAAAAAAAAAACAAAGAACGAAGCTTTGTTTTGTGATGAAGAAATTTTGAGCTTTGCAAGCACAAAAACAGAGATAATAAAGCCAAGAGTCTTGAAAAATAATATAAAAAACAAATAGGGTTTTTAGGTCTTAGATCTCATGCTCTGATACCATGATAATAAATTAAGATCAAACGTGCTTTATTATGAGAGCTTTAGGTCTCTATTTATACAAGATTCAGATTATTTATGAAATAGGATTATAATCAATATACATAAACACATATTTTTCTATATCTTTGCTAAGTTTATCTCCTAATAGGTTCCTCACCTTGAGGTTTCGAACTCGTTAAATCGCTTGGGTATTCCCTCTACCTTTCTGTTCTATTGTTTCTCTCTTTTTCTTCATATCTTGCTTTCTCTGTTTTCTTATTCTCTTCACAACACTAGTTGGATCTTTGTGTTTTCTGTGGTTTGGATGCAAAGAAATCTTGAATCTTTGGAGGTTATATCCTAACAAATTGATATCAGAGCTGTGGTTAGCAAAGAAAGCTTGAATCTTTGGAGGTTATATCCTAACAAATGATTTAACAATTCTTAATTAGCCTGCAGTAATCATGTTACTAATCATGGATAAGGTTTTTCACAGATAAAGATCACAGAAACACGTAATATACATAAGCCTAACAGTCCAATTAGCAGTTCACTTGTGAGACGAACAGCTAATCTAATGCTTACAAAACCTAGATGCAATAACATGCAGAGAAACAAAAATAATCGAACCCGTTGGCTTCAAAAGTTTATGGTCATACAAATGAATTTTTGCAGCCAATGTGATCGAATCTTTTTACAAAAAAGAGAATCTTCGTGCGTGGTTGATATTAATTTAACATGGATTACAGAAGTAGTAAATTACTCTAATCAGAATAGGAATTTCAATCATGAATCATCTATCATATACAGCTCAGACTCAGAAGAAATCAATCAAAATCATAAACGAGAACATAATTTGCATGTCAAAAACAAGCTACTCTGTTAAGAAACAGATGAGGCCTTGTCAATTGTTTTTTTGGCTTTAAGGGATTGGTAAAGAAAAGAACAAATGTATTTGATTACTTAAAGAAATGAATAAACAATTGTTTTTCTAGCCTCTCCTACGGAAAGAATGACCTAAGAACACAACAAAATTTTGAAAGAGATAAATGAATCGTGAGGAATCAAAATATTGTAAGAATTATTTTGGGGTCACACATGTATAATCGATGTGTTAGGGTCATTATTTAAAGTAGTCAAAATTATGTGGTCACTTATTTGTAAAGATAAAAAACTATGAGGCATAAGTGTTATGGAAAATTTGTGTGTAGATACATTATGTAATTTCTAATTGATGAAAGATCGAATTAGAAATTATTTTCTATATAATAGAAGGGTTATGGTCCCCATGGTAACCCTAACAAGAAATTCAGCCACCTTTGTATCCCATCAACAAAGATCTTCAGCTATTCTGGGTTTGTCGTGAAAAAACCATTCCCAACTTCAGTATCATAAGCCATGGATCCAAAAGGTACGCTTCCGCTATTGTGTTTCTTATTATTCAGGAATTAGCATGAGTTTTATGGTTATAGAAATCATAAAATATTCAATAATTGGTATCAGAGCATCATGTCTAGTTTATGTATAATAATCAGATTATTTTTTTGTTCAAATTCAGATTTAATAATATGTATAGAATTTTCATATTGTTGAATCTGGTTTTTGGTTAAAGTTTAGAGATTAAATATGTATTCTGTGATCTGTGGTTAAAGTGTCGAAAGATCTGAAATTATGCTTACCATTTTAGATCTGTTTATAGCGGAAATCATGTTTAGATCTGGAATAAAAAAAAATTGGTGGCTATTCATCTTCCTTTTATCAGTTTCGTTATTAAGTATAAACGTAACCGTTAAGGTTGAAGAAGAATGAATAGGAGAGAAAAAAAATTATTATTTCATTTAATAATATTTTAGGCTTATTAGCCTTAAAAAGGGAATTTTTTAATCAATAAAATAAATTTTATTGTGCAAGTTTAATTCTTGAAGTGGATTAATTGATACAAGATGTTGCCAAAGTGACCTCTTTGTGGATATTTTTCCATGAATAGTTTTGAATGATATGTGTATGTATTTTCATGCGAATATTAAATCGACCCAAAGGTAGATTTGTATTTGGCCGAACTACATACATACATGTGATGATAAGCATGTGACAATTATTAGGAATTAACATGTGAATGATAAATCGGTCCAAAGAAAGGTTTATCATTTTATCATGTATTATTGCCAGTGTTTGATCTTTACAACAAGAGTATCACTAGCAGTTAATAATATTGTCCAAAGACTTGTTATTAATGTTGCACTTGCTATCTTGAGATGAATTGTACAATTTTTATAATTTATTTGTTGATTATATTAGGTTAAATTATGAGTTACTAATTAAGAATTGTTCTCTTTTCAGCAAATTTCACTACATTATCTGCTAACTTAGGTTCAATTCCAACATTTACTGGTTCCAACTATAAGGAATGGAAAAGTAAGGTTAAGATTGTCCTTGGGTGTATGGATCTTGACCTTGCATTAAGGATGGAACAACCTACTTCTCCTACAGATGTCAGCACTGCTGAGTATAAGATGGTTTATGAGAAGTGGGAACATTCTAACCGCATTGGTTTAATGATCATTATGGACACCATTCCAGAAACCTTTAGAGGTGATGATGAGATCCAAGATCTCAAACAGTTCCTTGCTGAAATGGACTTGCGTTTTGCAAAAAGTGATAAGGCAGAAATAAGTACGCTTTTGTATCGTTTTAGTACCATGAGGTATCACGGCAAAGGAAACATAAGGGAGTACATTTTGGAAATGTCTAACATTGTTTCAAAACTTAAAACACTCAAGACTGAGCTTTCAGAAGAAGTGCTCATATTTTTTGTCTTGAACTCCCTTCCTCCTAGTTTCAATCAATTGAAATCCAGTTATAACACACAGAAGGAGAAATGGTCTCTTAATGAGCTTATTTCATATTGTGTGCAAGAGGAGGATAGGATGAAACAAGAAAAGTCTGAAAGTGCTCATATGGTTAACACCTCTAAGGGACAGGGCAAAAGAAGAAAAATTGAGGATGTTAAGAATGATGTTGCGAAAGGTCCAACACAAAAGAAGCAGACTAAGGTTGAAGATACCTGCTTCTTTTGTAAGAAAGCTGGACATATGAAGAAGGACTGCCAAAAGTACCATGCCTGGCGTGCAAAGAAAGGTATGTTCCTTGCTATGGTCTGTTCTGAAGTGAACATAGTTAAAGTACCCAAAAACACTTGGTGGTTAGATTCAGGTGCAACTACTAACATCAGTGTTTCATTGCAGGATTGCCTGAGCTACCGAAAACCAACTGATGTTGAAAGACGCATTTATGTGGCTAATGGAATTCCGGTTTATGTGGAGGCAATTGCGCATTTTAGATTGTTTTTTAGTACTGGTTGTTTTTTGGATTTGAAAGACACTTTTGTTGTACCGTCATTTAGACGGAATTTGGTTTTTGTTCCTTATTTAGAAAAATCTGGTTATTCTTGTCGAACTGAGCATGGAAAAGTTACTTTGTCTTTAAATTCAGTTTTAATTGGCACTGGTACACTCATGGATAATCACAATCTTTATATGCTTGACATTATAACTTCTCGTAATGAAAACTTAAATGTTGAATCAAGAGGTACAAAACGTAAATTAGAAAATGCAAGTTCAGGAACTCTGTGGCACAAACGCTTATGTCACATTTCTAGGAATAGAATTGAGCGGCTTGTGTCTGATGGTATATTGGGTTTTGTTGATTTCACAAATTGTGAAGTCTGTGTGGATTGCCTTAAAGGAAAACAACCTAAACATAAGAGATTAGGTGCATATAGAGCTACAGAAGTTCTTGTGTTGATACATACAGACATTTGTGGACCTTTCCCTATGACATCATGGAACGGTCAACAATACTTTATATCATTTATAGACGATTACTCTCGATATGCATACTTGTTTCTTATTCATGAAAAGTCGGAGTCTTTAGACGTGTTCAAGAAATTTAAAGCTGAAGTTGAGAATCAACTCGACCAAAGGATAAAGTCTGTCAGATCTGATCGTGGTGGTGAGTATTACAGTCGGTATGACGGTTCAGGTGAACAACGTCCATGGCCATTTGCCAGATACCTAGAGGAGTGTGGAATCGTCCCACAATACACTATCCTTGGGTCTCCTAGCATGAATGGTGTGTCAGAAAGACGTAACCGCACTCTTAAAGATATGGTGAGGAGTATGATCTGTCACTCCACCTTACCTGAATCACTCTCGGGAGAGGCATTAAAGACTGCAACATACATTCTTAATCGGGTACCAACTAAGGCAACTGCAAAAACACCTTATGAGCTTTGGACAGGAAGAAAACCTAGTCTAAAGCATTTTCACATATGGGGATGTCCAGCTGAAGCTAGGCCTTACAAGCCGTTTGAGAAAAAGCTGGACTCTAGAACTGTGAGCAGTTACTTTATTGGTTATTCTGAGCGATCTCGGGGCTATAAGTTTTATGATCCCACACAAAAGAATATTTTTGAGACGGGAATAGCTACGTTCTTCGAGGATGTTGAATTTGGGGGAAAAATGAAGTTAGAGACATCATCTTTGAGGAAGAATCGGATTCAGTTTCTAAACCGATTCATATAGTTGCTTTTGATAAAGCAAATTTAGATCCTCAAATTGATACTGAAGTTCTTCCTACAAATCAAGATGACGATGTTATCGAACATGAAAGTCAAATTCAAAATCCTTAAGAACCTGTGCAACAAGAACAAGTGCCTTTGCGGCGATCCACTAGAGAAAGGAGAAGTGCTATTCCAGATGATTACATAGTATTTCTTATGGAACAAGAGGAAAATCATACCCAGTTGGAAGATGATCCTATCAACTTCCGTGAGGCCATGGGTAGTTCTAATTCAGATAAGTAGGTCAAAGCTAGTAAAGAAGAGTATCAGTCAATGCTAGACAATAAGGTTTGGAACATTGTCCAATTGCCAGAAGGAAAGAAAGCCATTGGTTGCAAATGGATATTTAAGACCAAAATAGATTCAAGTGGTAATGTGGAAAGATATAAAGCTCGTCTAGTAGCTAAAGGCTATACTCAGAAAGAAGGGATTGACTATAAAGAAACTTTTTCTCCAGTTTCATCAAAAGATTCTTTTAGGACAATCATGGCCCTTGTTGCACACTATGACTTAGAGCTTCATCAGATGGATGTCAAGACAGAGTTTCTCAATGGTGACATTGATGAGACAATTTATATGGAGCAACCAAAAAATTTTGTAATAGGTGATTCAAAGAAAATGGTATGCAAATTAAATAAATCCATCTATGGGCTAAAACAAGCTTCTCGTCAATGGTACCACAAATTTCATAAGATAATCGTCTCATTTGGTTTTGAGGTGAATTTAGTCGAAGATTGTGTGTATCAGAAGTTCAGTGGGAGTAAGTGTATTTTCCTGGTTTTGTATGTCGATGACATACTACTAGCCACTAACGATATGGGCATGCTACATGAGACCAAGATATTTCTGAAGGGTAAATTTGAAATGAAAGATCTTGGTGAAGCATCTTTTGTATTAGGAATTCAGATTCACCGAGATCGAACTCGGAGAATTCTTGGATTATCTCAAAAGAGCTATATCGATAAAGTACTCAAGAGATTTGGCATGCAGGATTGCAAACCAGGTGATACCCCAGTCGCTAGAGGAGACAAATTTTGTCTTAATCAGTGCCCTAAAGGAAATTTAGAAATTCAGGAGATGCAAAAGATTCCCTATGCGTCGGCTGTAGGGAGTCTAATGTATGCTCAAGTTTGTACGCGTCCAGATTTAGCCTACATTGTTGGAGTTTTGGGCAGATACTTAAGTAATCCAGGTTTGGACCATTGGAAAGCAGCCAAATGGATCATGAGGTATCTGAAGAGAACAAAAGACTATATGCTCACATATCAGAGATCAGATAACTTGGAGATCATTGGGTATTCTGATTCTGATTTTACTGGATGTCAAGATAGTAAAAAGTCTACATCAGGTTTTGTTTTTATGTTGGCTGGTGGAGCTATTTCTTGGCGTAGTGCAAAACAAACACTCGTAGCTTCCTCCACAATGGCGGTAGAATTTGTAGAAGTTTTTGAGGCATCCAATCATGGATTTTGGTTGAGGAATTTTGTCGTTGGGCTACGAATTCTTGAAGGAATTGAAAGACCACTAAAGATATATTGTGCCAATAAATCAACTGTTTTGTACTCCAACAAAAATAGCAGCATAACAAAGTCCAAATTTATTGACATTAAGTTCCTCGTTGTTCAAGAGAGGGTACAAAATGGAGAGATTTCCATAGAACACTTAGGGAATGATAGCATATCCTCTTACAAAGGGCATTCCACCTAAGGTCTTTCTTGCGCATACTGCTCAAATGGGTGTTTCAATGTTTGAGGATCATTTGATTTAGTGGGAGTTTTTCATTTGGTTTTGGGTTTTATGTTTTAGTTGTGTTTATGCACATTTATTTTCTGATCAGAAATAAAGTTTTGTTTTTTTGTTTACTCTTTGTACAATAAAGTTAAAGGATCTCAATAAGGTAGGACCAGTTGAAAATCGACATGTATTGATCATTTTTCATGTGATTTTCATGCCACACTTTTCATAATTGATCTATGTCGTTTGTCTATATTAATTTCAGTGATTATGGAAGGTTTAATTATTTATCATTATAACGAAAACCGCTATGATCCTATGTTATTATAGTCAATGGACGAGGTTGTTTATGCCTTGCTATATAATGACAATTTTGAGCTCATAAAGTCTATCACATTTTCAGAATACATATGTGACCTAGTGGGAGATTGTAAGAATTATTTTGGGGTCACACATGTATAATCGATGTGTTAGGGTCA
>JAEVFF010000461.1:47188-175707 GCA_018901945.1 Pugionium dolabratum
ATATTATATGGTAGGCTCTGCCTTCTAAATATTATATGGTAGGCTCTGCCTTCTGAATATTATATGGTAGGCTCTGCCTTCTGAATATTATATGGTAGTCTCTGCCTTCTGAATATTATATGATAGGCTCTGCCTTCTGAATATTATATGGTAGGCTCTGCCTTCTGAATATTATATGATAGGCTCTGCCTTCTGAATATTATATGGTAGGCGCTGCCTCCTGATTTATATTTAGAAATTATTTTAATTTATGTGTTATTATATTCACTAATGTTTTACAATTTTATCATAAATTAATTTATGTCATCATTATGTTTAAATTCTTAAAACTAATTATACATATTTATTAAATATATATAATAATAACAATAACAATAATAAATTAAAATCTATACCCAAAATTTTATCATGATTATTTATTAAAAAATAATTATAAAATAATTTTTATAAAACTGATGTTTAACACATTGTTTTATTATGTGTATAGTTATAATGTCAAATTTGGCAAAACTCGAGATAGCTGCCCTTGATATATCTGGAAAAAATTACATGACATAGGCAGTAGCTGCAAAAATGCATTTAAAGGCAAAAGACCTTCTTGGCACCATCGATAGGTCGGAAACAACATCCGATGAGAAAAAAGCAAAAGCCATGATATTTTTATGCCACCATATCCATGATGGTTTAAAAGATGAATATATCACAAAAGAAGATCCTGCAGATCTTTGACAATCACTCAAAGATAGGTTTGATCACCAGAAATATGTGATCTTACCAAAAGCCAAACATGAGTGGTTAAACCTCCGGTTTCAGGATTATAAAAGTGTAAGTGAATATAATTCCGCGTTGTTCGGAATCACTTCTAAGATGATATTATGTGGAGAAAAAGTAAGTGATTATGATATGATTGAAAAAACTCTCCAAACATTTCATCCTGGAAATGTAATCCTGCAACAACAATATCGAGCAAAGGGATATACTCGTTATTCGGAGTTAATGCAAGTTCTCCTTGTTGCTGAACAAAATAATGAACTTGTGATGATGAACCATCAATCTCGTCCCACTGGATCAGCTCCATTCCCAGAAGTGAATGTTGCATCATCCAGTTACAATAACTGGCAAGAACATGGACGTGGTCGAGGCCATGGTCGTGGTCGTGGACATGGACGAGGAGGTGGACGTGGACGTGGAAAAGGAAGATTTTTTCGTCCTAATGAATTCAAATTCGGGAGAAAGAATAAAGTCCACGAAAATGAAGTTGGTCGCGTACCTGTTGTACACCAAAATATACAATATGAAAATGTTTGTTACAGATGTGGCATGAAAGGTCATTGGTCTCGTACCTGTCGTACACCAAAACATTTGGCTAATCTGTATCAAGAATCACAGAAACAAAAAGGAAAAGAAAGTGAAACCAACTTTATCTCGGATGAACCCGGACTTTCCTTCGATGGAAATGCATATCTCGATGTTGCTGATTTTCTGGTTGATTCCGAGAATACCAAAGAACAAGATAATTAAGTTTAATGTTATATATATAAAGTTGTATTTAGTTTCCTTACGAACAAAAACAAAACTTAATGTCTTTTTAAAAAATATATGTAAGTTTGAACTTTAATTACTTAATGTAAAATAGTTTTATTATAATATAAGTTGATTTTGAAATATGTGTGTTTAACATTTATTAATACATCTTTATCAATATTTTAATACAGAAAATGTATCATTTTGAGAGTGAGAATGGAGATATATGTCTAGCAGACAGTGCTACAACGCATACAATACTTAAAGATAAAAAGTTTTTCTCCTACCTCAAAATGAAAGATTCCGCCGGAAGCGTAAATACAATATCGGGTAATGCAAATATTATCATAGGCTCCGGAAGAGCTAGTTTTTCAATGCCCATGGAAACGAAATTTGAAATAAATGATGCTTTATATTCCCCCAAGTCTCATAGAAACTTATTAAGTTTCAAAGACATCCGTACAAATGGATATCACATAGAGACAATGAGCAAAAATAACATTGAATATCTTTGCATTACATGGGAGCAGAAACAAATATTGGAAGAATTACCAATGATGTCCTCTGAATTATATTACACAAAAATAAATATAATTGAATCATATATTACGGTAAACCAGAAGTTTACGAGTACATTCAAAGTCTGGCATGAAAGACTAGGACATCCTGGATCGATGATGAGAAAAATTGTGCAGAATTCTAATGGCCACCCATTGAAAAACCAGAAGATTTTTCAATCATGCGAGTTTTCGCGTAAAGCATATTCTCAAGGAAAACTTATTACTCAGCCATCACCAGTCAAAATTGGTAATGAATCCCTAGTATTCTTAGAAAGAATACATGGTGATATATGTGGGCCTATTCACCCATCATGTGGGCCATTTCGATATTTTATTGTTTTAATTGACGCATCTAGTAGATGGTCACATGTGTGTTTGTTAACCACACGAAATATGGCTTTCACAAGATTCATTGCCCAAATAATCAGGTTAAGAGCTCAATTCCCTGATTATACTATAAAGAAAGTAAGACTTGACAACGCTGGTGAATTCACGTCACAAGCCTTTAATGATTATTGTATGGCTCTCGGAATCGATGTTGAACATCCGGTTCCGCATGTTCATACACAAAATGGTATGGCTGAATCTTTGATAAAACCGTTACAACTCATTGCGAGACCATTAATATTGAGAACAAATCTCCCAATTTCAGTATGGGGTCATGCTATATTGCATGCGACAGCATTGGTCCAAATAAGACCAAGTGCATATCATGAATATTCCCCATTACAATTAACATCTGGCCAGAAGCCTGATGTATCTCATCTCCGAGTTTTTGGGTGTGCGGTTTATGTTCCTATAGCTCCACCACAAAGAACAAAGTTGGGGCCACAGAGAAGATTAGAAATAAATATTGGATTTATATCATCAAGTATTATTCGGTACCTTGAACCACGAACTAGTGACATGTTTACGACACGATTTGCCGATTGTCATTTTGATGAAGAAGAATTTCCTACGTTAGGGGGAGGAATTAAACAACTGCAAGAAGATATTAAATGGTGTACGCCATCTTTGTTGTATCTTGATCCTCCCACAAAACAATATGAAATAGAAGTTCAGAAAATCATACATTTGCAAAATATTGCAAACCAGTTGCCAGATGCATTCACAGATACAAAACGAGTGACGAAATCATATATACCCGCTGTGAATGTCCCATCAAGAATTAATGTTCCTGTAGAACATGTTGATGGCGATAAAATAAATGAACCCATAGTTCAGTTAAAGAAGGGGAGACCGATGGGCTCAAAAGATAAAAATCCCCGTAAGAAAAAGTATTTGGGAGAACAAAATCAAAAGGTTCTGGAAGAACCTAACAAAAAGCGTCTCGAAAATACTTGTGAAAAGGTTATAGAGGAACCAACTCAAACGGAATGTCCAGAAGACATATGCAAACAGGTTTTTGAAAACCATGAAATGGAACTCCGTCCAGAAGACGAACGCAATATAGAAACATATGAGATTTCAATTAACTATACCCAAAATAGAAAATTATGGGTTAGAAATGAAATAGAGGATATTAATGGAACATTCTCCTTTTTTGTGTCCAAAGAAATTGAAAATGAAAATGATGATGCATAACCAATGTCTGTAACAGAATGTCAAAAAAGATCTGATTGGGAAAAATGGCAAATAGCCATGAGAAATGAATTATTCTCTCTACAAAAAAGAAATGTTTTCGGACCCATTGTCATTACACCTGAAGATGTAGTGCCAGTTGGGTGCAAGTGGGTTTTTGTAAGAAAAAGAAATGAGAAAAACGAGGTCACTAGATATAAAGCACGTCTTGTTGCACAAGGATTTTCTCAAAGGCCGGGAATAGATTATGAAGAAACATATTCTCCGGTCATGGATGTAATTACATTTAGATATTTAATGAGTTTATCATCATCCAAAAGGTTAGAAATGCACCTTATGGATGTCGTGACTGCATACCTGTATGGAACCCTTGATAGTGATATATACATGAGAATCCCAGAAGGATTCAAGATCCCAGAAGGATCAAAGATCTCTAAAGGACCCAAAGAACTATATTCAGTCAAATTACAACGATCATTATATGGGTTAAAACAATCCGGACGCATGTGGTATAATCGCTTAAGTGAATATCTGTTGAAAAAGGGATATATTAACAATGCGATATGTCCTTGCGTATTTATAAATAAATTCCCATCAGGCTTTGTGATCATTGCTGTTTATGTAGATGACCTGAATATAATTGGAGCTCAAAAAAAGTTGATAATGCAAGAACTCATATGAAAGAAGAGTTTGAAATGAAAGATCTTGGAAAAACAAAATTTTGTCTAGGACTCCAAATTGAACATTTCCAAGATGGGATATTTGTGCATCAATCAAATTATACGAAAAGGATATTGAAACGATTTAATATGGATAAAGCGAATCCTTTGAGTACTCCAATGGTTAATCGATCGCTTAATATAAACAAGGATCCATTTCGACCTTGTGAAGATAATGAAGACATATTAGGTCCTGAAGTACCTTATATGAGTGCTATCGGTGGACTTATGTATCTCGCAAATTGCACTCGACCAGATATAACATTTGCTATAAATTTACTTGCGAGATATAGTTCATCACCTACACAAAGACATTGGAGTGGAATAAAACATATTTTTCGTTATCTCTAAGGTACGATTGATTTGGGATTATTTTATTCTAGAAACCCCGAGTTTGGTTTAGTTGGTTTTGTAAATGCTGGATATTTATCGGATCCACACAAAGCTCGGTCCCAAACCGGTTATGTTTTTACACTTAGTGGAACTGCAATCTCGTGGCGATCTCAAAAACAAACTTTGGTTGCCACTTCTTCAAATTACGCCGAAATCATTGCCCTTCATGAAGCTTGCAGAGAATGTGTATGGCTCAGATCTATGACTCAACATATAAAAGGAGTAAGTGGATTAATCAACAATAAGAAGCCAACAAAATTATTCGAAGATAATGTTGCATGTGTGACCCAAATCAAAGAAGGTTATATCAAGAGTGACCGAACAAAACATATTCCTCCGCGATTTTTCTCCTATATCCAAGAACTTGAGAAAAATCAAGAACTTGACGTCGAGTACATTCGTTCAAGTGATAATGCAGCATATTTGTTTACAAAGGCGCTTCCTACGACAATGTTCAGAAAACACGTTCAAAATATTGGAATGCGTCATTTGCGAGATTTATGAAGGGAAACATATCTATCTTTTCGAGGGGGAGATTGCGTATGTGTACTCTTTTTCCCTTATCATGATTTTTATCCCGTTGGGTTTTTACATGATAAGGTTTTTAACGAGGCAATACGTAAAACTTCAAATATAATAGATAATCAAGGGGGAGTGTTGAAAAGTCAATATTAGCGTCTTCACTGAAGACGTCTTTACTGTGATTACCTCTTTATGAAGTTTACGTTTACCGACTTACTAAAGTCAGTAAACTTCTCCTATAAATATGATGTTCAACATCATTTGTAAATATACTTCACTCCTCTCTCTCTCCTCTCTTCTCTTGAGTAATAAAGTTATCAGTTTAATTTTATCTTTTTAGATATTTTTCATAACAATATATGATTTATCGCAATGATAATAATATGGCTACCCTTTTTATTATCCTCTTCCACATTTCCGCTGTACTTTTCCAAAAATGTTTTTATAAAAAACGAAAACGTTTGTGGTTCAATAGAAGTAATTACAATACATTATGATTTTAATTAGAACTTCATTATTTGATTTTTACAACATCATTGACATACGTAATATAATATTCTTGGAACTAGTTAGTAGATATATATCATTAGAATTATACAAATTTACCACTATAAAATTAATTTTTTAGAAATTAATCCAGACAAAGTGTAAGGAAAAAAAGAGATTAATCTTATGGATATTAAGTCTACTCATTCGGATATTCGGTTCGGTTTTGATCGGTTATTTTTGGTTTTAGTTTTTTCGGCTGGTAAAATTAGGGATTCATTCTGTTATTTTTATATTTCAGTTCGGTTTTATTTCGTTTATACCTCGGTTTTACTCGATTCAATTATTAAATTTAAAAAACCAAAAATAATCAAAAATAATCGAAAATAATCAAAATAACCGAAAATAATCGAAAATAACCGAAGATAACAAAAAAATAACCGAAAACAACCAAAAATAACCAAAAATAACTAAAATATCTAAAATATCCGAAATAATTTCGGATACCGAAAAAAGCCAAAAATAATTCAGTTTTTCAGATGTTATTTTAGTTTTCGGTTCGGTTTCGGTTAGTAAACAGTAACCATGATTTTCCAAAATAATATTCGTTCGGTTATTTTTTATAACCAAATATTAACCAAAAATATTTTTCGATTTAATTTTGGTTCGATTTATTCGATTTGGTTTATTCCATTCGGTTTATTAGGTTTAACATATTTCTAATTTGTTAAACCTAATTATGTTTTAGCAGTTTTACCCCTAAACGGAGCCAATGGTCAAATGGACTCGATGTACCTTTCTGCCTTTTTCCTTTTTGATAGCGATGGCGGCAAAATTAAAGGAAACTTATGGAGGTAATTCCGTAAATATGTTGTCCCTTTCTCAGTCTCCAAGAATAAAGCAAAAAAGGTTATTTATCATCCCAATAAGGTTAATTATAAGTTTAGTTTTAGACATCACATAAAATTACTAAACACTTCATTGTTCAATGTTTCTATTCTCACTCTCCAACACTTTTATCTTAAATACAGATTTTTTGGAGTCACGAAGATTTTGTCCTCTTCATAATCTTTTTTTACAGTGTTTGATAATTGTCAGTTTGATAATTCGGTTTATAGCCAATTAATTAATCTTCTAAACATCTTTGTTCGATTCATGGTCAGATAAATAAAATTAGTTTCTTTACTAGAAAAAGATGTTATTAATGGACCAAATATCCCTTGACTGCACGAAAAAATTGTTGAAATTTACTTTATCAATTCTCCAAATTAGTGGCTAATTTGGGATAATAACCTCAAAGTTATGGGGTCAAACTTTGATTATAGGAAATGTAAACCAAGGGAAAGAATAACGTTTTAGCTTAACCGGAGGTTCTGTCACCACCAAAACCGGATTGTAAGAAGCCGGTTTGGTCCAAATGTTTCACATCGCCCCAAATTTGGATTGTCCATTTGTCTCCGTCGTATAAACGGAACACATTAACCGATGTATTGAGAATCTTTTCCACTTTTTGAGCACTTGGA
Organism: Pugionium dolabratum; assembly: GCA_018901945.1. Lineage (NCBI taxonomy): Eukaryota > Viridiplantae > Streptophyta > Magnoliopsida > Brassicales > Brassicaceae > Pugionium > Pugionium dolabratum. Next base: position 54,497 of record JAEVFF010000461.1, read on the forward strand.
CAAGCTCTTTCGTAGAGAGATCGAATCACACCTCCATGACTCACTACTACTACTCGTTCTCCTTCATCATCACCATTTAAATCAACAAAAATTCCAATACTTAGTACATATGTGGTGCGTAATGTAATATAATAATATGTGAGAAACAAACACAAAGAAGGAAAAAGACCAAACCTTTATGTTTGTCGCCGATTCTCTGTAATGCAGAGGTACATCTGTCGTAAAGTTTGTCAAGACTTTCTCCTCCACCCTTGATTCAAATAACTTGGCAAAATCAGTTGATTTCAGAAACAAAAAACATCATATACTCAGCTACTTGGTGAAATGTGATCTTACTGGAATATCAACGTCTGTGCGGTTAGATTGAAAGGCCTTGAAAGCTTCAGGGCGAATTTTTGAAGCTTCTTGATAAACAAGACCTTGCAAATCCCCTAAATGTCTTTCCCGCAAATCACGATCAGTAATAACCTGCATGACCTTATACACAGTTATGGTGTCTGAAAGCAATATTGGATTCAGCTTCAAAAATGATAGATGAAAAAAGAGGTTATTTCAGAACTTAGATTCATCTGCTAACAACCTAAACTACTACCTAAAAAAGAGGACAAAGGATTGTAAAAAATGGGTTTGAAGACATATGTACCTGAATGGAATTTTGGTTATACCTCAAGCTCACCACATTTAGCTGCAATTATCTCTGCAGTCACAAGAGCTCTCTTCAGGTCAGAAGAATACACACAAGATATCTTAGGCTCCTTTGATAACCGCTCAGCGACCTTTTTAGCAAAGGAAATAAAAGTTTAAAAGGCAAAACAAGAATCAACAGGCAAATGTGGATACACATACTCTTTCTGCTTGTTGTCTTCCTGCATCGTTTAATTCAACATCTAAATGACCCTGCAAAAAAAACGTATTAACCAGATTGCTACATCTCGGAATCAATATTTCTCTCCGCATCAAGATACACAGTTACAACCATTAGCTATTGAATCAAAATTACCTGGATCTTTCTCTCCGCATTCCAAGATGTTTCTCCATGACGAACAACAACAATCTCAGCATACTCTCTTTCGTCGGAACTGTGAAAAGCCCAATTAGCAGATCCGGTCAAATACATATATAATACAACATCCCTGGCAGTTGATGGCTAAAATTTACGTCATTAAGAATGCAAACAGAGAAACTATAGCTAAATATCTAAGATGCAATGAACGAGAAGCATACTTGAAGCTTGATTCCGCCATGGGAGATGCCGAAATCATGATTAGATCCGGTGACGAAAAAAGCTTCGGAGACCAAAAAAAAAACAATCCGAATATGATAATAATCTTAGCCCAATTGGCCCAATAAGTTGCCTATAAAATATGAGTCGTTATTTACATGGGCCTTAACTCTGAGCCCATCATTTTTATTCGTATAGATTTAAGAAAACACGTGTCAGATATACTTGACAAAACCAAAAATCTAAGGTTCCAATATTTGCATGAGGAATTTGCTGAATTACCCTTATTTACTATTTATAATTACATCAACCTAAATTAAAAATTTAATGAAAAGTATAATTATCATGTAAACAAACAGTTTTATTCTTAAAAAAATCCAGCAATTATCGATCCAACTATGTTTTTAAAAAATGATATATTCTTAATTCTATCATAAATATATTTATTATATAAAATAATTTTTATTTACGTTTTATGTATTTATATTTACCAAAAATATATATTTTTAAATTAGTATTATGATCATTTTTATTTTAAAATCAAATTATAATTACATTATATTTGGTCTGATTATATATTAAATATTATCAACTAATATATAATACATTTTTAATAATTAGTTCTTCCTGACTATAATTTTAATACATTTAAGCTTTATTTAGTATAATTTTATTTATTTGTTGATGATAAATTTACATGGATTTGACTTTTAATTTCAGTATATTTTAATTTATCTGTTAAAAATATAATTTTATTTTAAATTATTATATCAGATTTAACTAAACACATGTTAACTATATTTTGTTTTTCTAATAACATGGAAACATTTTTTCAAAATTTATTCTTGTAAATGTATATGAGATTCGATTTCTATACAATTACGTAATAGCTTAATCTAATGCTTTTCTAACTGTTTGTGTATATATCAACAAGTTAAAATTTATTTTAATATAATTGATGTGGCATCTTAAATTTCTATTGAAACATATGATAACTAGGATTGTTTTATTTTTGCAACATAAACAGATTTGCGTGTGAAACCTAAACGAAACCAAGAGGAGATTTGGAAAATAGTGTTTAGGTAAAATCTGGATCTTTGTTGATTTCACTTTTCATAGACATATCTTCTTTCATCTGAATTTCATTCTCTAATATATCCCTAACCATTCTGTTATATAACTTTCACTTATTATGTTCTCTCTTCTTATGCTTTTAGGGTTTTGTTTACATATTTTGAATACATAATTTATTTAAGTTTGTGTTTTTTTACCTTTCAGATAGATAAAAAATGTCGATACCACCTTGTGCAGCTTGCAAATACCTAAGAAGAAAATGCACAGAAAATTGTGTGTTTGCGCCTTACTTTCCCGCAAACAAATACGAAAAATACGAAGCGGTCCACAAGGTATTCGGAACAAGTCGCGTAGCTACACTTCTCAACAAGATTCATCCAAGACAAAGACAAGAAGCCATGGATTCGCTCTCTTTCGAAGCAGAGACTCGTCTTCTTGACCCTGTCTATGGTTGCACTAGAATCATTGACATCCTCCAATGTCAGCTTCAAGACATTCAGGGTCGTCTCGCAATCGCTAAGAACGAGCTCTCTTCTTTAAATATCATCGTCCCGACGATTCAGCCACCGCCTCCTTTAACATATCATCAGTACCATCACATTCCTGATCATGACGGTCGTTTAACTCCTCAGCAATTACATGAAGAGGCTCAGCGTTATGCATCCACACATGCCGTTTTAATGGAGCCAAACGCTGGAGGCGAAGACGCAGCGCAATCAGAGAACGATGGGATGTTTATTGGTGACAAAAAAATATCACCAAAAATATAAAAAGTAATATTTTAAAATATCATTTTTTTAATTTTTATTTTAAATTTAGTACTTTAAATTTAAAATTTTAAAAATAAAATAAATTATTTTCTGAAAATACATACATATTATAAATAAATTATAAATATAATTAAAATATTATATTTGAGTTATTTTTCAATTTACAATTTAATTTTTCTTTATTAAAAATAAATTTTAACACATTTTAATATTAAATTTATGTTATTTTTATAAATTTAAACTAATGAGGCTATATTTAGAACAAAAACTTAAAAAATACAAAAACTTAGAAAATACTATTTTGTCAATTGCCTAATATAAAACCATATATTTTGATGATATGTTGATTGTTATATAAAAAAATCCTGGTTTAAAAAAGATAAAATGGGGTTTTCCTTTTATGTATTTACATTTGGATTTTTTTATACATTGGTAATGATTTAAAAGTTGGTTCATTGGCATAAGATATGAATTATAAGTGTGCTAATTTTATATTTAGCCTAAAATATGTGGAAAGAGTATTGTTGTCGTAGGAAAAACCTTTTAGCATTTACTTAGTCTTAGTCATCACACATTTTAAAGCCAATCTTCAATTATGGTCACTGATTCATATACTTGCTTAGAAATTAGGCGATTTGTAAATTTAAAACTTATTTTTGTTTTCTATACAACTATGCACTTAACTTTGTTGTCACATAATTTATAATACTATTAATGATTTGTTCAAGTATAAGCATAATTAAGAATAAATTATGAACCTTTAACCCATGTGAATACATTCAATCACATCGACTTATTTTTTCCTTGGAGTTGAAATCTCTGACATTTCTCAGAACTACACAACACAATTCATGGAGCTTTTTGGAATTATACAACTGGTGCTAATCTCTACATATACACCCACAGAAAGTCAGCATTTTAGTTGTTATTAGTTTTATAGAAAAATCAAGTAAAAACAAACACAAAATGATTTTACCCACCTAGATACAATCCGTACTTATTAATTAGACAATTGCTAATTTTAGGTGTTGTTTTGATATAAAAAAGTACAATCAATAATTAATGAATAATACTCTAAATTAGTATATTTTTAAATTTTTATTGCAAATTTAGCATTTTCAACTTAAAATTTTAAAAATAACATAAATTATTTTTTAAAAGTATATATTTACCATAAATAAATTACAAATATAATGAAAATATTATATCAGAGTTCTATTTTCTAATTTAGAATTTAATTTTTTCTTATTAAAATAAGTTTTAAGCTATTTTAATATTAAATTTATGCTATTTTGAAAATTTAAACTAATGATATTATATTTGAAAAAAACTTAAAAAATAATATTTTATGAATCATAATATTTGAATAAATGCAAAAAATAAGTAATTTAAAATGAATAATATTTGTCCCATCAATTCCGTTGTCGTCCAACGGTTAGGATATCTGGCTTTCACCCAGGAGACCCGGGTTCGATTCCCGGCATCGGAGTTTTTTTTGTTAATCAGTATGCTTGTGATAATGTATTTCATTAAACTCAGTGCTTAATTAGGGTAACCGAGTTAAGATGTTGAACTATTTAATATAAATCATTAATTTTTTTCAGACTTGATTCGGTTTTAATAAAACTTAGTTTAGTTTAGTTCATTGTAGTTTGAGTTCGTTTTATTCTTATTTGGTTCTATACCTAAAGATCAGTATGCACAAAAACAATACATGTGATTTCATTGAAAATGGTTGGTTTTGTTAGCTTTAATATTGAACTATTTAATATAAATCATTAATTTTTTTCAGACTTGATTGTAAGAATTATTTTGGGGTCACACATGTATAATCGATGTGTTAGGGTCATTATCTAAAGTAGTCAAAATTATGTGGTCACTTATTTGTAAAGATAAAAGACTATGAGGCATAAGTGTTATGGAAAATTTGTGTGTGGATACATCATGTAATTTCTAATTTGATGAAGGGCCGAATTAGAAATTATTTTTTATATAAATAGAAGGGTTATGATCCCCATGGCAACCCTAATAAGAAATCCAGCCACCTTTGTATCCCATCAACAAAGATCTTCAGCTATTCTGGGTTTATCGTAGAAGAACCGTTTCCAACTTCAGTATCATAAGCCATGGATCCAAAAGGTACGTTTCTGCTATTGTGTTTCTTATTATTCAGGAATTAGCATGAGTTTTATGGTTATAGAAATCATAAAATAATCTACAATTGGTATCAGAGCATCATGTCTAGTTTCTGTATAATAGTCATATTATTTTTGGTTAAAATTCAGATTTAATAATATGTTTAGAATTTTCATATTGTTGAATCTGGTTTTTGGTTAAAGTTTAGAGATTAAATCTGTATTCTGTGATCTGTGGTTAAAGTGTCGAAAGATCTGAAATTATGCTTACCATTTTAGATCTGTATATAGTGAAAATCATGTTTAGATCTGGAATAAATAAGAAAAAAAAATTCTGAAAATTTAGATGGAATCATAAAAACATAGTTTTTCTGAATTTTTTTTGTGAAGTAATTTTTCAGATTAAATTCGATTTTATTTTTAGTAGTCGATTTCATGCTCGTAAAAATTTATTCGAAATTTTGGATTTTTTTCGAAATTTTTTTTGAGCAATCTAAAAATATCGAATATATATATATATATATATATAAAATTTTGGAGGCTATTTATCTTCCTTTTTTTGTCGGTTTCGTTATTAAGTATAAACGTAACCGTTAAGGTTGAAGAAAAAAAAACAATTTATTATTTCATTTAATAATATTTTAGGCTTATTAGCCTTAAAAAAGAGATTTTTTTTTAATCAATAAAATAAATTTTATTGTGCAAGTTTAATTCTTGAAGTGGATTAATTGATACAAGATGTTGCTAAAATGACCTCTTTGTGGATATTTTTTCATGAATAGTTTTGAATGATATGTGTATGTCTTTTCATGCGAATATTAAATCGACCCAAAGGTAGATTTGTATTTGGCCGAACTACATACATACATGTGATGATAAGCATGTGACAATTATTAGGAATTAACATGTGAATGATAAATCGGTCCAAAGAAAGGTTTATCATTTGATCATGTACTATTGTCAGTGTTTGATCTTTACAACAAGAGTATCACTAGCAGTTAATAATATTGTCCAAAGACTTGTTATTAATGTTGCACTTGCTATCTTGAGATGGGTTGTACAATTTTTTATAATTTATTTGTTGATTATATTTGGTTAAATTGTGAGTTACTAATTAAGAATTGTTCTCTTTTCAGCAAATTTCACTATATTATCTGCTAACTTAGGTTCAATTCCAAAACTTGCTGGTTCCAACTATAAGGAATGGAAAAGTAAGGTTAAGATTGTCCTTGGGTGTATGGATCTTGACCTTGCATTGAGGATGGAACAACCTACTTCTCCTACAGATGTCAGCACTGCTGAGTACAAGATGGTTTATGAGAAGTGAGAACGTTCTAACCGTATTGGTTTAATGATCATTATGGACACCATTCCAGAAACCTTTAGAGGTGATGATGAGATCCAAGATCTCAAACAGTTCTTTGCTGAAATGGACTTGCGTTTTGCAAAAAGTGATAAGGCAGATATTAGTACGCTTTTGTATCATTTTAGTACCATGAGGTATCATGGCAAAGGAAACATAAGAGAGTATATTTTGGAAATGTCTAACATTGTTTCAAAACTTAAAACACCCAAGACTGAGCTTCCAGAAGAAGTGCTCATATTTTTTGTCTTGAACTCCCTTCCTCCTAGTTTCAATCAATTGAAATCCAGTTATAACACACAGAAGGAGAAATGGTCTCTTAATGAGCTTATTTCATATTGTGTGTAAGAGGAGGATATGATGAAACAAGAAAAGTCTGAAAGTGCTCATATGGTTAACACCTTTAAGGGACAGGGCAAAAGAAGAAAAATTGAGGATGTTAAGAATGATGTTGCGAAAGGTCCAACACAAAAGAAGCAGACTAAGGTTGAAGATACCTGCTTCTTTTGTAAGAAAGCTGGACATATGAAGAAGGACTGCCAAAAGTACCACGCTTGGCGTGCAAAGAAAGGTATGTTCCTTGCTATGGTCTGTTCTGAAGTGAACATAGTTGAAGTACCCAAAAACACTTGGTGGTTAGATTCATGTGCAACTACTAACATCAGTGTTTCATTGCAGGATTGCCTGAGCTACCGAAAACCAACTGATGTTGAAAGACGCATTTATGTGGCTAATGGAATTCCGGTTTATGTGGAGGCAATTGCGCATTTTAGATTGTTCTTTAGTACTAGTTGTTTTTTGGATTTGAAAGACACTTTTGTTGTACCGTCGTTTAGACGGAATTTGGTTTTTGTTCCTTATTTAGACAAATCTGGTTATTCTTGTCTAACTGAGCATGGAAAAGTTACTTTGTCTTTAAATTCAGTTTTAATTGGCACTGGTACACTCATGGATAATCACAATCTTTATATGCTTGACATTATAGCTTCTCGTGATGAAAGCTTAAATGTTGAATCAAAAGGTACAAAACGTAAATTAGAAAATGCAAGTTTAGGAACTCTGTGGCACAAACGCTTAGGTCACATTTCTAGGAATAGAATTGAGCGAATTGTGTCTGATGGTATATTGGGTTCTGTTGATTTCACAAATTGTGAAGTCTGTGTGGATTGCATTAAAGGAAAACAGACTAAACATAAGAGATTAGGTGCATATAGAGCTACAGAAGTTCTTGAGTTGATACATACAGACATTTGTGGACCCTTCCCTACGGCATCATGGAACGGTCAACAATACTTTGTATCATTTATAGACGATTACTCTCGATATGCATACTTGTTTCTTATTCATGAAAAGTCGGAGTCTTTAGACGTGTTCAAGAAATTTAAAGCTGAAGTTGAGAATCAACTCGACCGAAGGATAAAGTCTATCAGATCTGATTGTGGTGGTGAGTATTACGGTCGGTATGACGGTTCAGGTGAACAACGTCCAGGGCCATTTACCAGATACCTAGAGGAGTGTGGAATCGTCCCACAATACACTATGCCTGGGTCTCCTAGCATGAATGGTGTGTCAGAAAGACGTAACCCCACTCTTAAAGATATGGTGAGAAGTATGATCTGTCACTCCACCTTACCTGAAGCACTCTGGGGAGAGGCATTAAAGACTGCAACATACATTCTTAATCGGGTACCAACTAAGGCAACTGCAAAAACACCTTATGAGCTTTGGACAGGAAGAAAACCTAGTCTAAAGCATTTTCACATATGGGGATGTCCAGCTGAAGCTAGGCCTTACAAGCCGTTTGAGAAAAAGCTGGACTCTAGAACTGTGAGCAGTTACTTTATTGGTTATTCTGAGCGATCTCGGGGCTATAAGTTTTATGATCCCACACAAAATAATATTTTTGAGACGGGAATAGCTACGTTCTTTGAGGATGTTCAATTTGGGGGGAAAAATGAAGTTAGAGACATCATCTTTGAGGAAGAATCGAATTCAGTTTCTAAACCGATTCATATAGTTGCTTTTGATAAAGCAAATTTAGATCCTCAAATTGATACTGAAGTTCTTCCTACAAATCAAGATGACGATGTTATCGAACATGAAAGTCAAATTCAAAATCTTCAAGAACCTGTGTAACAAGAACAAGTGCCTTTGCGGCGATCCACTAGAGAAAGAAAAAGTGCTATTCCAGATGATTACATAGTATTTCTTATGGAACAAGAGGAAAATCATACCCAGTTGGAAGATGATCCTATCAACTTCCGTGAGGCCATGGGTAATTCCAATTCAGATAAGTGGGTCAAATCTAGTAAAGAAGAGTATCAGTCAATGCTAGACAATAAGGTTTAGAACATTGTCCAATTGCCAGAAGGAAAGAAAGTCATTGGTTGCAAATGGATATTTAAGACCAAAATGGATTCAAGTGGTAATGTGGAAAGGTATAAAGCTCGTCTAGTAGCTAAAGGTTATACTCAGAAAGAAGGGATTGACTATAAAGAAACCTTTTCTCCAGTTTCATCAAAGGATTCTTTTAGAGCAATCATGGTCCTTGTTGCACACTATGACTTAGAGCTTCATCAGATGGATGTCAAGACAGCGTTTCTCAATGGTGACATTAATGAGACAATTTATATAGAGCAACCAGAAAATTTTGTAATAGGTGATTCAAAGAAAATGGTATGCAAATTAAATAAATCCATCTATGGGCTAAAACAAGCTTCTCGTCAATGGTACCACAAATTTCATAAGATAATCATCTCATTTGGTTTTGAGGTGAATTTAGTCGAAGATTGTGTGTATCAGAAGTTCAGTGGGAGTAAGTGTATTTTCCTGGTTTTGTATGTCGATGACATACTACTAGCCACTAACGATATGGGCATGCTACATGAGACCAAGATATTTCTGAAGGGTAAATTTGAAATGAAAGATCTTGGTGAAGCATTTTTTGTATTAGGAATTCAGATTCACCGAGATCGAACTCGGAGAATTCTTGGATTATCTCAAAAGAGTTATATCAATAAAGTACTCAAGAGATTTGGCATGCAGGATTGCAAACCAGGTGATACCCCAGTCGTAGAGGAGACAAATTTTGTCTTAATCAATGCCCTAAAGGAAATTTAGAAATTCAGGAGATGCAAAAGATTCCTTATGCGTCCGCTGTAGGGAGTCTAATGTATGCTCAAGTTTGTACGCATCCAGATTTAGCCTACATTGTTGGAGTTTTGGGCAGATACTTAAGTAATCCAGGTTTGGACCATTGGAAAGCAGCCAAAAGGGTCATGAGGTATCTGAAGAGAACAAAAGACTATATGCTCACATATCAAAGATCAGATAACTTGGAGATCATTGGGTATTCTGATTCTGATTTTGCTGGATGTCAAGATAGTAGAAAGTCTACATCAGGTTTTGTATTTCTGTTGGCTGGTGGAGCTATTTCTTGGCGTAGTGCAAAACAAACACTCGTAGCTTCCTCCACAATGGCGGCAGAATTTGTAGCAGTTTTTGGGGCATCCAATCATGGACTTTGGTTGAGGAATTTTGTCACTGGGCTACGAATTCTTGAAGGAATTGAAAGACCACTAAAGATATATTGTGACAATAAATCAGATGTTTTGTACTCCAACAAAAATAGCAGCACAACAAAGTCCAAATTTATTGACATTAAGTTCCTCGTCGTTCAAGAAAGGGTACAAAATGGAGAGATTTCCATAGAACACTTAGGGACAAACTCTGTGATAGCAGATCCTCTTACAAAGGGCATTCCACCTAAGGTCTTTCTTGAGCATACTGCTCGAATGGGTGTTTTAATGTTTGAGGATCATTTGGTTTAGTGGGAGTTTTTCATTTGGTTTTGGGTTTTATGTTTTAGTTGTGTTTATGCACATTTATTTTCTGATCAAATAAAGTTTTGTTTTTTAGTTTACTCTTTGTACAATAAAATTAAAGGATCTCAATAAGGTAGGACCAGTTGAAAATCGACATGTATTGATCATTTTTCATGTGATTTTCATGCCACACTTTTCATAATTGATCTATGTCGTTTGTCTATATTAATTTCAGTGATTATGGAAGGTTTAGTTATTTACTATTATAACGAAAACCGCTATGATCCTATGTTACTATAGTCAATGGACGGGATTGTTTATGCCTTGCTATATAATGACAATTTTGAGCTCATAAAGTCTATCACATTTTCAGAATACATATGTGACCCAGTGGGAGATTGTAAGAATTATTTTGGGATCACACATGTATAATCGATGTGTTAGGGTCATTATCTAAAGTAGTCAAAATTATGTGGTCACTTATTTGTAAAGATAAAAGACTATGAGGCATAAGTGTTATGGAAAATTTGTGTGTGGATACATCATGTAATTTCTAATTTGATGAAGGGCCGAATTAGAAATTATTTTCTATATAAATAGAAAGGTTATGGTCCTCATGGCAACCCTAATAAGAAATCCAGCCACCTTTGTATTCCATCAACAAAGATCTTCAGCTATTCTGGGTTTGTCGTGGAAGAACCATTTCCAACTTCAGTATCATAAGCCATAGATCCAAAAAGTACGTTTCCGCTATTGTGTTTCTTATTATTCAGGAATTAGCATGATTCGGTTTTAATAAAACTTAGTTTAGTTTAGTTCATTGTAGTTTGAGTTCGTTTTATTCTTATTTGGTTCTATACCTAAAGATCAGTATGCACAAAAACAATATATGTGATTTCATTGAAAATGGTTGGTTTTGTTCGTTTTAATGTTGAGATTACGGAAATCGCATATAGAATGTTCATCTCAATAAATCAATCATAAAAATTAGGCCAAACTATAATTTGGATAAAGCAAATTTGAAAATAACATACTAAATTTGAGTGGAGACAATGAGTTGGTGAATATACCAGCTAAATGCAAGGTGGCCGCAATCCAAAGCTATTTCAGTCGAGACATCGTTGGTTGTGTCTTTCACAAATCATGAGATTAGGTTTGATAGAAGTAGAATTCAAAACCTTGTCGTTAATATTCTTTTGTGTCTTTGCCACTTGTTCAATCACTTTAAATTATGAAATTGAGTTGGTATTGCAAGATATATTAATATTTAGATATGACGTTACTCAAAGATGGCATAGTTTGCATTTGAGAAGTCTATAATTTGTTGTTATCAAATGCATTCTTTGACAAAATCGTAAATGGAATGCTTGTGTGAATAATATTATCATCTACGAATGCTAAATAATATTCACATAAATATAAATTATGTAAATTATGTTGGATCGGATAGGATATTTGAATCGTGTTAATTAAATTTAAATTGTTGACAAAAAGAAAAAAATATCGTCACATTAAATATATATATATATATATGCAAAATATCTTTGTAGATTTATAACTAATTAAATTGGCAAATAGGTTTATAGCTAATCCTATATGTAAATTAACAANAACCCATTCCTCCAAGATTTAGACTCTTGATGTTGTCTCTGAGTTTGTACTTGTTCACAATCATGGAAGCAAGTGATGGAGTTGGATTAAACGTACTAGAATTCACCACCAAGATACCGATCTCTCCAGGTGTTACATTTGTGTTGCTAAAAAGATTATCAAGAGCTCCAAATATCACTTCTTCTGTCTCTTTACGTGAAGCTGCCAAGTCCTGTTGAAGCGGAAAACACTGAAGACCTTCAGGAATACAAGTTTCTTGACCGAGACCAGAACGTTCAAGAATCTTCTGCTGAAACTCAATCAAATAATCATTCTCTTTGTTCTTCCAACACACTCCTGCTTCTCTTGCACGTCTCGCATGTTCCATCAGCGTTTGGACACTAACCTTGAGATGAGAAGGTGGGAGATAACAAGAGAAATCAACGAGGTAAACTGTTTTAGGTCTTGTTAACATGTAGATGATCAACAAGAAAAGCAGAGGAAAGGAAATAAGGGTTATGGTTTCAAGGTTTTTGAAGAAGAAGTTTTGGAGATCTTCTAAGTTGATCTTTGATCCTTTCATGGCTAATATTACCATTAACGAAATCAAGAAGATATTGAAGAAAACCAATTTTAAATTCGCCATTGGAGATTTACCTAATAAGAATAGAAAGGAGAGAACCAAAAACAAGTCTTGTTTAAGTGTTTACACTTTGGTTCTATTTTTAAGTTGTGTCGTGCCCTTTCGTTCAAGCTGCTTCAGTTTACATATATAGAAAGTGGAGTGTGAATTTATCTTTTCTTTAATTTCGTTTCTCATTTTATATTATATACCAAAATTGTTATTTTCCTTTTTATTATATTGATTACATTATAACAATAATTCTTAAATGTTATGAAATGAACAGTGAATGTTTAGATAATGTTATATTTATGGAGTAACTACCCACATTCATGAGTAATAAATATGAGTGATAATATAAGCAACTACTTCTTTTAACTGCTGTATTTATTTTACAATTATCTGTTTCAGAATTCATGTTAATTAAAAAATTATTGTTAATAAATAAAAATGTATTCATATTAATAAAAAATATTATTTCCTTGAAAAATGACTTATAAACATGTAAAGACATAAATAGTTGTTTCTGTTAGTTTTTGTCTGGTCCGCACCGATAAGAAATTGAATGTTTTTCAAAACTATAAATTAGGAAATTTAAGACATATTTTCTTTGAAGAATGGAATTTACATTTAATGTACAATAAAATGAGATGTTTGTGTTATTTATAAATGATCTTAATATAATTAGTTGGCAATATGTAATTTATAAATGGTTTACATACAAACTAAGTCAAGGAAATAAAAACAATAAAATAATCAACTATAAAATAATATTGAGTAATATTTTAAAATAGCACATTTTAAAGTTTATTTTTCAAATCTAACACATTCAAATCAAATTAATAAAATAGAACAATTTATTATGTGAAAATAATTTTTTACCTTAAATAAAATATATATAAAATTAAAACATAATTTTTACGTTCAGTTTTTCTAATTTTTTTTACTAGGAATAGATTTTTAATTATTCTAATACTAAATTGGTGGTATTTTTAGAAATTAAAATAATTAGTGTTAAATTTGAAATTTTTTTAAAAGAGTGTTATTTTAAACAACTGCCCTAAAATATTCTCTATATTCCTAAAAATAAATTTAATATTTTTGTATTATAAAAATTAATTATCTAGTTTTACATATATTTTCGAAATGGTATTTAAAATTTGTAAATTACTAAAAAGAATATTTGAATTATCAGTAGTTCTTAGTTATGAGTAGTCTTGAGAATTCAGTTTATTCGGTGTAAAATGTTTTCGGGTTTAAAACAATATTATCGAATTAAACCAAATAAAAATTTACTTTGGTTTGGTTCAAAATTTGGATTTTCAATTCGATTTTAAATATTAAAATTAATTTCTAATTTATTTGGTTTACAATAATTTCGAATTTTAAAAAATATTCTCGAATCAAATCAAATACAAATTTGATTCGGTTTGATTCAAAATTTTGGTTTTCAATTTGATTTGAAGTACGAAAATTAGTTTCAAACCAAACTGAAAAAAAATTTAAGCTTAATATATTTTAGTTTGTGTGAAATATAATTAAGAATTAACTATCTTTTACTTTTTGTGAAATATAATTAAGCATTAACTATATTTTAATTTGTGCAAAAATTCTAAAATCAATTTTTTATTTGATACGGAATAAGTATTAACATTTTAAGTTTTAAGCAAAATGTCACAAAACAAAATTAAAATATCCATAGTCATAAATACGAAATAGTATAAGATAGATTAAAGAAGTGCCATAAATTAGGATTGCTTAAAAAAGAAGTCGTTATTCAATGCAAGAAACATTACAGACTGAGTCAAAGTAGACAGTAAACATATTTTATGGCATTCGAATATAATCGATGAAATGGGTAGGCGCTGGGCAGTGGACGGATCTCGATGCTATGCCCATATGGTTGGGGAGAAGTAGTTGCTTTTCATGTAAAATATACTTTATCCTAAATTATTATTAATTGTTTACTTTAAGGAAAGAAATCATCTACCTAACGTATGTGATCCACTAAGGAAAAATATTGAATATTTAATATGTTATAGATTCTCACAATTAGTTTTTGAATTTTTATAGTTATAATTAAGATTGAAAGGAGAAAAGAACAAAATAAATAAATCATACGTATTGATATTTTATGAATGGAAAATGATCATTAAAATATTGAAATTTTGTGTTTGAATCATTTAAATATCGAAATTTTTAATGAGTCATTTAAATAACGATTTATATTTGACTGCACCGATTTAAATATACGATTAGTCAATATTAACACCAAATTAACACTAAATTAACACTAAAATTAGTTCTAACGATGATGTGGCTCAATGTCTATTTTTAGTTGGTTAAAATAAATAACAAGTTAACGGTATTACTTCTTGTGTTAATGTTAACTAATCGAATAACTAAATCGGCACAGTCAACTACATATCGTTATTTAAATGGTTCATTAAAAAGTTTGATATTTAAATGACTTAAACACAAAAATTCAATAATTTAATGATCATTTTTCTATTTTAATGATCATTTCTTTTTTAAAGTTTAACTTGATTTTAATACACCCGAGAAATTAATTTTATTAAACATTTTTATGAAAAATTTCAAACATTTATTTTGTTCAAATTAAATATATAAATATTTATAATGTGTGAAATATGGTTATTCTGTCTATTTGATCTATCTAGGATAAAGATATTTTGCAAGTTCGTAATAATATTTTTCAGTCATTTCCTGAAACTAGCAAATTGTACTCTTATTTTTCTAATAATTTTTTCAAACAGATATGCAGTATTCAAATGAGATTATAAAGAATAATTTCAGAAAAATCTCTACAAACAGTTAGACCTTTTGATATTGTCCTATCAATATTTGTTTTGATAAAGTAATTATATATTTGATTTGTCTAAGTATAATTTCTGCTTACCATCTTAATGTTATGAAGCTCACAAACTAATAGCATTCTACAATTTTTTTTTATTTTTGACTGATTGAAAAAAACGAAATAATAAAAACAAAATATTCCAACTTATATAGATTCTTTAAATGTTAATCTTATTTTTCATATGAATTGTTATTGATTAGCGGTTTATATAACTCTACAAATAAAAAGTTAGATATAGGTTAAGGATTCAACATCACAACTGATTAAGATTCTTTATTTTACAAAAAAAATCAGTCAAATATTACTGCACAAAATAGAACATAATAACAAAAAACTAAGATTTCAAAATTTTCATTGTCAAAGATCTCGACAACCTAAAAGGAAAAACCTTTGGGTAGATTTTATTTTCGGCGGTATTTTTCCATGAAACTTGTGCAATGAGAATTGCATCTCTATTAATTGTCAAAGTTTCATTCTCCAAACTCTTTCAAAATCAAAGTCATCACAATATTTGTTATAATGCGAAAAATCGGATATGAAAATTACGATGCGAAAATGATTAACGGATCGAAAATGAATGAAAACGAATTATGGAAAAAACAAATTTGTGAAGGTGAAACCTGATCTCTTTTTTTAATCAATAAATCTCCCGTAGTGTGGCGGTTTGATAAAATTATAAATCCCAAGATACAACCACGATGAGACTATGATCGCAACACCCGATTATAGAATGTACGAACAACAATCTACGCTATACTCTCGAGACTTACAATGAGAAGAGAAGAGGACGACGAGAAGAACTGTTTCTGAACGATTTTCGTGGGATAATGTGAAGAGACGAAAAAGCTTAATTAATGAGGGAATAAGGCTCGTTTTTATAACCTTAAGGGAGCGGTTAGAGGAGAAAAACGTAGATCCGGTTTAGGGTTTTTGATTAAGTTTGGACCAAAATCGTAACCATATTTGGCAAAAAAAACCTTATTGGACCTACGACTCTTCACCAAGACCCGAGCTCGGGCTGGCCTGGCCCGGCCCGGCGGCGGCACACATGGTTTGATCTCTTTTCTCTCCAACTTTTTTAAATTACTGTATGAGCTCTTCCATTTATATATTAGAAGATTTTTCCTCAAGTTTTCAATATGAAACTTTTGTCCTTTCTTCATTATTTTAGCCAATAAATTTATGGTTTTTTAATGAGCCCACCCATTTCTCATTTACATTCCAACAAATTTTTGCAATCAATATTTGGATCATATACCTAAATTAAACATGCAAATATTTTTCAAAAAATTGTTCCAACAATATTAGCCTAGGCTTCTTTAACTTTTTGGATTGAGATAGAAGAAAAAGAAATAGTTAAGAAAAACAATTTTCATCTTCTACAGATTTGAAAAATGTTAATCTTATTTTTCATATGAATTTTCAGTGATCAAAAGTTAATATAAATCTTTACAAAGAAAAGTTAGAACTAACTTAAAGATTCAACATCAAAATTGTTTTAAAATTCCTCACTTTACAAAAGCCCAATCAAATATTACTAATTAAATTGGAACATAATGATAAAAAATTAAGAAGAAATTTTTGAATTCTTATCGTTAAAAGATTTCTAAAAAGAAAACCCATTGTTACATTGATTTTCGGCGGTTTTCTTACAAAGAGAGTTGCATGTTTCTTAGTTGCCAAAGTTTCATTCTGTAAAGTCTTTCAAAATCAAAGCTGTCACAATGTTCAACCTTTGGTTTTTTCGAGTATCTCCAAGCAGTAAAAGCAAAGACAAGATAGTTGACCCGAACCTATGGTTGTGAATACTTTTAATCACTCACCAAAAACATTCTTACTATACAAATAGAACTTTACTCGTTTATTTAATCAAAATCAGTATATAATATAGTGATTTACAAGATTCTTAGAGTTTAGAAATACTAGAAAATCACAACCGGTCTTGAGATCATGTGTGTTTCTTATGCATATCGGACTAGAATATTAGTGGTTAAATATGAATAAATCTAGACGTTCGGATATTTGATTTGGTTTCGATCGGTTAATTTTTTATTTTGATTTTTTTGATTGAAAAGTCAGATGATGCATTTAGTTAGTTTCATATTTTGCTTTAGTTTCAGTTTAGTATATTTTGGTTTGGATTGTTTTGGATATTAAATTTAAAAATCAAATTATTTTTGGTTATCTTTTGGTTCGGATATATCCATATATATTTATTCAAAAATAATCAAATATAATTGACCAAACTGAAATAACCGGAAAATTCTAAGACGACCTGACAGTTATGCAACATGCTAATTATATTATTCTTAAATTCATAATTATTTTTATAAAAGATGTTGATTTAATTCTTATTTTAAGAGTATTTAGATATAGTTACATAGTAACATTTATCGCACACATAAAAATATATTATTTAGTGTTATAAATAACATAAAAATAAGTAATTTATAATTCTGAAAATAATATAATATGATGTTTTAGCAACGTTGTGCATTGAAAAATAATAATATATAGAAATTTTAAGTTACAAAATCTTTTATAAAAAAAAGTAAGAGAAATGTTGTTTAATAATATCAGTTTAGTTTGGATTTTATTTTAGTTTTCGATTCGATTTGGTTAATAACTGATAACCATAATTTTTATTAATAATATCCTATTTATAACTAGATAATTTACATATACCTTCTGTGGGTATAACATATTAAAAACTTGGATCATTATTACATTTGATTAAGATGTTATATATATTATATAAGATGAATTTTGTTTTTGTTTTATATATTCAAAATTAATAAAATTATGTTTTTCAATTTTTAATATATTTACATTTTTATTTTACAATCAACTTATATCTAAACTATATTTTGGTACGATTGTATATGAACTCATATATAATACACTTTTTATCCATTAGTTTTGTATATTTTTAACTTATATATTTTTTTTTGTAAAATTAAGTTTCATCTTAAAATATTAATTTCTTAAAATATCAATTATATAATTGGATGTTGATTAAAAATGAATAATTTAATAGTCATGTAAAAATAATAACCATGATTGAAAAAAAATATTTATCGTAATTTGTCAAACCAAATTAATTACTTAAAACAATTATAAATGTATGAAACCTAAATAAAACCATAAATTTGAAAACATACATGGTGTTAAACATTTTTTAAAACTCAATTTTAGTTTAATATATATGATTTCCTTTATTTTTGGCAATAAATTTATATTTAAAATTACCACGTTAAATTTAACTAAACATAATGTTATAATTTTTTAATTATGTTATCTTTTTTAATAACATGTAAATATTTTTTTAGAATTCATTTTTCTTTTAATGTATATAGGATAATAATTATTTTAGCCATAAAATTTTTTGTAATGGTATGTAATTTTTTCTAAACTCTTTTGTAATTTAATATATATATATATAATTAAATTTCATGTCATAAATTGCCATGTTATTTATTTTTAAAAAATAAATTTATGTTTAAAGTTGTTATTTCACATTTGAGTATGTTATAAATAGATTAATTGATACAATATGTCGCCAAAGTGACCTCTTTTGTGAATATTTTTCCATGAATAGTTTTGAATGATATGTGTATGTATTTTCATGTGAATATTAAATCGATTCAAAGGTAGATTTGTATTTGGCGAATTACATACATACCTATGATGATAAGTATGTGATAATTATTAGGAATTAACATGTGAATGATAAATCAGTCCAAAGAAAGATTTATCATTTTATCATGCATTATTGTCCGTGTTTGATATTTACAACAAGAGTATCACTAGCAGTTAATAATATTGTCAACTTATTATTAATGTTGCACTTGGAATATTGAGATGGGTTGTACAATTTTTATAATTTATTTGTTGATTATATTTGGTTAAATTGTGAGTTACTAATTAAAAATTGTTCTATTTTCAGCAAATTTCACTATATTATCTGCTAACTTAGGTTCAATTCCAATACTTATTGATTCAAACTATAAGGAATAGAAAAGTAAGATTAAGATTGTCCTTGGGTGTATGGATCTTGACCTTGCATTAAGGATGGAACAACCTACTTCTCCTACAGTTACCCGCACTGCTGCGTATAAAGATGGTTTATGAGAAATAGGAACGTTCTAACCGCATTGGTTTAATGATCATTATGGACATTATGCCAGAAACCTTTAGAGGTGATGATGAGATCCAAAATCTCAAACAGTTCTTTGCTGAAATGGACTTGCGTTTTATAAAAATCGATAAGATAGAAACAAGTACGCTTTTGTATCGTTTTAGTACCATGAGGTATAACGGCAAAGGAAACATAAGAGAGTATATTTTGGAAATGTCTAATATTGTTTCAAAACTTAAGGCACTCAAGACTGAGCTTCCATAATAAGTGCTTATATTTTTTGTCTTGGACTCTCTTCCTCCTAGTTTCAATCAATTGAAATCCAGTTACAACACAGAAGGAGAAATGAGTCTCTTAATGAGCTTATTTCATATTGTGTGCAAGAGGAGGATAGGATGAAACAAGAAAAGTATGAAAGTTTTCATATGGTTAACACTTCTAAAGGTCAGGGCAAAAGAAAAAAAATCGAGGATGTTAAGAATGATGTTGCTAAAGGTCTAACACAAAAGAAGTAGACTAAGGTTGAAGATAACTGCTTCTTTTGTAAGAAACCTGGACATATGAAGAAGGACTGCCCAAAGTACTACGTTTGGCGTGCGAAGAAATGTATGTTCGTTGCAATGGTCTGTTCTGAAGTGAACATAGTTGAAGTACCCAGAAACACTTGGTGGTTAGATTCAGGTGCAACTACTAACATCAGTGTTTCATTGCAGGATTGTCTGAGCTACCTAAAACCAACTGATGATGAAAGAAAGATTTATGTGGCTAATGGAATTCTGGTGGATGTGGAGGCAATTGCGCATTTTAGATTGTTTTTTTTAGTATTGGTTATTTTTTGGATTTGAAAGACACTTTTGTTGCACCGTCATTTAGACGGAATTTGGTTTCTGTTCTTATTTAGATAAATCTGGTTATTCTTATCTAACTGGGCATGGAAAAGTTACTTGTCTTTAAATTCAGTTTTAATTGGAACTGGTACACTCATAGATAATCACAATCTTTATATGCTTGACACTATAGCTTTTCGTGATGAAAGTTTAAATGTTGAATCAAGGGGTACAAAACGTAAATTAGAAAATGCAAGTTCAGGAACTCTCTGGCACAAACGCTTAGGTCACATTTCTATAAATAGAATTGAGCAACTTGTTTTTGATGGTATATTGGGTTCTGTTGATTTCACAAATTGTGAAGTCTGTGTGAATTGCATTAAAGGAAAACAGACTAAACATAAGAGATTTGGTGCATATTGAGCTACACAAGTTCTTGAGTTGATAAATACAGACATTTGTGGACCTTTCTCTACGGCATCATGGAACGGTTAACAATACTTTATATCATTCATAGACGGTTACTCTCGATATGCATACTTGTTTCTTATTCATGAAAAGTCAGAGTCTTTAGACGTGTTCAAGAAATTTAAAGCTAAAGTTGAGAACCAATTTGACCAAAAGATAAAGTCTATTAGAACTAATCGTGGTGGTGAGTATTATGGTCCGTATGACGGTTCAGGTGAACAATGTACATGGCCATTTGCCAGATACCTAGAGGAGTGTGTAATTGTCCCACAATACACCATGTTTGGGTCTCCTAGCATGAATGGTGTGTCAGAAAAACGTAACCGCACTCTTAAAGATATGGTGAGGAGTATGATCTGTCACTGCACCTTCGCTGAATCACTCTAGGGAGAGGCATTAAAGACTGTAATATACATTCTTAATCGAGTACCAACTAAGGTAACTGCAAAAATACCTTATGAGCTTTGGACAAGAAGAAAACCTAGTTTAAAATATTTTCACATATGTGGATGTCCAACTGAAGTTAGGCCTTACAAGCCATTTGAAAGAAAGCTGGACTCTAGAACTATGAAAAGTTGCTTTATTGGTTATTCTGAGCGATCTCGGGGTTATAAGTTTTATGATCCCACACAAAAGAACATTTTTGATATGGGAACATCTACGTTCTTTGAGGATGTTGAATTTGGGGGGGGGGGAGAAATGAAGTTAGAGACATCATCTTTGAGGAAAAATTGGATTTAGTTTCTAAACCAATTCATATAGTTGCTTTTGATAAAGCAAATTTGGATCCTCAAATTGATATTGAAGTTCTTCCTATAAATCAAGATGATGATGTTATCGAACTTGAAAGTCAAATTCAAAATCCTCAAGAACCTGTGCAACAAGAACAAGTGCCTTTGCGGCGATCCACTAGAGAAAAGAGAAGTGGTATTCCGGATGATTACATAGTATTTCTTATGGAACAAGAGAAAAATCATACCCATTTGGAAGGTGATCCTATCAACTTCCGTGAGGCCATGGATAGTTCCAATTCAGATAAGTGGGTCAAAGCTAATAAAGAAGAGTATCAGTCAATACTAGACAATAAGGTTTGGAACATTTTCCAATTGCCAAAAGGAAAGAAATTCATTGGTTTCAAATGGATATTTAAGACCAAAAATGGATTCAGGTGGTAATGTGGAAAGGTATAAGGCTCATCTAGTAGCTAAAGGCTCGTCTAGTATCTAAAGGCTATACCAAGAAAGAATGGATTGACTACAAAGAAAGCTTTTCTCCAGTTTCATCAAAAGATTCTTTTAGGACAATCATAGCTCTTATTGCACATTATGACTTATAGTTTCATCAGATGGATATCAAGACAGCATTTCTCAATGGTGACATTAATGAGACAATTTATATGAAGCAACTAGAAAACTTTGTAATAGGTGATTTAAAGAAGATGGTATGCAAATTAACTAAATCTATCTATGGGCTAAAACAAGCTTCCGTCAATGGTACCAAAAATTTCATGAGATAATCGTCTTATTTGGTTTTAAGGTGAATTTAGTCGAAGATTGTGTGTATCAGAAGTTCAGTGGGAGTAATTGCATTTTCTTAGTTTTGTATGTCGATGACATACTACTAGCCACTAACGATATGAGTATGCTACATGAGATTAAGATATTTCTGAAGGGTAAATTTGAAATGAAAGATCTTGGTGAAGCGTCTTTTGTATTAGGAATTCAGATTCATCGAGATCAAACTCGAAGAATTCTTGGATTATCTCAAAAGAGCTATATCAATAAAGTACTCAAAAAGATTTGGCATGCAGGATTGCAAACCAGGTGATACCCCAGTCGCTAGAGGAGACAAATTTTTTCTTAATCAGTGCCCTAAAGGAAATTTAGAAATTCAGGAGATGCAAAAGATTTCTTATGCGTTAGCTGTAGGGAGTCTAATGTATGCTCAAGTTTGTACACGTCCAGATTTAACCTACAGTGTTGTTTTTGGTTTACTCTTTGTACAATAAAGTTAAAAGATCTCAATAAGGTATGATTAGTTGAGAATCAACATGTATTGATTACTTTTCATGTGATTTTCATGCCACATTTTTCATAATTGATCTATGTCGTTTGTATATATTAGCTTTAGTGACCATGGAAGGTTTAGTTATTTATTATTATAACGAAAACTGCTATGATCATATGTTACTATAGTCAATGGACGGGATTGTTTATGCCTTGCTATAATAATGACAATTTTGAGCTTATAATGTTTATCACATTTTCAGAATATATATGTGATCCAATGGGAGATTGTAAGAATTATTTTGGGATCACATACGTATAATCGATGTGTTATGATCATTATCTAAATTAGTCAAAATTATGTGGTCAATTATTTGTAAAGATAAAAGATTATAAGCTATAAGTGTTATAAAAAAATTATGTGTGGATACATTATGCAATTTCTAATTTGATGAATGACCGAATTATAAATTATTTTCCATATATATAGAAGGGTTATGATCCTCATGACAACTCTAATCAAAAATTCAGCCACATTTTTGTATTCTATCAACAAAGATATTCAGTTATTCTGAATTTCTCGTGTAACAATAATTTCCAACTTCAATATAATAATCTATAATCCATAAATCCAAAAGATATGATTACGCTATTATTTCATATTATTCAGAAATTGGTATAAGTTTATTATTATAAAAATCATGAAATAATCAACATATATAATTTATAAATAATTATATTACATTACTAAATACATAATTATATATGAACTCTTATATTTTATATTGTTAAAAATAAATAAATATGATATAATATTATTGTTATCGATCTTATAGGTTATATATACTGCGTTTACGCACCAAGATTACATAAAATATTTTAATCTTTCACAAATATATTGTATTAAATGATCATCGATTTTCTTCTTCATGTTGTGCTCCACATTACTTCATATTAGAAAATGTTGGATTATTGTTACTGTTGGCAGAAAAAAAAATCCATTAAACTATATTTTGATAGGTAATGATTACATATAGAATACAAATCTGCACACAATCCTCTTAGCTTACATCTCTAATATATTATTTGAGAAAATTTTTAACAAACTAACCTTACCATGACGTGTTAATAACAAAAATACCATGCTGACGTGTCAACACCACAACGAGTTTCAGCTTAAATATATAAAAGGGTTTAACTTACTAGAATAATTACAATACATGCCACTGATATTAATTTGGTTAGAGAATATTTATAATCTCTAATATATTATTTGAGAAACTTTTTAACAAACTAACCTTACCCTGGCGTGTTAATAACAAAAATACCATGCTGACGTGTCAACACCACAACGAATTTCAAATTAAATATATAAAAGGGTTTAACTTACTAGAATAATTATAATACATCCCACTGATATTAATTTGGTTAGAGAATAAATATAATTTATTCAACTAACCAAAAAAAACTATTACATTTGCAAAAACAATAATTTTTATTTCTTTAAATATTGTATACGTTAATTTATAAATAATTTTCAAATAAATATAAATATATTTAAATTACTACCGTAATCCCTAATACATTATTTGAGAAACATTTTTATAAAATAACCTTATTTTGACGTGTTATTAACAGAAATACTATGCTCACGTGTCATCACTACAGTAAATTTTAAATAAATATATAAATGAGTTTAACTTATTAGAATATTTACAAATATATCATTGTTATTAATTTGGTTAGAGAATTAATATAGTTTCTTAAGATAACAAAAAAATAATATTAAATTTATAAAAAATAATTATTTTTCTTTCCTTAATTTGTATATACAAAAACTAATGTTAAAATTAATTTTAAATAAAAGTTAAAATTATATAAATATGTAATTTATATTTATTAATAAAATATAATTTATGAATATTTTTCCCCACGCATGGCGTGGGTATGAATCTAGTTAGATTTATTTTCCTCTAAAAGTAGCATTAGTACAATTAGTTTTAGAAAAATCTTTGTCGTTCTTCTAATGTCACATAATTTGTCTTCATTCGACTAAATTGCTCTTTTTATTATATATAAACAATAAGTTAAAAAAAAACAAGATGTGAGAGTGAAATTAGGTAAATAACAAGTAAAATTACTACAATGTTTTTTGCCCATGTTAATTACTCTTTAATTCTTCTTTGTTATCTTCTTTATTGCGTTATGAAATCAATCAAAATTCTCCCTTCTAGTTTATGTTTGTTTCACCGTAGAGAAAGTTTTTTTATTTATTTAAAGAAACAAAAATAAATCCAACAAAATTTTAAGATTGTCCACAATTTTCAAACAAAGATCTGACAAAGACTTAGTAAAAATATGGTAGAATCAAACAAATTTATATAATAAAATAAATAATTTAACATGTTACTAAAAGACATAACATGTCTTTTTAACTAAATATGATTGCTGATATAAAACATAAACACACACAATGCAAGTTTATTACGTGTTACAATTTTTTAACATGTCACAAATAAATGTAACACTATTTGATAATTTACATATTATATATAACATAGTTATATTATATGTTAAATTATAGACTTATTGTAAGGAATTACATATTTTTGTAACTAATTAACGATTTTTTATCATATTAAATATGTAATACTTTAAAATACCATTAATTTAACTTTATTTTTTAAATTTAACACATTAAAAATAAAATTATAAAATTAGTACAAATTATTATGTGAAAATAAATATTTACCTTAAATAAATTATATATAAAATTAAAACATAATGTTTGGATTTATTTTTCCAATTTAGATTTTTTTATTAGAAACAAGTTTTTAATTATTTTAATATTAAATTTATGCTATTTTTAAAAATTTAAATAATTATTGTTATATTTGTAACCAAAATTTGAAATAATGATATTTTACTCGATTGCCTACTAAATATGTGGTTGTAACGATGAAAATAATGTTTTATTAATGTATTTACATCTTTATTACTGTAGTTATCACACCACCATAACATTTCTATTGTTTGTGTCAAGTGTTAAGTTATGTATCTTTTATAGCATAAATACAGGCTCATTAATTTTTTACTTAACACAATATCTCATTTATCAACTAGATAATTTTCAAGTTAATCTATGTGAAAAGAAAGATAAAAAATTGTAAAATGAAAATGAAGAAAGATAAAAAATTGCAAAATGAAAATAAAGTAGTATTTTTTTCTAATCGATTGTTAATAAAAAATTGGAAATTAAGTTCACCTTTGAATTTGATTATTAGTTTTGGAGATTTTTCTTAAATTTTTAAACAATCATTTTAAAATTTCGTTTAAAATTATTTTTTTAATATTTTTGGATTATGATATAATAATTTTACATATTAGTATATATTACACAGTCTTTTGTCACCACTGTTATTACACTCGATGCCATAGGTATCATCATAGTTGTTTAAACTACTCTCAATTTTAAATCATAATTATATTTTTCTTCATTTAAAAAAAGAGTAAAAAATTATATGTGTTATAGTTAATGTTTTATATGGAAATGGTGTGAGGATATAGTATCGGATTATCAAAAGTAAAATAATGGAAAGAATAATATTTTGTTATTTTGTATTATGATATAATTCTTTGTTACATAATAAAATACGACTGTGACAATTGCATATATGTATTTGCACTTTCATCATCATTATAATTTAAAAAAACAATTGATTTTTACATTTTTTACATAACTTTTTAGTGGTTGTGTAAATTTTAATGAATAAATTGCTGAAAAGTTATAAAATGTCCGATCAATTCTACTCATTTTTTCGATGTCGATTACTTCATGTTTCATATTTCTTGTCTTATTGAATTTGCTTTTATACCATCCAAATTCTAAAAAGAAATAACATTTTATATTAAATCAGTTCTACTTTTTTATTGGATTATAATATTTGCGTATACAATTTACAACATAAATAAAGTTTTTGTTTTCAAACAGCTTTTCTCTAATGAAGAATGATTACAACTTTGGAGAGACATAAATTTTTAGAAATTAGTTCTCCTTCTTTTTTCATTGGATTGTAATATTCTCGTTTTTCTTCTATTACTATAAAATTTATCGCATAAATAAATTTTTTGTTTTTAAACAGTTTTTCTATAATTGAAAAAGATTACAACTTTGGAAAGCATAAACCTTAGAAGTCCAATGTTAAATCGAAAAGGCCGAATTAAAAAAAGGAATGGAATGGCATCTCTACATTTTGTAACTTTTTCGTGTTTGTACATCTGCATGCTTATATAAATGTTTATTTTTCATTTACAACTTTTTCCAATTGTAATATGCTTATTAGAGCAAATGATACATATATAGAGTTAGTTGCTTCATAAATATAAAGTATATGAAAATATCGATTTGAATCTGTTCACCATATTTTGACATATATGTATCGTATATAAAAGTTTTTTATTAAGAGAAAATAGAATCTTTTCCTTCATTTTTTATATGGTATGAGAGTTCTTATTTTCATGATGTGATTTTTTTTCAAACGAAATTTTTTGTAATTTATATCTCTTAGTTATGACAGCAAATGATGTAATTGTCATTATTTTAAACGATTCTAATCTTCTCTTCTCGATGAACATGATGAATATCACCAAACTATCATCAATGAATTACTATGACATGGAGTATCCAAGTCAAATCTTTTCTCAAAGGCATTGAACTTCTTAAATTCATTGATTCTACACCACCTCCATCGGCTACCATCATACCAAATAATTTTGAAATTCCAAATCCAGAATACATTTACTGGATTCGTTAAGATTCACTCATTTACAACTCTTTAATTGGAATAATTGACATACCGCTGCAAGTCCTGATTGCCTTTGTACTACACTTGCAGCCACGTATACTAAGCCTACACGAGTACACATTAAACAATTGAAACAACAACTAAAATTATGTATGAAAGGAATTCACTCGATTGATGAGTATATGCAATCAATCAAAACTAAAGTCAATGCCCTGGCTCTTCTTGGAAAATCAATTGATCATGAAAATCTCACATATATGATCCTAGATGAACTTACATATGATTATCGCATTGTAATTGATTCGGTTCAAAATTGAGACACTCCCATTAGCTTTGCTGAACTACATAAGAAACTTCTAAATCGTGAAGTCGCTCTCAACACGGCGAACTCACCTGCTCCACAACTCCTTGTTTTTGCTCATTATGTCCATAACAAAACATGTAATTGGAAGACATCTCACAATCAATATGATGCATTCAACAACAACAACAACTATTGTCCATACACAACTGGTTACAAAGGAATGAAAACATATCTAGGTAAATGTCAAGTGTGTGGTATGAAAGGGAATATTGCTCAATGTTGTCCAAAGTTTCGACTCGTGAATCAATTAACTGGTTCTCCTCAATCAAGGACAGATGTAAAAAAATTTAGTATGGGCATATTTAAAAAATATTTAAATTTAAAATATTAAAATAATTTTTTAAATAAAATTTTAAAGAAGAAAAAAATTGGTGTGGAGCACATGCCACACCATAGTAAAGCTTAGGTCCGCCCCTATCTTCAATAAACTCATGCATCATAGTGGAACCCAAAAGTATATAATTTCATGGTAAATCCCTGTGCTACGCTGACTTGACTCATGGATTCTGGTGCGTCTCACCACATCACGTCGGATTTGGTAAATATCTCTCTTCACCCTTTTTACACTAGTGGTGAAGAAGCTACGGTTGGAGATGGAGCATATCTATCCATTACTCACATGGGTTTTTGCTCCCTTTTCTCACTTATGTCTCAGTATGTCACTTAATAATGTCTTATATGTACCTCAAATTATTAAGAATTTGATTTTAATTCGACAATTATGTGAAGATAACTCTATTTCTGTGAAATTTTTTCTTTCCTCCTTTTAGATGAAGGATCTCAACTAGGGAGCTCCGTTGGTCATAGGAAAAACCAAGAACAACGGGTCTGAGTGGCCAAATCGAGATGATTCAATGGTTTTTTCTTTTTCAGCAATAAAAAGCTTGTTGCCTATTTGACATTATAGGCTAGGACACCATTTTCTTCCTATTTTAAACAGCATTGTGTCTTCTTTTTCACTTCCAGTTTTGAATAAAAATCACCCTTGCCTTGTAATTCCTGTTCTATAAGCAAAAGTCATAAGCTCCCGTTTTCTCTTTCGTCTAAAACGTTGAATGCACCTCTAGAAGTTATTTTTTTTCAGACGTTTGGACTTCTCCTCTCGTGTCTATTGATGGCTATAGGTACTACTTGATTCTTGTTGATCATTACACACACTACATATGGCTTACCCTTTAAAACAGAAATCTGAAGTTCGTGACATCTTTGTTCGCTTTAAAGCACTTGTCAAGAACAAGTTTAAACAAAAGATTGTTACATTCTATTGCGATAATGGTGGTGAATATATTGTCTTGGTCGTTTTCTTTCTACAAATGGCATATCCCATCTTACCACTCCATCACAAACACATGAACATAATGAGTTCTCTAAAAGAAGATATCATCATATAGTTGAAACAGGACTTGCTCTTCTTTCTCATGGTGGTGTTCCACAAATCTATTGGCCTTACGCTTTTGCAACAGCTACATACTTGATAAATTGACTTTCCACCTCAATATTGGATTTTTCATCGACTTATCTCAAGCTTTTTGGAATTCATCCTAACTACACTAAACTTCGTGTTTTTGGGTGTTTACACTATCCTTGGCTTTGGCCGTACTCTCAACATAAACTAGAGTCTCGTTCTTGTCATGTTCAATATTTTGAGACGTCATTTCAATTTCAAAACCTGAAAAATCATGTCTCATCCTCAGTCATATTCCTTTCAAGCCAAAACTGGTGTCCACCTATTTCTATCATCACAAAGATGCCACTCAATAATCTGCCTACAACTAAGCTCCCACGTTCAGATTCTTCACCAACAATGGAGAATAATGGAGTTTCGACACCTATCATGATAGAAACAGAGCCATTGTCAAATACACTGTCAAGTCCACTATTAATTGAGCCTATGGTTACTGCTTCCTCTCGGCCCACACATTCGATGGTCACAAGATTGAAGAACAACATTACTAAGCCTAATCGTAAATATGCTCACCTTGTGTCTGTGTCGTAGGCTGAAACTGAACCATCAAATGTCACCCATATGTTGAAAGACTCACGGTGGCGTAATGCAATGACAAAAGAAATCAATGTCCAAATCCGAAATCATACGTGGTATCTCATTCCACTTAATTCGAAATACAATTTGGTGGGTTCGAAATGGGTGTTTCGTATCAAGCGCAAAGCAAATGGTGACATAGAAAGGTTCAAAGTGCGACTTGTGGCAAAGCCTTTTCATCAACGACCAGGGACTGATCACCAAGAAACTAAAAGTTCTTGGACAAGCTGTCTCACAAGGTTGGGTAGTACGCCAACTTGATGTTAATCATGCGTTTCTGTAAAAGCACCCTGAGAAGAATGTCTATATGGCTCAACCATTAGGGTTCGTTGACAAAGATCGACCAGATTTTATTTGCAAACTTCACAAAATGCTTTATGGTTTGAAACAAGCACCTCGTGCTTGGTATATGGAGTTACGAAATTTTCACCAGTCAGGCTTCATAAATTCAAAATCTGATGCATCGTTGTTCATTTGTAATTCTGGGAATACATCGATCTTCATATTGGTTTTTTTCGACGATATTTTGATTAATAGGAGTGACTCGGGTCAAGTTAAGAAATTCATCAATCTCTTGAGCAAGCGGTTCCCCATGAAAGACTTGCAATCTTTGAGCTATTTTTTAGGTATATAAGGAATCCAATCTTCTGCTGGTCTTTTGCTTACTCAACAGAAATAGAAGCAATCCGAACTTGAAGTCAGGGAATCTTCCTTCGAATTGATAATCCCTTACATCTTAATGCATTCTCTGATGTTGACTGGACAGGCAACAAAGATGATTTCGCATCTCATTATTTGGGCATCTAAAAAGCAAAAGACAATTGCAAGATCATCCACTGAAGCAAAGTATCGTGTAGTTACTGACGCTGCGGCAAAACTTCAATGGGTGCGTTCACTAATGCAAGAACTAGGCATTACATCTTCTACTCAACTAGTTGTCTATTGTGACAATGTTGGAAATACGTATTTATACGTTAATCTCGTCTTTCACTCTAAAATAAAATATGTGACTATAAATTATCATTTTATTCGACAAGTGGTTCAATTCGGAACACTTCGTGTATATCATGTTTCATCCAAAGATCAGCTTGTCGATGCCCTAACAAAACTGTTATCGCGGCCACGATTACAAATTTTTAATGACAAAATTGGTCTCTCTATTAGACACTCGAAAGAGTGTATAGAAGATATTAGAAATTTTAATCGATCTGAATTTGTTCACCATATTTTGTAAAATATATTATGTAATCTCTGTCGTATGTAAAAGTTTTTGATTAAGAAAAAATAGAATCTTTTCCTTCAAGACAAAAAGATGATTACTCATTGTTTATTAACCGAGCAAAATACTACCTTTTCAATTCTTATACTTGGTTCAAAAATAACATCTATTTTGGTCAAGACAAAGCAATAATGGCGATAAATTAAAAATAAAATTTTCTTACTCTGATTTATTCTTACTATTATAAATGGTTATCTTTTTATCTGTCATTGCAAATAACGAATTAAAGCAAAGTGATTGTTTACAAAGGTTATGAATTAACCATGAACTAGATTTATATGCGATATGTGGAGTAAAATAACATAAATAAAATATTTTTAGCTAAAAATTTATTAATTTTTTTCATAAAATATTATTATTTGAGATTTAAAATTTGATTATATTTACCAAAAATATTGATTATTATTTTTAATGTAATGATTATTTTTATTATATTTGAATTATTGATAATTTTTATATAAAAATAATTTCTTATCAATAAAATTATAAGAAACGATAATTTTTTGTTACTCAAATAACAGATAACGATGTTTTAAAAAATTTTGAATTATAATATATGCTAATTAAATAAATCTATTTTTATATAAATGATTTAAGATCCTATTTTCTTAAATTGATCACAAAAATGATATAAAAAATAATTACTAAACATAAATAATATGATATTATAGAATTTCAAATATTATTTTCTCGATGTGATTAACTATTATTTAATTTTCTGTAATTATTTATAAATTTTCGTATGTGTAATAAATATAAAACAAAGAGGATTTGTTTGAATTAATAGTTATTTTTGATTAATTTAATAAAGTACATTGATTTTCTAACAAAATTAGAATATTGACATATACTGTAATTATTGTAATAACTTAAACTCATTTCTATCTTTATTTAAAACTTATTTTACTGATTAGACATCATTATGATACTCATGTAAATGACACATTAGGATAAGATCATTTTTTAAAAATGTTTATCAATAATATATTAAGGATGAATTTGACTTATATTTATTTTAAAAATATATTTATGCAAAGTTAATAAATACATATTTTCTATTTTATCCAAAAAATATTTTAAATAATTTTGTTACAAAGAAATCTTAGTATTTCTAAAAATAGGAATAATGTTGTGTGTTGTATTTTGTTGATGTTAGTTTTACAATATCGATTATTATGTGTGATTATGTATTAGAAATTAATGTTTAATGTTTACAAGTCTACACTTTTGTCATTAAAATATTTATGAAAATTTTATCATACTGATAAGAATAATCCAGCTTCACATTATTAAAATTTGTGTTTATACATGATTCATGAAAGCAATCAAAGATTTGTTTTGCTGGTAAAAAAATCACAAATGGTCTCAGAATGTCATGATTTTCTAACATCAACAAATCTATTAAGTGTTTAGAACCCTCAATATTAATACAAAAAATCAGCTCTTATTTTAAAAATTGAAACTAAATTATTTTTTTTAAGTTCTGTTGTTCGATTCTGCTAACAACAACAATTCGAAACGAAAAAAGTCACGAAACCCTAGATCTAATTATAAGTCACATCTCACGTTAGTTCACGTTAGTAAACTTCTCAAATTAGTTCACGTTAGTAAGCTTAATTATAACTTTCTTCTTTTTCTTATTTTTTCAGTAGTTAGTAAAATTTCAGCAGCCCTTCTTCTTTTCTTCAGCCATCTCACGAGCACTTCATTCTTTTCCAGCCATCTCAGCTTCATAAAAACAAATTCTTCATCATCAATCTTTTTGTGGTACGTTAATTATAATGATAGAATTTATATTTAACCTTATTCATATTTATTTTTCTATTCATTGTGAATTAGTTTTTGTAAGATGACTTCGAAATGAATAAACATGTGATAAGCATCGTAGAAAAATTAAAGAAAAAGAAAACACAAGAAGAACTGACAAAAACTTTGACTAATTCGATGTTGAGGTATGTAACAAAATCTAAAACTTCTAAAATTGATGATGTTTTAGAAGATAAAAACATGTGTGAAGAGAATGTGAATGAGAATGAAAACGAGAAAGAATATGAGAATGAGAATTAAAAAGAGAAAGAATATGAGAATGAAAAAGAGTATGAGAATGATGCAGGAACAAGATGACTTGTTCGAGTAATGGGAACTGCTGGAGAGCTCTAGCTGGCTGTACATCACTTTCTACAGACTCAGGAGTAATGGGTTGTTGGTGACCCTTCAGCTGGCGGTAGAGCACTTTCTGTAGGATCTAAGTAAGGATTGATTAGAGAGGTGGATCGAGAGATACCATACATATTATGGAAGATCTGTGATAAGTCTAGATCACTCAAGCTTCAAGGATTCTCACACAAGAAGGCTGGAGGCGTTAGCTCCTTTCAAAAGAAGAAAAACTAGGTTTTTATTTCATAAAACTTAAGTGATTACATGATGAGAAGAGACTTTATATACTAGTCCAACAGCAGGTGCCTTGTAGGGCTGAAAATACATTATAGTGAAAGGACTAAAGCAAAAATAACAACAAGACATTAGGACCTAATGACAAATAAAAGACTGTTAAACTTAACAGTTACATTACTGCAAAAATAAGCAAATAAACTTGTTAATTCAAACATAAGAATTTTAAATACGCACATTGGTCTCTTGTACCTCCTTATAATGCCTTCTTAAGTTTGTTTAGCAATGATGAACAAGGTTGTATCTCTGAAGCTTTGTAAAACTGTAATGAGTGAAATTGTGGTAGTCTTTAGTTGTTCATAGTCTCCTTCTTGTAATTGTTTAGTAAGTTCAGCTTAATGAAATCCTCCATTTTCTATGATTGTTATGAGACTTTCGACAAACTTGTTGAACATCTTATTTCAAAAATACTATTTAGTACTATTTATTTCAAATTATTAATTATTTCAAAAACATGTCTAAAAATACTATTTAGTACACATGAAAAGTATTAATTATTTATCCTACGTTTTAAGTTAAATACATATTAATTACTTATTTACAACAAGAAAAGTTTTCTACTTTTATTTTTCTTATAAATAAGATCTTATTATTTGAATTATGTGGTTATATACTTAATATCCGGCATAGAACAAAAACTTTTTATGGCTACTATAAAAAGGTTTATTTTCGAGCTCTATATTGATTTATGTAATATTGCATCTCCAATACTATGCCCGGACAAATAATTCGAATCGAATGAACCGAATCAAAACTGAACTGAAAAACATATTTCGATTGGTATTCGGTTATAAATAAATAACCGAATGGATATTATTTTAGAAAACCATGGTTATTGGTTACTAAGCGAAACCGAACTAAAAACCAAAATAATATCCAAAAAACTAAATTATTTTTGGTTATTTTTGGTTATCCGAAAGTATTTAGGATATTTTAGATATTTTGGTTATTTTTGGTTTGGTTATTTTTGGTTATTTTCAGTTATTTTTGATTATTTTTAATTAGTTTCGGTTATTTTCGATTATTTCGGTTAGTTCAATTATTTCAGTTATTTTTGGGTTTTAAATTTAAGAATCAAGCTGAACGAAACCGAGGTATAACGGAACCAAAACCGAATCAAAATATAAAAATAACCGAATGGATATTTAATCTTACCAACCGAAAAAACCGAAACCAAAAATAACCAACAAAACCGAACCGAATATTCGAATATCCAGGGCTATCCAATAGTGAGATCGGAAGAAATCAAACTATTCTATTTACACAAACAAGGGTTAACTTGAAACCATCAGACCATCACCTATGTCTTCTTTTTCTTTAAGCAAACTTTTTATCATTGGCTTATAGGTTTTATATATATGAAGATGAGTCTGCTAAATCCGGTTTTTTCTTTTTTTTTTTCAACAAGGTAGAACATAGGGCTTAGAAAACTCATCTTGTGATTATTCATAGAATGGTTTTTTTTGCAAGTGAATGTGAGGTATCTAATTTGTAAGAAAACGTAGGAAAAACAAAGCATTGAAATTTATATATAAAAATCATACTTTACTAAACTAATAACACTTTACAAATAATTATAAAATTAGATTTATACCCATCTCCTGTGTGGAGAAAAATATTTACAACTTATATAATATATTTTATTAGTAAATATAAATTAGATATTTATATAATTTTATTTTTATTTAAAATTATTTTTAATATTAATTTTGTATATGTAAATTAAGAAATAATTTTTTTACGAATTTAATATTATTTTTGGTTAGTTTAATAAGATATATTGATTTTCTAACCAAATTAATAACAATGATATATATTGTAATTATTTTAATAATTTAAGCCAATTTATTTATTTATTTGAAATTTATTGTAGTGATGACATCATATCATTTTTATTAATAACATGTTAAAATATGATTATTTCTTAAAATGTTTCTTAAATATTATATTAAGAATTACTATAGCTTAATGTGCTAGCAACATAAGCTTTCTATTTTAGGCATATTCCTAAAGCAAAATAACGCAAGCTACACTGAGCTATAATGACTCAAGAAACATTGACAATGTCAAGTTTGTCAAACTATTTGAGGTGAAAATTAAAACACAATGACGCAAATTGGATTATTGGCTAATTCAATAACACAATCTCTGCTCTAAACATAGCACCAATCTCAAGTTAACATAATGCTTTGAGGTTATATAATAGAGCATCAATCCTTTTCATTCTTTCCATGAAATTAGAAAAGCATGGCATAATAGTCACTTACATTGGCATAATGTGATATATAAACAGAAAATATACTTTCAAAAATCACATAAGACAAATGATAGAATAATAATAAAGTAAAATTAAACTTGTGATTTAAGAGATACCAATGGTGGATTCCATAAGAGACAAAATACTTGCAAAACCAGCATCTTAAATGTTGTGTTATGATTAAGTAACACATGTGATCCTTCTAAATTTAATAATCATAATTCATAAGTTAATAAGTTTTTGGATAATACTATGATAATATCTTATGATATGTCAATGTCATCAATACCATAAAAATATTGTTCTAGTATTTCATATATGTGTCATGTATACTGTCGGTGTTCTGTCAAATGAACTTTAGCATGAATTGTAATACATAAACCCTATAGAAACAAACAACTGCTTACAAACAAATAGTACCTATTTTATGTAGAAATATATAACTATAAAAAACCCATAACATACTTTTTGCTTGCCTGAAATAAGAGTTAAGTTATCACTCATGGACAAATTGAAGTCCGCTTTTATTTTCCTTATGAACCATATCCAAGTGTCTTTATTTTCACCTCGCACAACCTCCCATGCAATTGGGTATATACGATTATCTGCATCTCTACCAACCGCTGACATCACATCACCATTTAGCTCCCACTTCAAAGAGCAGCCATCTAAACCAATAACAGGCCTACAACTCGTCAGCCAAGTTCGTCGAAGTTCTTTGAAGCATATATAGAAACAATCAAACTTGTCTACGCCATTTATAGGTTTGTTTGAGTTTGAGTTTCAAGTATTGTGTTCATGCAATACGTCTTCATCTATAGCACTTAGAAATCGGTACAACAATGCTATACCAGGCTTTTATGGCATTTTAATCTCCGATTCTTGTAAACCAACATTCTGTCTAAGTTCCTCTCTAAACAAGCCAGCGATTACATCTTGTTTCAACATAGAAACTCGACTTGATTTCCTATGATTGTGGTTGTTATGAAACACTTTCACCATCCACTTGTTAACTGGAACCTCAACTGAAAAAATATTCTCCAAAGATAATTCTCTGTGCAACAAATAACAGCTATCCTATTTGCTTATGAGTTTGCCATTTTGACATCATGTTGTGTGTTAAGAAAGTATCGTACCAACTGATCCTTAAACTCCAATCCACTGTTGAAAATTAAATGTATGGTTCCTTGTCCAAATCTGTGTGAAACTTATCCCCCGTCTTTGAATTTTTCTTAACTATCTATTGATCCCATTCTTCATTGGACTCTAACGGTGTATCCGGATAGTGTGTATCTCCACCAACACCATATTTTTCCTCACTTTCTTCTGCCTCCCTATCCTCTTCTGCCTTTTCTTCATTATCCATATTAGCCCTCTACACTTGTTTTTGCACTTTCCTCGTACAAAGACCTAAATCTCTCGTCAATTGTATCATCTTCTTCCAAGACAACATCATCACCTACGTCACAACCCTTTTGATTCAAGTATTCCGCTGCAGGTGTTTCATCTTCAGATTGAGCACCTTCAATATCTTCTCTCGGCCTCTCAACATCACTCTCATCCTCACTATCAACATTGTCACTTTCATGGTCAGCTTCTATTACCTCCTCAAATACCAGTTCAGCTTCATATTCTCCATCATAGCCGACATCAATGTCTCTTTCTCTCTCATCTTCTGGTTGATTGATTTTCAAAAAGTAGCCGGATTCAATAGGACTAGGACTCTGTTCTGAGCAAGCATGCTCAAAGAATATTTCCAACTCCCCAGCTAGTTCAGCAAGTACACATAGCTCTGGCAACTCCTCATCCAAAAGCTCCAAAAATATGGTCATCAAATGAAGAAATAAACGTAAAAGTCGTAAAATCAAGCCAAAAATACACAAAATCTAACAAGATATAACAAAAACGAACCCGAAATACATAAAATCGAACCCAAAACACATAAAATCGAACCCTAGAACACAACAACGAACCCAAACAGCCACAATCGAACGCGATATCACACAATCAAACTGTAAATACACAAAATCAAACCCAAAATACTGAAAATCAAACCCTAAAACACAACAACGAACCCAAACAACCATAATCGAACACGAAATCACACAATTGAACGGAAATACACAAAATCATACCCAAAAGACACAACATCGAACCCTAAAACACAACATCGAACCCTAAAACACAACATCGAACCCTAACAACCACAATCGAACATGAAATCACACAATCGAACCTCAAATACACAAAATCGAATCCTATCACACAATATCGAACCCAAACAGCCACAATCGAACACATTATCAAACACAATGGAACCAAAAACACAAAATCGAACCCTAGAACACAACATCGAACCCTAACAGCAAAAAATCGAACACGAAATCACAACATCGAACCAGAAATACACAAAATTGAACTCTAAAATATTAGAAAATCGCAAACCCTAGAAATTACATTCCAAAAACACCTTCAATTCTAACTTTAAAACTGATCTTACCTCATTTCGATACGATTTTCTTCTTTCCAAACTTGTGTCGATACGATTGAAACTCTGGTTTTCGTTTGCTCTTGACTTTTCAAAGAACCCTAAAATCCCAAATCGATTTTGGGGAGGTTTCGCGATTTTCTCTAATCTTTGCTCTTAAACGAAGTTATTTCAACTTAAACGAAGTTATATTAACTTAAACGGAGTTATTTTAAATTAAACGGTATTTTGAGATCTGTTACAGATATATAACTAATTGTTATGGAAAGACAAAATTAAGGTTAATAGTGTAAGAAATCAAAGTTTGAGGCTTTAAAATATCAGTGACAAAATTTTGAAGTTTAAGGTGTTAGTAGCTGCCAATTTTAAAGTTTCTATGCGGTTTTCTCCATTACAAAAGCAAAAGAAAACAAAAATATGCATAGAAACATAGATGGAGCAATTTCCTTCCAATTCAAATATATTGTCTAAAAAGTTGTTAGGTACCTCATCATCTTTTGCATAACTTGATTTTCTCACAAGTCGCCTTGGAATCATTCTTGTAGCAGCAAAATAGAAGCATAAAGTAAACGAAACCTGAAAATTACATGCAAAATTTGTTTCTCAAGTATAGCAATACAAATAGTGTATATCCATACCAAAACTAAGGAAAAAGAATTAGGAACCTCTTCAAACACATCCATATAACAATGGCGGTTTGTTCAGATGGATTAGATCATCGTCCCACTGGATGTTTCAACCAAACCAATATATATGTTTTGCAAGAAGTCGAATAGAGACGTGATTGAGATACAATAAATGGAAGAGGAATTGTGGTGGTATGCGTGAGACCAATATTTGAGAATATTTAGTAAAAATTTGAAGTAGTAATAACGAGAGAAATAAAAGCAAGAGAAGCCGAAGAGGGGTGAGTGAATTAATAGAAGAAGTGGAAGATGTTTTGAAATATTAGTTATGTTCGTTTGGTCGTCGCAAGCGGTTGTAGCTGTGGTTGCGAGTAATACTGTGGCTACGATATATATTGTTCGTTTGTCTACCAACGGTTGCGGTTGCGGTTGATCGTAATTTTTTTAGTCGCAATGATGTTTTAATCAGCGGTTGAAAAAATTGTGATGCAAGACGCAGCGTCTGACAACTGTGTATACCGCAGGTTGCTGTGGCAGCTGAATGAACAATTATCTACTGTAGTTTTAGTCGCATAAAACTGCGGTTGGCAAACGAAAATGACCATTGTTTCAAAAGAAAAATAATTGACATGTGTCACTCTATGGTATGTTGGCATGGAGCTTTTTAATATTTTATCTTTATTAAAGTGATATTCTAATTTTATCATTTTAGGCTATTGATTTATGTTTTGTATATGTATAGAACTGTTTAATAAATTTAATTATTTGTTTGGACTTTTTATAATAGATTTATGTTTTTTTTTAAAGGAATGAGTCATAAATGCAAATTAGAAGGCACTAAATTCTAAAAATTGCATTACAATATAGATTTAAGATTCATAAATGCTAATTGCTATATGAGTAAGTCCATCTTCTTTCTATAACTCAATAATAGTCTGATCTTTGAATTTGGGTTATAGATTCTTGTTCGGATCCGTATAGAACCATTTATTAAATTAAATTCTTTTTTCGGTTTTTGATAGTATACTTCTAGATTTTTTTTATAGAAATGATCACATTATAGAATTTTATTGGAAATGGTGAGGTTCAACGAAAACGAAGGTGAGGGATCGAGAATGATTTTCAAGTTGAGCGATAAAACTTCGGCCAAGAAATATAAATTTTCAATCAACACAGAAGATAAATTTAAGAGATCGAGAAAAAAAAAAATATATATATATATATATATATATATATACCAGAAATCCATTTGATGGATTAGATGTTCACATAAACATATTATATCATATATATATTGAAATTACTTTAGTAAAACCATTCAAAACTTTCAATTGATAAAAAAGTAATATGCTTTCATATAATGTTCGTGATTTTTTTACATCTAGGCTCAACGTAAATCATGTAACAAAAATGGAAAAGAATGAACAGAATGTACAAAAAAATTGTCATATAGTGTTCATGATGATGTTTTGAAAGTTCTACAGTTTAAAAGAAACAAAAAAGCAAGAGACTGAAGTTCTTTTTTTTTTTTATTGAAAATAGTTTTTTTTATTTGCTTAAGCTATTGCAAAAAGATTTTAAATAATGGAACAAAGCCAGTTAGCAATAGGTATGTGTCTAGTTGTTTTTATTTGATTCAAGAAGGTAGAAAGAGTTGTTGGCGAGACAATCTGCAGAAGTTGCAGGTTGTGTACCTTTGTCTGCAACATCAGTCCTGTGTACAGTTATGTTTTGCTTTACTTTTGCAGCTGTAGTTTGTCCCTTTATTGAATGGACTCTTGCTGCAATTGGGTTAGTTGTTCTTGTTTGAGTTCTCGGCCCAAGAGTGATTATGAAGTGTTGTTTACGCACCTATCCAATACGGTGTAGGAGGAAGACATACACTGAGTTTGAACCGTAAATTGAAATGAGACATCCTATACAGAGATTTGGTGAAGATGTCAACAAACTGTTGAGAAGATGGAATGTGGTTGATCACCCACTGTCCAAGAGCCACTTTTTCTCAAACATATTGATAATCGATCTCAAAATGCTTTGATCTTAAGTGTAACACTGGATTGATAGCTAAGTATACTGTAGAAAGATTGTCGAAAGATTGTCACAATATACTATTGTTGGCAAGAGTTGTTGTGTACTTGTATAGCATAATAAAGAGGTTATCTACGATAGTTTCTGTGCAGCAAGAGAGAGAGTTTCATGTACTCGACTTCAGTCGAAGACCGTGACACTGTTGGATGTCGTTTTGCTAACCATGATATAATGTTTGAACCAAGAAAAATGCGTAGTTCACCGGTTAATCTCCATAGTCTATTCATTATTCCTGTAGGTATCCCTTGGCAACCAACGTTGCTTTGAATTTATTGAAAGATCCATCAGCATTTAGTTTGGTGCGAAACAAATACTTGCAACCCAACAGATTTACTCATGTAAGTGGTGGAACTAGTTTGTTGCTGTTTCTTGAAAAGATTTAATTTCTTCAGCTGTTATTGTTTGCCATCCTAGATCTTTAAAACTGTTTTCACAGTTTTCGGTTCTGGATGTGATGTCTTACTTGTCATCATGATATACCGTGTGTTGGGTTTTACAATGCCCGATTTTTCTCTTGTTGTCACCGGATGTGTGTTCACAACTATTGGTGGAGTTGTAGATGTGTGTTGATCATTGAGCTCAGCCATTTTCTGTATGCAAAAATTGAGTGTCAGAAAAGTCTTCGCTTTGACCAGTAGTATCGGAGCTATTGTTTCCCAATTGTTCTTGATCTGCTGAATTGTGTGTTTCGAAGTCGATAGGAGTAGGAGTTGGATTTGCGATTGGCTGATTTTCAGGTGCAGGATGGGCATGAGGTTCCATTCTGTGTGTTCCCGTATGTCCAATACTTCTTCTAGTTGTGGATCATTAACAACAATTGGTGGTTTTAGAAATCATTTTGCCAAGCCTTTAACAAGAAAGATGTTCCTCAAAGAAATCGAGCATAAACATCTTTATAAGGGAAGTTTGTTTCATTGAATATAACATTTCTGCTTATAAAATCTCTCCCAGTTGGTGGATAATAACAACGATATCCTTTGTATTTGTTGTTGTAGCCAAAGAATACGCAATGTAGTGATTTTGGATTGAATTTTGTTGTTGCATATGGTCTCAGATAATGGTAACAAGAGCAGTCAAAAGCTCGGAGAAAGTGATATACGGTGGCTTTCCTGTTAAAACAGTATAATGGCTCTATTTATCCATTAAAACCGAAGAGGGAAGCATATTGGCAAGAAAATTCGCAGTAAAAAGTTTTCCACCCACATCTGCTGAGGAACACTACTTTGAATCATCCATTTCAGGTTCAGTTAAGTGTTGATGTTTTATTTTGCTGATACGAGCATGGAAAATACACAAAAGTAGAAGTATGGTTAGAAATGAACCAGTGGAACATGAAGAAGCTCTTGCACTACCAGCTGGACCATTAACCCGAGCCAAGGCCAAGAAACTCAAAAAGGTAATCAGCAGCATGCTCAACAAGGAGAATGCACAACAAATTCACTTGAGCTTGAATGGAGAAATGCCTAAAAACACTATGATTTTAGTACAAACTCAAGACAGCATACAAATGGGTACGTGATACATTTGTACTCTTTTTCCCTTATCCAAGTTTTTTCCCATTGGGTTTTCTTGGTAACGTTTTTAATGAGGCAAATGAATCACATTACAACGAGCCCAATTTGTTGTTTAAAATCAAAAGAAAGTCACTTAAAAATGATCCAAATTGGCATCATCAAAGGGAGGGGGGAATGTCTACATTCATAGTCAAAATAAGAATTAATGAAGTCAAG
The DNA here is from genome assembly GCA_018901945.1 of Pugionium dolabratum. NCBI lineage: Eukaryota > Viridiplantae > Streptophyta > Magnoliopsida > Brassicales > Brassicaceae > Pugionium > Pugionium dolabratum. The sequence goes on from JAEVFF010000461.1 coordinate 97,543, forward strand.
GTCTTTGGTCAAAGTCTTTGATCAAGTCTTCCCTTGTAAATTCAACCATTTTAATGTTGTAGGCTCCTCCTATTTACGTCTCTTTACAGTATAAATAGGGGCTTTCAGTTGTAAATTTGATCATTCAACTTTTCAAATAAAAACAGCTTTTTTTCTTAAGTTTGAAAATGATTCTGTTTTTAATCTGATTGTTGGTGTGTAATATCCTTCAATCAACATTTAGTAGCCTTAGTGTGTAATATCTAAGCTACTATCTTAGGTAAATCAGTAGCCTTTCCGTAACTACTGTGTGACCCTTCAATCCACAACCTTTGAACAGATTGAATTTCGATTTATTCTGTTGCAAAGTCTATCTCAACCGCATCCAGAAGTGCATTCCTTGTGAGGTTCGCATCATTTGACCAAACCATTTTGTTGTGGCTTATGTGGACAGGATATGAATTGTTTTATACCACATGAAGATAGATGACACAAAATTTTTGCTGATAAACTCGCCACCCCCATCACACTAGAATGATATAATTTTCGTCTGAAATTGGTTTTCAACAACCTTTTGAAAGAGGAGAAATATCTAGTAAAATTCAGACTTGAGTTTGAGTAGATAGAACCATGTGAATCTTCAAATTATATCACATTGTATCTTTTCAAGTGATTGTTAGAAACATATTAAGAAGATAAAAAAGTAACTTGCTGAATTTTCCTAACTGACAAGCTTCACAGAAGACAATGCTTATCTTATTTAAGCTGATAGAGTTGTTTCTTGCCAATAGTTGAATAATCTCTTGATGAAGATGTCCAAGCCTCATATGCCAAGTTTCACCATTAGCCGAGTGCTATTTGAATGAATAAAATGCTTGCCCACGAGGATTCTTCAACACATATAGGTCATTATGCCTTTTTCCTTGCATTAGTATCTGCGTTGTCATTTTTCCTTGACAAATACACCATTAGAGTCGAATTTGAAGGAGCAGGGATAATCCTTAGTAAGTACAGGAACTGACAAAAGGGTCTTAGTGATATCTGGACACACTAATATATCCAATATAGGTAGTGTACCTTGAATGGAAGGCAGAGCAATAGACTGTATATGCTTTACTGGTAGATAGTTCCCATTTCTGACAATAACATACTCATCTCCTTCGTATGGTTGAGTAGTCTGCAAGTGAGTTACAGAGTTTGTTATGTGAGTTGTTGCACCCGTGTCTAGGTACCACCTAGGCCTGATGCACTAAATTGTTCATCAACTTTTGTTGTTGTCATTGCTTGAGGAGGTTCACTTTGATATGTGTTATCGAACCTTTTGTAACATTTCAATGCATTGTGACCTATCTTGCCACATATCTAACAAATTAGCCGAGTTGTTAGATATGTGGATTGGTTTGAGCTTGAGCCAAAGTAGAGTTGCTGGTGAAAACCGCGACCTTGTGTAGAGTAGGTGTCTCTGCTTCTTAAACCACTAAAACGACCATATTAATATCCTTGACCACTGTCTGAGTAACCTTTACCAGCATAGAAGCCCCAATGTGGGGATGCTTCGACAACATTGTGACTTTAAGATTACTACTTATCATTGAAACCTGTGAGTCGATGAACAATATCTTCATAGCACGGAGTTGGATACGAATCCATGGAGCTTTCTATGTTGGTTGCGATTGATTTATACTCTTTTCTAAGTCTTTTGAGAGTTCCATAAAAAATTTTCTTGATCGCTCATAGGATACCCTATCGAATCCAACTGGTCATAAATAGTCCTTACCTCCTTCAACTAATCATCCATGGTTTTTTCTTGTTTTGACATAATTTGCAAGTACCAGTACAAATCAAATTTTCTAGAGATATAAACTCTATTGAAATGTTTTACTAGGCAATAACATACCTCTTTAAACAGATTTCAGACCATAGATAACACGTAAAGCATCTTTGGACAGAGAATCGAACAACCATGCCATTACGAATTGATCAAGTCGAATCCATTTTACGAAATCTTGGTTGCCTTCTTTTGTCACATCTCGCCATTTCTCACAACAATGGAAAAAGAAGGTCTACGAGTGGATCAATTTACGAATCCCAACAACATCTGACTCGAGAAAACAATTCAAATTACGTTTTCCATAGCAAATAGTTCGATAAAATGAGTTTAATAGTAATACATTACGAAATGTTTAAAGAGGTTGAAGAGAGAGCAACATACATGGTTCTAATATTATGAAAGTTTTGGAGTTAAAAAAAAACAGAGAAGCAAGACACCAAAGTTGTTTTTCTTTCATTGTAAATCGTTTTTTTCTTTCATTGAAAATCGTTTGTTTCTTTCATTGAAAATCGTTTTTTTCTTTCATTGAAAATCGTTTTTTCATTGAAAAATTGTGTTTTCTATAGCAAATAGTTCGATGAAGTGAGTTTAAAAATAATACATTGCGAAATGGTTAAAGAGGTTGAAGAGAGAACAATATTCATGACTAATACCATGAAAGTTTCAAAGTTAACAAAGCAGAGAAACAAGAGAGCGAAGTTTTTTTTATTTAATTGAAAATCATTTGTCTTACTTGCTTAAGCTATTATATAATTAGTGGAATAAAGCCAGTTTGCAATTGACATGTGTCTAGTTGTCTAAGAGTTGTTGGCGAGACAATTTGCAGAAGTTTCAGGTTGTATAGTTTTTTCTGCAACATCAGTCATGCGTCCAGCTCTGTTTTGCCTTAGTTTTGCAGCTGTAAATTTTGTCCCTTTGCTGAATGGGCTCTTGTTGCATTTGGACCAATTGTTCTTGTTTGATTTCTCGGCCCAAGGCTGATGATGAAATGTTGTTCACATGTTTAAGATGAGACCAATTGTACATGGAAACATTCTGAGTAAATTGTCGACATTTTAATAAAATATGGCTTTCACAAGATGGGCAATTAGTTGTTAGAATTCGCTTTGCATATTTAAATCAAATTCGGACTTAAGCTAGAATTCAAGTTCTTACATTTTCGATTATGAATAGTCACATATAAACGTTTTTAAATACAAAAAACTTGAACTCTTATGAACTTGGTTAACTATAATTGAATAGTTCTCTTTTTAAAATATTTTGGATATCTGAATCGAATCAAAATAGAATTGAAAACCAAACTGTATCTAAACTAATTAAAAATACAATTAAATACCAAAAATATAATTATACTAAGATTTGAAATATTAGTTATGTTTAAATTCCAAAATTATAATTATAAATATGAAAATATTAGTTATGTTTATATTCGAAATAACTAATATCCAAAATAGTTTAAATATCTGAATATTTTTATTTTTATTTGTCAAAATTTAACAATATTTTGCAAAATTTAACTAAATTTTGCAAAATTTAACTAAATTTTAATAAGATTAAACTATTTTTTAAATATTTCAGATATTTTAGATAATTAGAAATGAAGAATTTTTCTTATTTACTTTTAGATAATTTTGTTTTGAGTATTTCAGATATTTTATGATAACTAATATAAAAAGAATATGAACCAAATCCACCTCCAACAAATTATATGCTTTAGTTGGTTCTCATCATATGAACCGAAAACTTATTTGAACCGAACACAAACCAATTTTTCTAGTTTTTAAATAAACTATATATCTCCCAATCCGAACTATCCAAAACTCAAATAAATTGAATCAAACCGATTCGAATACCGGAATGCGCACTCCGTAATTATTCATGTTTAGTTAATAATTATCATACTTCATGAAAATGTCTTGTCCTTTTAGATTACTCCATTTACGTATTTGGATTCTATTGTTCCTTGAATGATCCAAGATTCCTATTGTTCCTTGTCGAGAAGAGATTATTTTCCACGACTTGTATAATATTATAGTGACATGTTTCGTGTTCGTTAAGGAGTTTTCTTTCCACAGTATCAAATACTATTATAAGTCAAAGTCAGAATTTATAATATTTTTTTATAGATTTTATTAGTTCTATGCACCAAAACTTTTTAAAAATTAGCAATATAATCACGGGATTAAAAAAACTATTTTTACTATAACGTGAGAAAGATAAAAACAAAGTATGACAAAATAGGTTATTGTTCACTGTATGCGATATCTATGAAAATATCACAGTCGCACACGAATTAAATGAAAATTTTGAATATATTTGATAAATATATTAGTTTAAGATTATGAAAAGTAATTGTAAGATTAGTTTAATATTATTTATGGTTCACATAAATATTGACATTTAAGATGGAGATAGATATGGCCCCTAACGTTTTTACATATAATTTTTAAGCTTTATATGCATATTCAAATCTAAATTTCTCGATATCTTTGCATGTTATTCCGGTTGGTGATGAACATTGTTATCGGTTAATAACTGTTTGTAACGGTAAAATAATATTTTTAAATATGTGAAAATGAGATTTAGTGATCACCGTCTTGTAAATCTTGGACGCGGTGTTTAGGAGAGAGGTAGAGATGGAGATTGGGTTTTCAAAAGAGAAAGAGGAGCCATAAACTACGGCATAAAGCTCCAAAAAAATAAAACATACACATCCTTCGTGGTGTTAGTGAGAGTCGATATGACATGGATAACCATACACCTATCGCTTTAACATACCAATCTCCAGAGTGGTTGGTGGTGGCAAATGGTACACAGGGTCCTTCCGTCGACATATCAACTGACGCTGATGTGAACATCTTTCATGTCAGAACGAGTTCAGGCTAAAGAACTCGCGTTGTGCGTTATGATGAGATTGAACAAGTTGACAGATACAAGTTTTACAAAATGGGTAATTTCACCACCACGTGAACTCAAACGCAATACATCAATTGTAAAAGGCTTTAGACGATCAAACAAAAGATTACTGAGGTAAAGTTTATGTCAATATCTAAAGTAAATATTATCCGATATTTTAGTGATTTGTACAATAGATTGGTTTGCATTTAGATTTGATGACATATGGTGTTATACATGAGGTGTTATACATGCGAGCCACAGAGTTTTGGAGGAAACATATACAACTAAGGAAATGGTTGTCATAAACAAAGTCTATCTTTTGTTAAGTGTAGTATTCTCTACAAACGATATAATAAATCCGGTAACGGATACACGATCGTACTCTAGCTCGTCGAGTGAGTTCTGTGTCATGGATGATGAAGGCACATGTCATGATGATGAAATCATTTGGTTGAATGAAGATGACAACAACATATCCCAAGGAGTGTAATTCAGAGGGGCAAACCTTGACGATCAAGACGATATAACACCAAATTTGCATTCAGTTGGTAATTTTCACGGATTCTCTTTTATATAACATGAAAATATTAGTTATACAAACAACTTTGGATTCTATTTTGAAACTGTTTATATTGCCACAAAATTTTGTGTATCAGTAACTGTTCAAATATAGAAGCACAAACAATAATTCCAGCAACTACAATCGATAACAAGAAAGAAAATGTATTTGATGATTACTTCAATTTAGAAATTGGACAACCGAGTCGGCAGGATAATTCCCCAGTTGAAGACATAGACCCGTTGGATGATTCCTCTTCAAAAGGTATCTGCTACAAATAAATAAGTTATTAACCATGAAATAATGTTGTCATCCGTTTAATAATATCATTTTATCAATTGATTAACAGATAACAATCTGTTTTAATAATGTCGTTTTATCAATTGATTAACAGATAACAATCTGTTTAATATGTTACAATTATTTGTATTTCCTACATTCGTATTTGGTATTCAAACGAGTTCCTGATATAATAATTTTTAGCCATACAATAATTGTTACCAGGGAAATAATTGTTAGCAGTATAATAATTGTACATATGAGAAAGCGTTAATTAATTTCTTTTCACACTTTTTGAATTGTTAGCGGGTAATTATTTCAATTTCATGTGTACGTGATTGTTTTAATAACAATGGGAGTGATGTCTACATTGGGATGATATTCCATGACCATGATGTTTTTAAACTACAAATGGCTTTGTATGCAATCAACCGAAAATTTTATTATCTTACAACACGATCTAATCCACAAAGAATAACCGTGAAATGTAACGGACGTGGATGTCCATGCCACGTCTATGCCGTAAAAGTATCATGTTTTGGTTGGTTCCACGTTAGGAAAGCAACACTTGACCATTTGTGTACACTGGATGATCGAGGAAGGTTCCAGCGATTAGAAACATCATCGGCAATTGGTGGAAATGATGAGAACATTTTAATGGTCGGGGAGCACGACAATGACCAAATGAGGTTGATGAGATGATGCGTAACGAACATGAACTGCCAATATCATACTGGAAAGCATGAAGGTCTAGGAAAGTTTCATCTGAATTTTGTATAGGATCAAACATAAACTGGTATCATTTACTTCTATCTTACCTTCAAGAGTTGGTGCGCGAAATCCGAGTTCATTACCCGGTCTAGAGACCTCAAATGATGAGGGGATTGGTCAACGATTTAAGTACCTTTTCTTTACTTTTGTAGCAAGTGTGGTAGGCTATACATACATGCGTAAAGTAATAATAATCGATGGAACCCATCTAAAGGGGAAATATGTTAGTTGTTTACTCACCGTTATTGCACAAGACGGTAATTACCAAATCTTTCTATTGGCTTTTGGTATTGTCGACGAGGAGAACAATAAGTCATGAGAGTGATTTTTTCAGAAATTGTTGTTAGTGGTCCCTGATGAAGAGGATACAACTTTTGTGTTAGATCGCCACAACTTCATCTACTCAGGATTGCGCAAGGTAATATTTTGGCTAAAATAATTGTTATATCGGTAATTTGCATGATGAGATTGCAATTTAATTAGTAACTGGTACGAAATTATGTTGCATGAAATATATTTATGTATTCGAAACATGTACAGTGGTACTATATTATAATGGTAATTCAGATGTGTTAGTATATTTTGAATTGTTTACTGTTACATACATACTGCATATGCTAATAATTTTTTTTATCATAATTGGACAAGTATATAAAAAAGCAAGTGTTGCGTTTGTGTCTTACATGTGCAACGCAACATACATACAATATTTAAGAAGAAACACTTAGGATATCTTATATCCAGGACATCAACAGTATATAGTTTTCCAGAATTTTACTTGCATTTCAATGAAATAAAGAAAACTAATATTGTGTGCGCGGGTTATTTGTTGGATATTGGACTGGAGCACTGGGTACGATCTGATTTCAAGGGATTGTAATATAATATTATAATGATAAGCAACATGGCAGAATCCTTGAATGTAATTCTGGGTGAATCTCGTGGTTTTTCGATAATACCTCTAATCGAGTATATAAAGTCAACACTTACTGGTTGGTTCAGTAAAAGACAATAGAGGTCGACTTCTATTACTAGTCCACTTACTCCAAAAATTTAAGAAATAATTGGGAAAATTTTTGAGATGGCAACGGGTTTTGATGTACGTGGTATCAATAAAATGATTTTGAGATACGTACCAAACTTGGGGGTTCATACCACGTGGATCTTTTGGAAAAAACTTGTTCTTGCTGCGAGTTTCAGATTTTTAGGATTCTTTGCCATTAGAAAATTGCTGCTTTGGTGCATACGAAGTTGATACACTTGCGTGCACCGAGTTTACATATGGTTTTTGGAGGATGGCTTCTAACAATAGTGTATATCCAGTACCCGAAGTGATTAATACGCCTAGGGTGAATGACCTACTAATGAAAATCAATTTGTTTCCCCCGCAACAAGGTGACCACCTGGTTGTCCACGAGCACAAAGGATCTTCTCGCATGGAGAATTTAGAGTGAGATTTTACCCGTCACTAATCTTATTTACGCTTATTTTAGTACTTATCCGATACTGATATTATTACATAAATATCATGACTCTTATATGAAATTTTGAATTGGAAATTACAGGGAGGAGTTAGAATACGACTAACGGTATGTGGCAGGTGCGGTGGATTGGGTCATAGCCGTGCCACCTATAAAATACCTATATGACGTGACTAAGGGGTTTGGAAGAGCATATGGGCATCATGTGTTATAAATATTTTTGAAACCGATGTTATAATTTATATGTGTTATTTTGCTGATGTTTTATAGTAATGTAAAACATAATATGTTAAACGTAATGTATTTTGTAATGCCCTGCAGAAATAAATAAATATCGCTGTTCTATATCGAACTTGAAATGTGATTTGCATAAATTTGGTAATGGAATTTTACTTGACAAATAAGTTTGTTGGTCTCCACAATTGTTGTTTGGAAGAATCAAGAATAAGAAAGTATTTGAAAATAATTATCGTTATAACTGCTAAGAAATAAGAAATAATAATAATATTTGCAAACCTAAAAGGAAAATAAAAAACATAAAATATCTACGAAAAGGATTTGAAATAGAATCTAATAGCACAACTTGAAAATGAATTACACAACAATGATTGTGGTAACGGCTAATTCATAACATACTAGAATAATTATATAAGTACCATACATACAAAAGGTGAATGAGATCCAAGTAGTTTTACACAGAGAGTAGTACAAACAAGTTAAGGAATCCGGAAATGTAAAGATAAAAGTTAAAACGAGATCAGCTCATGGAATATCAGTGGCATCCACGAACTCCTCGAAAAACATTACAATAATCTTTTGAGTTTCAGTCGTTATGGACTTCGGTTTGATGCTTTTGCATCCCTCAAGTCCACTGATCGAATGAGCCTGCATTAGAAGCAAAGACATAACTGTTGAATCAACATATATAGCATTCTTGGGTATGCTTTTATGCCTCAAGACATAATATGTCTTAGTTTGAGATATCATTTTTTTGTAAGGGGTCTTCTTCAAGAGATAGGATATCATGTGAGCTATCGGGATAAGGTATTTTTTGACAGAACTATCCGAACGAAAAGCAATATTGCAGTCAAGTACGTATACAATACTCATCGAATATGAAACGGGTGATGTCCTTAGCCGCAATCCTCATGAATTTGGTGTGGTTTTTCATCAGAAGGGACACAAACGTGTTGTCCAGAACAACACAGTTTGTCCTGGACTTTGCTCTCTATTATACATTAAGTGGGTCAAATGCATTAGAGCTTCAAAAATCTAGAAAAAATTATAACAAATGTGTTAGATAGAACTTAGATAACAGAACAATTGCATTTGTTCATTGTATTATTACTTACTTTCGGAGACATCAGTTTCATTCTCTCAGCAATGTCGGATACGTCTCTGTTGTTAACGGTGATGCTTTTAGGCAAATATATTGTGCTAATAACAAAAAACAGTTAACAATAGTTCATTCCTGATGCACTGAATATTATCAGCAATATCAATTTATCATCGTTAAACATCCTATAAACCTATAAAAAATATTGGGAGCTAACATCAAAAGAGATTAGATAAACTTATAGTTTTTTCTTGAGTAATCTGTGTAGCTTGAAAATTTTTGATGCATAATCAAGTTCGGGATCAAATCCATGGAGAATCGGTTGTGGATCTTGAGGCATTGCGATCAACCTTTTATCACATTGGAAATCCTTGAGCACATTCGGTGCAGTCCTCTGCCTTTTGCTCTTACGAACCTCCTGATCTTCATCGTATTAAGTATCAACTTCATTTTTATCTTCATTATCCGCAACGTCATCAGCGATAGATATTTCTGGTTGTTCTTCCATGTTACCGATACCATCTCCTTTACTCACATTGTCCTGCGAAAGAACAAGGGAGAACGAAGGTTTGAACGATATAAAAGCCGAATCATTGATCGGTATGGGTTCAGTATTCTGTTTGCCATTAGCGACGTATAACTATAACTATTAGTTACATATCGATAATATCAAAAAAATGTGCAATGGGTAAAACATACCATTTCAATTTCATGTCACCCAACATTAATCTCAACTTCACCTTCAGCCTCTATTTGAACATTTGGTTCATTGGAAAGGTTATGGACATTCATGTCCCCATATCATCAACATGATCCTCATGGACCAAAAAATTACCTATTTTTTATCATTTATATAATTTAAAATAATAAATTAGTTATCATCCATTAAATATGAATTACAATAATAAGATTAGGATAACAACTATGTAGCATGCTAACATTATTGATATCTAAAACAATAAATGTAATTATTTTTAAGAATAAAAATATGTTTGATCCAGGATTAAATAGTTCATAACAACATACCTCGTCTTCTGTAGTCTAATTAAGTGAACCAAGAACAATATTTATTACATTTGATGCGTCGGATTTCTCTCCACATCAATAGATGGGTCCTTGGCAGTCGATCCTTCTGATATCCGGCGAACATTGCTCGTCCCAACATTATCATCATAGTTTTCAGGAGTAGAATGATGTTATACAGAGACACTAAACGATGTAGTCTTGTCCAAAAACTCACAAATAAACTTCACAACAACATCATGCATCTTGGCAACCTTCTTCTCAATAAATTTCTCCACTTATTCCTTCAATTTGGTAAATGACTCATCTATTTTCTTGAAATACCCAATCGATTTACCAAACTTCACTTCAATCGAAATAAAGTGATCTTTTAGTTTGGAAGCAACCAAATCAGCAACCAATTGCGGATCGTTTATACTCGGTGCTAGTACCCTGCCACTAGTGGACATGGGACTAGATTCAGATACATTCCCTTTCTCTTTACGCTTATCCTTTTTCTCTTTCTTCTCATCTCTTTCTTCTCCATCTCTTCAATCCTCAGTTTATTCAACTCAACCTCCATTGTTCCTCCAAAAAACATGGTTTTCTCGAATTCAAAATTCTCAGATATCAACTTCACCATATTGTTCATCTTCTCATCATCCTCATCATCAGACCAAACCAATTCATCTTTGTTGATTGTCGTAATGCCATCTTCCGGAATAATGCACTGCACAACGACCCGTGTGGATCAATTTGATTAGCGTGGTATAAAATTGTATACCCCGCTGAATTTAGAAAACAACAGTTTATAAAATTCATTCATCACAATCTAAAAAATAAATTGATGAAAAATGAAAGTGAAAGAATTTCGGAAAAGGGTTGGGAGAAAAATGCAGCGGGGTAAAAAAGTTATGAACACCATCTCTCTGAAATGAGCTGTATTTCCCTCTTTCATCATTAAAAGAAGACAAATTCATCTGAAAAAAATCTGCAACATACTCGTTTAGGAAAATAAGGGTAATATCAAATTAACATTATTTGCATAGTATTCTAAATAGTGAATAACTATTTGCCTAATTTCGGCATTAGTTTAGCTTATGGGATGCAAATAATCTATTTTTTATTAGATTTTTATGGGATATGGGTTGATGAGAATAACGAGTGTTGAGTTTTCACGTGGTAGTCGTAAAGTAGTAAAACTACCGTTTATTTCCCTCAACTAAATGAATTGATGCAAATGAATTTATTTCTACCTATATTTTTAGTCTTCTTTTAGTTATAGAAACTATATATTTCTTTCGTAAGTATACAACTTCATAAGTTATTATAATTACAGAAATTTTGTTAATGTTTAAACGTTAATTCGATATTAAATTTTATTATAATTCGAAAATATGATTTTATCTTCAAAAGAAATCTAAGTTAAAATCATATTTTTGAATTAAAATCAGATTTATTAGCGATTTAACGTATAAATATTAATAAATTTTCTGTAGTTATAATAATTTATAAAAAAGTACAATTTATGCAACTAAAAAAACTCAAAAATACGTACAGAAATAAATTTTGTTGTATAAATTTATGTATTTGATGGAAATGAATCCGTAAAACTATAATCTTCTTTTTGTCTTGAATTCTGGTCTTAAAAAAGAAAAATTATTCTTCCAAACATATTAATTAATATTATATATTGACTTTTCTCCAAAGAGAATCTAAACGTCGTCTATTTAAGTTTTGTTAAGGTATGATACTTTTGTTTTTATTCTCATTAATGATATTTGGTCAATTATTTTCTATTCTTTTTAGCAAAAGCATGATCATTTCTATGAGGCTTCTTAGTTATTTCTGAAGCATATTCCTACGTGACTTTCCTGCACTCAAGACAACAAAATTTGGTCAAAAGTTTGTCTGCTAAACTCAAATACTTTGTATTGTGCCCTAATTATGGTATGTGTATGATAAGTGGTACATAATTAAGATTCTCATAACTTGTGGAAAAAAATTTCATAGCACTTGTCCAAAAGGTTATATAACACATGTACTAATTCGCGATTACATATTATAAGATTCAATTTGGTTTAAAGAATAGAAATTATCATTATTTGTATCAATTATAAGCAATTTGTCACATATAAATTATTTATGATTAATATATAAAAGTTTTGTGTGAACTGAGAAACAAGATAGCTAACAAAGCCACGAATTTAATTTGTATGTTTAGAGTTTCTCATCATGTGCTCGTCTGCATGAGTACCACATGCATGGATGCTCAAATTTAATAAACTGAATTCAAACAAAATAAAAAATCGGTAATTTTCTAAAATAGCACATTTATATGTTTTGTTTCAAAATTAACATCATTAATTTAAATGTCCAATAGAAACATAAATTTAAGATTAAAATATATAAAAAAATTCGTTAATAAAAAGAATTAAACCCTAAATTAGAAAAAAACTCAAGTATAATGTTTTAAAAGTTTATGTATAATTTATTTAGAAAAAATATTATCGTCACATAATTATTTATGCTATGTTTAGAATTTTAATTTTAAAGTGATAGATTTGGAACAAAAATTTTAAAATATGATATTTTAGGATATTAATTTAAAATTTTACATCCAAAGTATTTTAAATATTTTTAATAATATTTATAAAAAATAAATGAGATAAAAGATTTAATTATATGGGTTCAAAACTTTTTTTACTAAACTTCATAATAATATATACTAAATGAGATAAAATACAAATAGAGAGATTTGTCACGTGCACCACAACGGATCGACATAATAACCCACCATATTCACATGAAGATTTAACACCCTCATACGAGAAAAGATTGAGTCAAACTCCATATATCTAATATAGATGTAAAACTGGTACAACTATTAGATCATTTACTCCTCTACCTCTACGTTTGAATTCAAATAGTTTTTAATTTCATTTATAGTAGTCTTTCTTTAAATACTATGTTTAAATATATTGTCTAGCATATAATAGACAATTACAAGACATGGTGTGAATTCACCTGACTTCCAAAAGCCGTGAATGGATTGGCTGCTTTAGAAATTTCTGCACTCTATCCACTTGAAGGTGACATATATACACAATTTAATAGTGTCATAATTGGTACTTGATTAGAGTGTGTATATATAGGTACTTAATAGATCAATTGTATTGTTAACATACAACTTGAAACTAGAGAATATGGTCAGTCTAATGTTCTTCAGTTCGGCCTCATGCTTATCAAAAACCATCAAGTCTAGGTACTCATTTACATTTCTATTCTCTTATCATTATCTTATAATCGGTTTATATCTAACACATTGATACTTCTTCTTTCTTATATAGTTTAAGCGTCGAGTTGAAGAATTTTGGTAAGATTTTTCTCTAAATTGTGATATGAATATGGTTTTATATACTTCTTTATTATATGTAACTGAAGTATTTAAACAAAATCTCAAAAAAAAAAATTATAGGGTAGTAAAAAAAATTAGTTTTTTTCAACACAGTAAATATATTTGTAAGTCCTACGCAAATAATTCGAACCAAAAATGAACCAAAAAATAGATTTTGGTTACTATTCGGTTATAAAAAATTAACCGAACAGATATTATTTTAAAAAATTATGATTAATGGTTACTAACCAAACCGAACTGAAAACCGAAAAAATATTAAAAAAAACTAAATTATTTTTGGTTATTTTTGGTTATCTAAAAATATTTCAAATATTTTGGTTAATTATTTTTCGGTTATTTTTAGTTATTTTCATTTTTTGTTATTTTTTTGCTGTTTTTGGTTATTTTGGTTATTTCCTTATTTTCGATTATTTTTAAACTATTTTCGGTTATTTTTGTTACTTTTGATTATTTTAATTATTTCGATTATTTTTGGTTAACCAAATTATTTCTAGTTATTTTTTGTTTTTAAATTTAATAAGTACACTGACCGAAATCAAACCAAAATATAAAAATAACGGAATGAATCTTTAATCTTACCAATTCAAAACTGAAACCTAAAATAATCGATTGAAACTGAACCGATTATCCGAATTTCCAAATTAGTTTGTAATAAAAATTTGTGCACTATATGTTCACGTAACTTTGTTCTCCTTATGTTTTTGCTCAGGTGGCTGCACAAAACTTGTCCGTAACGTGAATTTGGAGAAACTAAAAAACAACTATTTGTTTCCTGAAGTAATTTCATTATCTCCCATCTTTATTGGTCTTTTTTTGGAATTGGGATTTTACTAATTATCAGTTTTGTTTATATGATATTTTACTAATAGCTCGTAAGTGTGTTGATATATTTAGATAAGCAGACGTGAGCTTGAGCATGTTGAAAAGCATCCAAATGCAAGATTGATAAGCCTTGGGATTGGTGATACAACACAGCCTATACCAGAGAAGATAACTTCAGACATATCTAACGTAAGACTTGTGTCGTTTTATTTGAAAAAACATCGAATAGAAAGTTAGATTATTTTTAAGAAAATCGATTGATATTTAAAACTAATTTTAAATCTAGTATATTCTTATTTTCATTTATTTTATCAACATAAGTTAAATTAAATTTTGATTAGAATTTTTTTAAATATTCAAACAAATAAAATAAAACTAAACAACCATAAGCAGTTAGACATCCATCTAAACAGATTATACGGAAAAAAAATCGTACATCTGATTTGTTTGACCAATTTAAATAAAATCGTTCTGATTGGATGGTGTCTAGTATCTAGATAACCAAAAGTCCGATTTTTTTTTGATACAACACAATCTATACCAGAGAAGATAACTTCATACATGTCTAACGTCAGACTTGTGTCGTTTTATTTGAAAAATAAAATTGAATAAAAACTTAGACTGATTTAAAAAATCGATTGTTATTTAAAACTAATTTTAGATCAAATATGTTATAATTTTTATTTATTTTATCAATATAAATTAAATTAATTTTGATCATAATATTTTTTAAATATTCAAATAAATAAAATAAAATTAAGCAGCTGTTTAGACGGCTAGACGTCCATCTAAATGGATTACACAGTCCGATTTGTTTGACCAATTTAAACAAAATCACTCTAACTGTATGGTGCCTAGTATCTAGACAGCCAAACGTCAGATTTATTTGAACAAAGATAAAAACTCGGAAACGAATTAATTGTGGTTTATTTTTTACCTAAAAAAATTTCAATTCTTGTATACTTCCATTTTTCATATTTTTGCTTTTTCTAACAACAAATTTGATTTTCTAAATAGCATAACGTTTACGTTTACACTTTTTGTATTGTCTAATGAGTTAAACCCTAAACTAAAGGTTGTTCAGTACGTTCTGAGTTTTAACCAGAACTAATAATAAAACCCATAAAAACCGGTTCAATCCAGAAACCAACCAACCGGTTTGGGTTATTTAGAAAACCAGATTATTTTCATTTATGAGTATCCTTTAGTTAAAGTTAGAATATTATAAAAATACTGTTGAATGTATACAAAACCCTAAAACGTCTTCCTGAGTTGAATATCTCAAAATTCAGTTGTTGTTGTCTTCTTGGTTACGAAATTCTCCATTTTGTCATTGTTTTTGTGTCATGCAAGTTAATTATTTTCCTCCAAAATTTTGTTTGACTTTTCTATTTTAGAAATGCATTTTATTGTTAAGCTAAACTATTTTATATTATAAGACATTTTTATTTTATTTTAAATAAGACATTATGTTTTTTTAAATTATTATTGTTAATTTTTATAATTAAATAATTATTAATAGAGAATAATTTAGTCAATAAACTTAAAAATGTTTTTGAAAAAGATATTGCTCTTTCAGAATTTAATTCTCTTTTAAGATATTTCTCCAAATTGTCTCAAAAGATTATGCTTTATAGTGGTGCATATATTCCTTTTGTAATTGGCATTGTCTATTGTGCTTTTATAGTTTCAAGTTTGTTTGCTTAGATCACTTTAATTGTTATATCTATTATTTTTTATAATAACTGCTCTATCAAATGTTATTCCGGTATTTTCTGATATATGTGAAAATTGTGAAGAAACTTTAAACTTACTAATATATAATATTTCTTGATTTTCTTGGGCAAAAGAGATGATCCAAAGTTATTAATATATAATTTTGTATGTTGTATTTTCATTATTCAGTTTGTACAAAACCTATCAACTGTTGAAGGATATAAAGGGTATGGACTAGAACAAGGTGATAAGGTAATTATGATCTTCCCTTAATTCATTGTGTCTTCACAAAAAATATTATGTCAACTTATCATTGTTTATTCGTCATGGTTATTTTCTAATTATGTAAACTTAAAATAAAGATTTGTCTTTCACTCTGTTTGCATTTTTATTCTCATCAAAATTTAAAACAGTGAGACTATTTTTTTCTACATTAACATCCTTTAGGCCTTGCGAAGAGCTATTGCTGATACATTCTATGGACACTTACGTGTGAAAAGCAATGAAGTTTTTGTATCAGATGGTGCACAAAGTGATATTTCTCGTCTTCAAGTATGGATCAATAGATGTTCTATATATATAATATTTGACATACTTTTTCGATGTTACAATTAATTGAGTTTAATTTGCAGCTACTACTAGGTTCCAATGTAACCATTGCTGTTCAAGATCCCACCTTTCCGGTAGCTATTTCATCTTCTATTTAATTACATGTTTACTCTTTATAAATTTGAACATAAAAAACGAGGTGTTGGACTAGTGGTAACATTGTGTTCTCTTTGGGAGATGACCTCTAATTCTCTAGTTTGAACCCGGTTAGAAAGATATCATATTTCGCCATAGTAGGTAGGGTTTACTTCCGTTAACTACACGAATTTATTCGAATAAACATATTTTCACACGTACTTTTTAAGTTTTCCTTTAACTACATAAACTGTATTTTTTTTCTGTAACCTACGCAAACTTCATAAATTATTAAAATTATACAAATTTCATTAATATTTACATGTTAAATCGCTATTAAATTTGGTTTTAATTCAAAAATCTGGTTTTTACTTGCGTTTATTTCGAAATTAATATCAGATATCCGAATTAAAACAAGGTTTAATAGCAATTTAACGTATAAATATTATCAAAATTTGTGTAATATCAATAACTTATGAAATTTATGTAGTTTACGGAAAAAACATAGTTTATATAGCTAAAAAAGATCTAAAAATACAGATAAAAATATATTTATTCACGTTATTTCGTGCAGTGGAAGTAAGTAAACCCTAGTAGATATGAACACGATTCCTAGGCTTAAGGATACTAGAGCCGTGGCTCAAACTTCTTATGTAACAAAAAACTTTTGTGCATAAAAATGTTAAGTGGCTAAAAGATGTAAAGAGATATCTTCTTTTGAATATGATTTTTTGCCTCTTAATCCAGCTTTTTGTTTGAAATCAGGCTTACATAGATTCAAGTGTGATAATTGGTCAGACTGGTTACTTCCATGAAGCAACCAAGAAGTACCAAAATGTTGTCTACATGCCATGTGGGCCTAAAAATAGTTTCTTCCCTGATCTAGCAATGACTCCAAGGACTGATGTCATCTTCTTTTGTTCTCCTAATAACCCTACTGGTTATGTAGCATCCAGAAAACAACTACATCAACTAGTGGACTTTGCAAAGACCAATGGTTCTATTATCATTTTGACTCTGCATATGCTGCTTTTATCGAAGATGGCAGTCCACGTTCCATTTATGAAATTCCTGGTGCTCGAGAGGTGAGATGAGTTTGCATTCATATTTTTTCTTTAGGTATTTGTCAAGTTTTATGGATTTTCTACTCAAAATCAATAAATAAATATCATCATTGTATATGGTCATGTTCGGTTGGCAGCCGCAACTTCCTGCGGTAACGACTGTGGTAGATTGTTGTTCGTTTAGATATCGCAACTATATGTCGTAATCACAACCGTTACCGGTAGACAAACGAACAACATATGCTGTAGTCGTAGTAGCAGTATTGACTGCAACCGCATCTGCATGCGGCGACCAAACGAACAAGACTTATATTTTATATAATATTACTCTAGTCACATCAAAAAATTTCGATTTAAGATTATGTCTCTCTGGATTCATATATATTCTAATAATAATACTATTTGTTAGGTTGCAATTGAAATTTCATCATTCTCCAAATTTGCTGGCTTCACCGGTGTTCGACTTGGTTGGACTATCATCCCTGATGAGCTTTTATACTCTAACGGGTTTCCCATTATAGACGATTTCCACCGCATTGTGACCACTTCCTTTAATGGAGCTTCAAATATTGCTCAAGCAGGTGGATTGGCATGCCTTTCTTCTGTTGGCATTAAGGTAACTAAATTACATAACATTTCTTTAAGATAGTTTTCTTCAACTTCCTTTATATATGTTTTTTGGGTTAAACATGATAGGAGATAAAGTCAGTTATTAACTACTACAAAGAGAACAGAAAGATATTAATGGACACTTTGGTCTCGCTCGGCCTCACGGTTTATGGTGGTGTAAATGCTCCATATTTGTGGGTACACTTTCATGGATCAAAATCATGGGATGTTTTTGCTGAAATTCTTGAAAACACACATATTATTACAATTCCGGGGTCAGGTTTTGGACCCGGTGGCGAAGAGTATTTGAGGATTAGTGGGTTTGGACGCAGAGAGGACATTGTTGAAGCATCAAAAAGGTTGCAGAATTTCTTTAACACACGAACCAAACATTTTCTTTTTCTCTCTTCTGCTTCTAATAACAACTAAGTTGTACACATCTCATGTTATGTGCAATCTTGAATAATTCCTCTCACTTGTTGTATCATTGAATGTATATTGTTGAATAATACAAGCTAGAGGACCACGTTAATAATTTTTAATATTCAATAAAAACATTTCATGTTAAAAATAAGTTTGCATTATTATTAAGGAAGATTTTACAAGAAACTAAGTGGAAAATAACAAAAACTCTTTTCAAAACATAAAATGATGGAAAACTGTAAAGTGTTACGATTACTCTGCATACTTAATTGTTTTCAATGTTTTATGAAATTCAATGGTACATGATCCATGGTAAAAATATATGTTGTAATATCTAACATTAATATAATAATTAAAGAGATTATATCAATTTGAATGCACGACATGACCTATGAGATAACATACAAACCATACATTAGAAAGAAAAGTTGCTCTATATGTAATACGGTCTTCATCCTCTCTCCGGTTCATGCAATTGTTGATCACGCATTTATCATCTAATATGAAAACTTAGAACCAGAAATTTGTTTCTATGGCTCTAATTAGTATGAAGTTGGTGACATATTATCTTCATGTAGAAATATCTTTTATAAAATCAGCTGTGGCATCATACAATTCTCGACTACATTGAAATCAGTTTTATGGTCATCAATTTAATTGCAAATAATAAAATTGAATATTTCTCCTTCATCCTTTGTATAAAAAATTTTAGTTGCTTCTAATATATCAAATCCATTTGCTTCTAAATTAGGTTATTCTGTAAGAATTATTTTAGGGTCACACATGTATAATCGATGTGTTAGGGTCATTATCTAAAGTAGTCAAAATTATGTGGTCACTTATTTGTAAAGATAAAAGACTATGAGGCATAAGTGTTATGGAAAATTTGTGTGTGGATACATTATGTAATTTCTAATTTGATGAAGGGCCGAATTAGAAATTATTTTCTATATAAATAGAAGGGTTATGGTCCCCATGGCAACCCTAATCAGAAATCCATCCACCTTTGTATCCCATCAACAAAGATCTTCAGCTATTTTGGGTTTGTCGTGGAAGAACCGTTCTCAACTTCAGTATCATAAGTCATGGATCCAAAAGGTACGCTTCCGCTATTGTGTTTCTTATTATTCAGGAATTAGCATGAGTTTTATGGTTATAGAAATCATAAAATAATCTACAATTGGTATCAGAGCATCATGTCTAGTTTCTGTATAATAGTGAGATCATTTTTGGTTAAAATTCAGATTTAATAATATGTTTAGAATTTTCATATTGTTGAATCTGGTTTTTTGATTAAAGTTTAGAGATTAAATCTGTATTCTGTGATCTGTGGTTAAAGTGTCGAAAGATCTGAAATTATGCTTACCATTTTAGATCTGTTTATAGTGAAAATCATGTTTAGATCTGGAATAAATAAAAAAAAAATTTGGAAATTTAGATGGAATCATAAAAACATAGTTTCCCTGAATTTTTTTTGTGAAGTAATTTTTCAGATTAAATTCGATTTTATTTTTAGTAGTCGATTTCATGCTTGTAAAAATTTATTCGAAATTTTGGAATTTTTTCGAAAATTTTTTTGAGCAATCTAAAAAATATCGAATATATATATATATATATAATTTGGTGGCTATTCATCTTCCTTTTGTCGGTTTCGTTATTAAGTATAAACATAACCATTAAAGTTGAAGAAGAATGAATAGGAGAGGAAAAAAAAATTATTATTTCATTTAATAATATTTTAGGCTTATTAGCCTTAAAAGGGGAATTTTTAATCAATAAAATAAATTTTATTGTGCAAGTTTAATTCTTGAAGTGGATTAATTGATACAAGATGTTGCCAAAGTGACCTCTTTGTGGATATTTTTCCATGAATAGTTTTGAATGATATGTGTATGTCTTTTCATGCAAATATTAAATCGACCCAAAGATAGATTTGTATTTGGCCGAACTACATACATACCTGTGATGATAAGCATGTGACAATTATTAGGAATTAACATGTGAATGATAAATCGGTCCAAAGAAAGATTTATCATTTTATCATGTATATTGTCAGTGTTTGATCTTTACAACAAGAGTATCACTAGCAGTTAATAATATTGTCCAAAGACTTGTTATTAATGTTGTACTTGCTATCTTGAGATGGGTTGTATAATTTTTTATAATTTATTTGTTGATTATATTTGGTTAAATTGTGAGTTACTAATTAAGAATTGTTCTCTTTTCAGTAAATTTTACTACATTATCTGCTAACTTAGGTTCAATTCCAAAACTTATTGGTTCCAACTATAAGGAATGGAAAAGTAAGGTTAAGATTGTCCTTGGGTGTATGGATCTTGACCTTGCATTGAGGATGGAACAACCTACTTCTCCTACAGATGCCAGCACTGCTGAGTATAAGATGGTTTATGAGAAGTGGGAATGTTCTAACCGCATTGGTTTAATGATCATTATGGACACCATTCCAGAAACCTTTAGAGGTGATGATGAGATCCAAGATCTCAAACAGTTCCTTGCTGAAATGGACTTGCGTTTTGCAAAAAGTGATAAGGCAGAAATAAGTACGCTTTTGTATCGTTTTAGTACCATGAGGTATCACGGCAAAGGAAACATAAGGGAGTATATTTTGGAAATGTCTAACATTGTTTCAAAACTTAAAACACTCAAGACTGAGCTTTCAGAAGAAGTGCTCATATTTTTTGTCTTGAACTCCCTTCCTCCTAGTTTCAATCAATTGAAATCCAATTATAACACACAGAAGGAGAAATGGTCTCTTAATGAGCTTATTTCATATTGTGTGCAAGAGGAGGATAGGATGAAACAAGAAAAGTCTGAAAGTGCTCATATGGTTAACACCTCTAAGGGACAGGGCAAAAGAAGAAAAATTGAGGATGTTAAGAATGATGTTGCGAAAGGTCCAACACAAAAGGAGTAGACTAAGGTTGAAGATACCTGCTTCTTTTGTAAGAAAGTTGGACATATGAAGAAGGACTGCCAAAAGTACCACGCTTGGCGTGCAAAGAAAGGTATGTTCCTTGCTATGGTCTGTTCTGAAGTGAACATAGTTGAAGTACCCAAAAATACTTGGTGGTTAGATTCAGGTGCAACTACTAACATCAGTGTTTCATTGCAGGATTGCCTGAGCTACCGAAAACCAACTGATGCTGAAAGACGCATTTATGTGGCTAATGGAATTCCGGTTTATGTGGAGGCAATTGCGCATTTTAGATTGTTTTTTAGTACTGGTTGTTTTTTGGATTTGAAAGACACTTTTGTTGTACCGTCATTTAGACGGAATTTGGTTTCTGTTCCTTATTTAGACAAATCTGGTTATTCTTGTCTAACTGAGCAAGGAAAAGTTATTTTGTCTTTAAATTCAGTTTTAATTGGCACTGGTACACTCATGGATAATCACAATCTTTATATGCTTGACATTATAGCTTCTCGTGATGAAAGCTTAAATGTTGAATCAAGAGGTACAAAACGTAAATTAGAAAATGCAAGTTCAGGAACTCTGTGGCACAAACGCTTAGGTCACATTTCTAGGAATAGAATTGAGCGACTTGTGTCTGATGGTATATTGGGTTCTGTTGATTTCACAAATTGTGAAGTCTGTGTGGATTGCATTAAAGGAAAACAGACTAAACATAAGAGATTAGGTGCATATAGAGCTACAGAAGTTCTTGAGTTGATACATACAGACATTTGTGTACCCTTCCCTACGGCATCATGGAACGGTCAACAATACTTTATATCATTTATAGACGATTACTCTCGATATGCATACTTGTTTCTTATTCATGAAAAGTCGGAGTCTTTAGACGTGTTCAAGAAATTTAAAGCTGAAGTTGAGAATCAACTCGACCGAAGGATAAAGTCTATCAGATCTGATCGTGGTGGTGAGTATTATGGTCGGTATGACGGATCAGGTGAACAACGTCCAGGGCCATTTGCCAGATACCTAGAGGAGTGTGGAATCGTCCCACAATACACTATGCCTGGGTCTCCTAGCATGAATGGTGTGTCAGAAAGACGTAACCGCACTCTTAAAGATATGGTGAGGAGTATGATCTGTCACTCCACCTTACCTGAATCACTCTGGGGAGAGGCATTAAAGACTGCAACATATATTCTTAATCGGGTACCAACTAAGGCAACTGCAAAAACACCTTATGAGCTTTGGATAGGAAGAAAACCTAGTCTAAAGCATTTTCACATATGGGGATGTCCAGCTGAAGCTAGGCCTTACAAGCCGTTTGAGAAAAAGCTGAACTCTAGAACTGTAAGCAGTTACTTTATTGGTTATTCTAAGCGATCTCGGGGCTTAAGTTTTATGATCCCACACAAAAGAATATTTTTGAGACGGGAATAGCTACGTTTTTTGAGGATGTTGAATTTGGGGGGAAAATGAAGTTAGAGACATCATCTTTGAGGAAGAATCGGATTCAGTTTCTAAACCGATTCATATATTTGCTTTTGATAAAGCAAATTTAGATCCTCAAATTGATACTAAAGTTCTTCCTACAAATCAAGATGACGATGTTATCGAACATGAAAGTCAAATTCAAAATCCTCAAGAACCTGTGCAACAAGAACAAGTGCCTTTGCGGCGATCCACTAGAGAAAGGAGAAGTGCTATTCCAGATGATTACATAGTATTTCTTATGGAACAAGAAGAAAATCATACCCAGTTGGAAGATGATCCTATCAACTTTCGTGAGGCCATGGGTAGTTCCAATTCAGATAAGTGGGTCAAAGCTAGTAAAGAAGAGTATCAGTCAATGCTAGACAATAAGGTTTGGAACATTGTCCAATTGCCAGAAGGAAAGAAAGCCATTGGTTGCAAATGGATATTTAAGACCAAAATGGATTCAAGTGGTAATGTGGAAAGGTATAAAGCTCGTCTAGTAGCTAAAGGCTATACTCAGAAAGAAGGGATTGACTATAAAGAAACCTTTTCTCCAGTTTCATCAAAGGATTCTTTTAGAACAATCATGGCCCTTGTTGCACACTATGACTTAGAGCTTCATCAGATGGATGTCAAGACAGCGTTTCTCAATGGTGACATTGATGAGACAATTTATATGGAGCAACCAAAAAATTTTGTAATAGGTGATTCAAAGAAAATGGTATGCAAATTAAATAAATCCATCTATGGGCTAAAACAAGCTTCTCGTCAATGGTACCACAAATTTCATAAGATAATCATCTCATTTGGTTTTGAGGTGAATTTAGTCGAAGATTGTGTGTATCAGAAGTTCAGTGGGAGTAAGTGTATTTTCCTGGTTTTGTATGTCGATGACATACTACTAGCCACTAACGATATGGGCATGCTACATGAGACCAAGATATTTCTGAAGGGTAAATTTGAAATGAAAGATCTTGGTGAAGCATTTTTTGTATTAGGAATTCAGATTCACCGAGATCGAACTCGGAGAATTCTTGGATTATCTCAAAAGAGTTATATCAATAAAGTACTCAAGAGATTTGGCATGCAGGATTGCAAACCAGGTGATACCCCAGTCGCTAGAGGAGACAAATTTTGTCTTAATCAATGCCCTAAAGGAAATTTAGAAATTCAGGAGATGCAAAAGATTCCTTATGTGTCGGTTGTAGGGAGTCTAATGTATGCTCAAGTTTGTACGCGTCCAGATTTAGCCTACATTTTTGGATTTTTGGGCATATACTTAAGTAATCCAGGTTTGGACCATTGAAAAGCAGCCAAAAGGGACATGAGGTATCTGAAGAGAACAAAAGACTATATGCTCACATATCAGAGATCAGATAACTTGGAGATCATTGGGTATTCTGATTCTGATTTTGCTGGATGTCAAGATAGTAAAAAGTCTACATCAGATTTTGTTTTTCTGTTGGCTGGTGGAGCTATTTCTTGGCGTAGTGCAAAACAAACACTCGTAGCTTCCTCCACAATGGCGGCAGAATTTGTAGCAGTTTTTGAGGCATCAAATCATGGACTTTGGTTGAGGAATTTTGTCACTGGGCTACGAATTCTTGAAGGAATTGAAAGACCACTAAAGATATATTGTGACAATAAATCAGCTGTGTTGTACTCCAACAAAAATAGCAGCACAACAAAGTCCAAATTTATTGACATTAAGTTCCTCGTCGTTCAAGAGAGGGTACAAAATGGAGAGATTTCCATAGAATACTTAGGGACAAACTCTATGATAGCAGATCCTCTTACAAAGAGCATTCCACCTAAGGTCTTTCTTGAGCATACTGCTCGAATGGGTGTTTCAATGTTTGAGGATCATTTGGTTTAGTGGGAGTTTTTCATTTGGTTTTGGGTTTTATGTTTTAGTTGTGTTTATGCACATTTATTTTCTGATCAGAAATAAAGTTTTGTTTTTTAGTTTACTCTTTGTACAATAAAATTAAAGAATCTCAATAAGGTAGGACCAGTTGAAAATCGACATGTATTGATCATTTTTCATGTGATTTTCATGCCACACTTTTCATAATTGATCTATGTCATTTGTCTATATTAATTTCAGTGATTATGGAAGGTTTAGTTATTTACTATTATAACGAAAACCGCTATGATCCTATGTTACTATAGTCAATGGACGGGATTGTTTATGCCTTGCTATATAATGACAATTTTGAGCTCATAAAGTCTATCACATTTTCAGAATACATATGTGACCCAGTGGGAGATTGTAAGAATTATTTTGGGGTCACACATGTATAATCGATGTGTTAGGGTCATTATCTAAAGTAGTCAAAATTATGTGGTCACTTATTTGTAAAGATAAAAGACTATGAGGCATAAGTGTTATGGAAAATTTGTGTGTGGATACATTATGTAATTTCTAATTTGATGAAGGGCCGAATTAGAAATTATTTTCTATATAAATAGAAGAGTTATGGTCCACATGGCAACCCTAATCAGAAATCCAGCTACCTTTGTATCCCATCAACAAAGATCTTCAGCTATTCTGGGTTTATCGTGGAAGAACCGTTCCCAACTTCAGTATCATAAGTCATGGATCCAAAAGGTACGCTTCCGCTATTGTGTTTTTTATTATTCAAGAATTAGCTTGAGTTTTATGGTTATAGAAATCATAAAATAATCTACATATTTTACTCCATCTCCATTCTCAATGAGTAACTCTTTAAGGAAACACATAATTTTCTGAACCGTTCATGCATTTACATTTACTTTTATTATAGTTTCTGCTAAACTTTGCGCAATATATTGTTTGTAGTACTAGCATAATTGACCATTCAATCATTTTTACCATGGTTATACCAAATTTGGCAATATGGCATAAATCATATCTTGTTACAAATGAGTCAATGCTACATATAGTAGGACAAATCAACGATTTTGACATTTAAAACAAATACAATAAAAACTATCGGTTTGTAAAGTTATTATTATGTATATCCATAAAAACTTACAAAAATTTTTGTAAGTATTTTTATTTTTAGTAATTTTTGTTACTAAGGGTGGATGTTAAATAAGTGAAACAAATGATTTTTGTTATATATTTCTGACAGATTCTAAATGGTTTTGAAATTCAATCGAATACTCGTTAAAAGTCAAATTTTCTGATGGAATATTTCTGACGGACTGCTGTTTTATTAGATATTACAATAATATTCTCAAATATATCTATTTGCTCATGTGTCCTTAGAAAATTTCTAAGGACTTCTTTTCTGTTGAAAATTTCATTAAGTTGATGTGTTCTCTTGTAATAGTGTTACATATTGACAATTTGATAGGATTGGGTTCTATCAAGTCCACAAAACACATTTCTTCATGGGTTTTTCCAATGGTCTCATTGCTTAGTTTTTCACATAGAGTACTGACATGACTAGTTCATAGGATTGAGCTCAATCAAGCCCACAATGTCATTTGACCTTGGGAATTATTGAAAAATAAAGAAGCCACTTGTTGATATGGTTCTCCAAGCATACCTTGGTGGATAATTCCAATATTAAAAAGATTATTATAATATGTTTATTTAGAAATAAGAATAAACATACAAAAAAAGTTTAGATATAATAGAATTTATATAGTAGTTATCTAAATTAGGTTTAGGAAATTGTTTTAACATATATAAATAAGAGAATATGACGAGATGTTCTATAAAACTCAAAAGAGATTTAGTTTTGTGAGAGTTTCTAAATCAATAAAAAAGATTAGTTCTTTATATATTGAGTTCTTTTATTTGGTATCAAAGCTCAAGGAGGAGACTCGATCATGGCAAACGATGGAGAAGCACGAGCAATAGATGCTGAAACATCATCGATTAAGAGAGATCTTCAATATCCTATGTTGACATCAACAAACTACACGATTTGGTCAATGATGAAGGTTATGTTACGAGTAAACGAAGTGTGGAAAACGATTTATCCAGAATAGACAAATCCAAAGAAAAACGATATTGCGATTGCGTTATTGTTTCAATTAATCCCCGAGACACTGATTCTACAAGTAGGAGAGCAGAAAACCTCGAAATATCTTTGGGAAGCTATCAAATCACGATATCTTGGATTGGATCGTGTGCGAGAAGCAAGGGTTCAAACCTTGATGAACGATTTTGATAAATGAAAGATGGATGACACTGACTCAATTGATGACTTTGCAGAAAAGATGTTAGGCATAGCATCAAAATCGGCTTTTTGGGACAAGTCATAGAAGAATCTACGATGGTGAAGAGATTCTTAAAGGGACTTCCTAGAAGCAAATTCATACACATTGTAGCATCCCTTGAGCAAGTCCTTGATCTAAATTCAATAGGATTTGAGGACATAGTTGGGAAACTAAAGGTGTATGAAGAACGTGTTAGAGAAGAAACCCAAAAGGAAGATCAAGGGAAGCTCATGTGGGTGAATCAGGATCAAAGTAATCGCGGAGGTTATAGAGGTCAAGGAAAACCTAGAGGCGGTGGTAGAGCTAGAGGCAGAGGCAGAGTCAATGGCCAAAACCATGGAGGAGAATCTTTTGGAAACAATCACAAACCGAAGAAAGATCATTCTAAAGTGATATGTTGGAGGTATGATAAACAAGATCACTTTTCATCTACGTGTCCTACACGACTAACACGACAATAAGAGACAAACATGAATGAGACACAAGAAGCTGATGCGCTCTATGTTCACGGGGTTGCGTTGTTGAATGAAGATAAAGTGTTTCCGCAGAACTTTGATGCCAACAATAGCAATGAAAGTATTTGGTATCTAGACAATGGAGCGAACAATCATATGACAGGAAGCAAAGATTTCTTTTCAAGCTTAGATGAAAGTGTTAAAGGAAAAGTGAAGTTTGGTGATGGATCGTTTGTTGATATTGTTGGGAAGGGAACCATTTTCTTTGTGTGTAAGACAAAAGAACAAAAGGCACTCAAAGAAATCTATTGCATACCCGACCTAAAAAAACAACATCCTGAGCCTTGGACAAGCAACAGAGAATGGGTGTGAGGTGTACATGAAAGAAGATTCATTGACACTAAGAAATCAACAAGGAAGATTACTTGTTCAAATCAAAATATCCTCAAACCGGCTCTACAAGGCACCAATGGAGATTAGTTATACCAAATGTTTTCACACACAAGGATACTACATGGACATGACACGCTATGCTAGGACATGTAAATCTTGGTGTGATGAAAAACATGGTGGAGAAAGAGATGGTCATAGAAATGCCCCAAGTTTCCCATGAGAAAAATATCTGTGAGGCGTGTTTGGCAGGGAAACAACCAAGGAGGTCCTTTCCAATCTCAACCACATATCGTGCATAAAAGCCACTAGAATTGATTCATGCAGAGACTTGTGTAGACCAATATCACCACCAACGCCTGCAAACAATCAATATGTCTTCGTGCTAATAGATGACTTCTCAAGATACATGTGGACCATGTTACTAAAGGAGAAGAGTGAGATATTCCATCGGTTCAAAAAGTTTAGAGAATTCATCGAGTAGCAAACGGTTCAACCATTAAAACTTTTCGTACCGATAGAGGAGGAGAGTTTACCTCAACTGAGTTTAATATGTTCTGTAAAGAGAATGGAATAAAAAGACATCTAACCGCACCACACACCACAACAAAACGGTGTGGTAGAAAGAAGGAATCAAACATTGATGGAGATAACAAGGAGTGTGCTCAAAGCAATGAAGATTCCAAATTAATTATGGGGTGAAGTTGCTCGTCATTCAACTTATCTCATTAATAGAGTAGCTACAAAAGCTTTTAAGAATCAAACTCCTTATGAAAGATTGAGATCCAAGAAACCCAACATTGAACACCTAAGAGTTTTTGGATGCGTTACTTACACCAAAATCAATGGGCCGTATCTTAAGAAGCTAGATGAGAGATAAAAAAAAATGTGATAAATCTTGGCACTAAGCCGGGTTCTAAGATTTATAGACTCTATGATCCAGTGGCAAGAAGTAATTGTCAGTAGAGATGTAGTATTTGATGAGAAGAAAGCTTGGGATTGGACATCTATGACAAACAAAAGTGATGGAGAACCAAGCATGTTTAAGCTTCCTTATTTCGGTTCTATAGAAGAAGGATGAGATGAGTGTGATCAGAACAATGAGCATCATGATCAAGAACCTATAAACCAAAATAAGGAAGAAGAGGAAAACCTGGAACATCACGTGAATCAAGGACAGGAACTTCAGCAAGTAGTAACAAGATATGGTCGTACCATATCTCAGCGCTGATATCTTGATGATTATGTATTATTTGCTGATCAAGAAATTGAAAAACTATTGTTTACAGTAGATGGAGAACCGGAAAACTTTCTTGAAGCAAAGAATTTGCATGAATGGGTAGATGCAATGAAAGTTGAGCCATACTCCATCTCAAGAAACGAGACTTGGGAGCTCGTTGAAAAATCGGTTGGTGTGAAGCCAATAAGACTAAAGTGGATCTACAAGATTAAGAGAAAAACAGATAGCTCGGTGAACAAGTATAAAGTGAGACTTGTAGCAAAAGGCTATGTACAACAACAAGGTATAGATTTCGATGAAGTGTTTGCACCAGTAACATGGATCGAAACTATACGGCTATTAATAGCTATTGCTGCAACAAAAGGATGGTAGATACATCACTTAGATGTAAAAACTATTTTTTTAAAACGGTGATATAAAAAAGCTGGTTTATGTAAGCCAACCTGAAGGTTTTAAAAAGAAAAGGGGAGAAAACTGAGTATACATACTCTATAAGGCACTATATGGTCTACGACAAGCTCCTAGAGATTGGAATGTGAAGCTTGATCATGTTCTAAAGGAGATAAAGTTTAAGAAATGTGTGAAAGAGTCTTTTTGTATATCTAAAGAATGACAAGGACTTCTTGATAGTGGATATCTATGTTGATGATTTGTTCGTAACAGGAACCTCGTGTAAGGTTATTGAACAATTCAAAGAAGATATGTCAAAAAGATTTGAGATGTCAGATCTTGGGAAACTTACGTACTATCTTGGCATAAAAGTGATTCAAACAGCGGATGGGATCAAGATAACACAAGAAGGATATGTTCAAGGAATAATTAGTGATACTAAGATGGANCCAACAAGTTTTCTCTCTAAGAACTTGTGCGCTTAGAATCTAGTTGAGACCAGCCGTCCTAGCTCTAAGTTTGTGATTTATCACGAGGTTCATCACCCCTCGTGTGGTTCACTTCACCTTTCTATCGAATACCAACCCAAAAACCCCTATCCAAGAAGTCTAAGGTCGAGTTTCTTACCTAACCTTCTTCAAACAGCCCACGTGCATATAAGCCTTGAATCGAGGCTTGTATCAGGATGATGGGGACATCAGGTCGTATGGCCGGCCAGGAGACCAGACTAGCTGACCAGGGAGCTTACCTGAGACAGTCGGGCCATTTGGCACGTCTGTCGGCCCAAGCGGTACCGTCGGACCCTCGACCAACAGGACCGGACCGAGCAACATTGCCGGCGGAGAGGCCCAAACCTCCGGCCCAACTGGTGGCGACGTGGATGACACCGCCGGTCCCATTGGTAACACCGCCGGCTCCGAAATCAACTTGGCCGGACCAGAAGACATTCCGGCCAGCACCTCGCACAATCCAGCTTGTACAACCAATCCAGCCGAGTACACGGGCATTTCAACATCTACACAAGGAGACTCGGACGAGATAAGCTACCAGCTTCAGGAAATGCATCTAGAGGAAGTCTCTACACTAGTGGTGCCACCAGGAGCAATGACAAGGAGCAGATCAAGGGCGCTCTTCCACAAATTCAGCTTGTGGGTCGACAAGCTCCTAGAAGATGATCGACAAGGGACATTGGGCCAGAAGTGCAAAGAAGAGTCCAAATGCTTCACAACAATGCAAGGGACTTTAGAGATTTGGGCTTTTGTGGCAAGAGAGGTCAGGGCCCAAAGATTCCTAACCCTACTCCAAGTCGAAGACTAGGAGCAAGGTGCATGCATGCCACAAGGTTGGCCACCTTCCATTTCTCGGCCATGAGGTAAGAAAGGTAAGTTTTCAAATTGGATATTTGCCTATTTCTGTTTTGCAGGGTAGGATTTAGATCATTTACATTTTTGAGTCAAAGACATTTTAGGAATAGGTCCTTTTTCGGTTAATGCACTTTTGTAAGTTTTTCATTTGTGCACTTTTGTAAACTTTCCATTTCTTTTCTTGAGTCCCTAGAAGGTCAAGCTGTCGTGCATATTAATAAGGCTCCTTCCAGCATTGTAGTTCGACAACCTTTTTGATAATTAATAAAGATCGAATTTTCTTTCAACAAGTTATTCTCTCAAGAGATTTGTGCGCTTAGAACCTAGTTGAGACCAGCCCTCCTAGCTCTAAGTTTGTGATTTATCACGAGGTTCATCACCCCTCGTGTGGTTCACTTCCCCCTTCCATCTTTTACCAACCAGAAAACCCCCATCCAGAAGCCTAAGGTTGAGTTTCTCACCTAATCTTCTCCACACATCCCACACGCATATAGCCTTGAATCGAGTCTTGTATCAATCGGGCTCTCAACAACATCATTAGCCCTTCTAGCTATCTCATTCCCATGATCGACCAAGTTCTTGATGAATTGTATGGAGCAAGGATACAATCTTTGGTTCGTGTGAAAACTTAAGATATCTCAAAATTAGTATTCCATACTCACAACGGCCACTAAAAATTCTGCATCATGCCATTCGGCTGACCAACTTCCTAGCCACATTTCAATCTCCAATGCACGACGTCTTCAGGCCCTATTTGCCGAAATTCGTCCTATTATTCTTCGACGACATACTAGTGTACAATAAGCATTTATCCGCTCACACGCAACACGTGAATCAGTTGTTGGAGGTGCTATAGCAGTAGTTGCTCAACACGAACCGGAGAAAGTGCTAATTCGAGAGTCCTAAGATAGAGTATCTTACGCACATTATATCTGCAGCAAGTGTGGAAGCCTATGCAGTTAAGATTGAGGATATGATGTGCATGCCACAACCGGGGTCAGTAATCGAATTGAGAGGCTTCCTTGGTCTAACCGGTTATTATTGGCGGTCTAATAGGAGTTATGGAGACATTTCAAAACTGCTAACAACCTAGCTCAAGAAAGACAAGTTCTCATGGAATGAGGGAGCAACTCACGCCTTTAGCAGCTGAAACGGGCAATGACCAAGGTACCAGTTTTGAGTTTACCAAATTTCGAGAAGATAGTTAGTTATAAAGAAGCCGATGCTTCCGGCTACGGGTTGGGAGCAGTTTGATGCAACTACAACACCTATCGCCTATCACAACTGTGCCTTACTGAGAGAAGCTCAAGTTGATATACGAGAGGGAGTTAATGGCAATCGTACTCGTCATTCAAAAGTGGAGGTATTACCTTATCGGGAGGGGATTCACGGTGAGAACCAATCAGCGTAGCCTCAAATTTCTCTTGGAACAATGAGAAATGGGCCTGGAATATCAGAAGGGTTGGTTAAGTTTATGGGATTCAATTTCGGTATCCAATAAACGCAGGGGGCAGAACACTGACTTCATCACGTTTCAGCAGTGTGTTGTCTCTCATGAAATTAACGGTTCCAACGTTGATTTAGTTGGAGGAATTAAGCGAGGAGGTGGAAAAAAATAGAGTGCTGAAGAAACGAATAAAAAAACTACATGGTGATCCTACTACATATCCGGGTTATACCTTGGTCGAAGGCAAGCTGCTTCAAAAAAGAAAACTATTCATATTTCCAGGATCGTCTTTAGTTTACATGATCCTTGAAGAGTTTCATAATGGTAAATGGCGAGGGCACGCAAGCGTATTCAAAACGCAGAAAAAGATCGTGGAGATATTCTATTAGAAAGGTATGATGACAAATATCAATAGGTATCACCGCGTGTAATACTTGTCAATACCATTATTAAATATTCGATGTTGGTGTCGGGGGGACTCTTACAACCTTTGCTGATTCTCTCGAAAATCTAGGAGGATGTAAGCATGGATTTCGTTGAAGCAATGCCGACATCACACGGTAAGAATTTGATTATAGTGGCGGTGGATCAACTTTCTACGTACGCACACTTTGTCGGTCTGTGCTACCCCTATACGGTAGTGGACATCGCCGGCTCCTTTTTTCAAGAGGTGGATGGGTTTCCTAAAACGATAGTCTTCGATAGGGACAAAGTTTCATGAGTTCGTTATGGAAGGAGTTGTTTCGATTAGTCGGTACCTCCCTGAACTATAGTACAACATACTACTCTCAGACAGACGGTCAGATGGAGGTCGTCAACTGCACGTTAGAGACTTACTTGTGATGTTATGCCGGAGAGAAACGACGAGCATGAGTTGTCTACCACTCCTGTGCTGAATTTTGGTACAATTCAGCTTATCGCACAACGACCAAAATGACACCCTTCAAGGCTGTCACGGTCGGGATCCGCCCGGTTTACTCAAATACGAGCCTGGGTGGACTCCATTGGGAAGTTAGAGAAGTAGTTAGTCTAGAAGAACCTCGTGCTGGAGCAGCTACGTGTGCACTAAGAATGAGCTCAGCAACTCATGAAAAACATTCAGATGGACGCTGTTGTGACCTTGAGTTCGAGGTCGGCGATTGGTTGTACTTCAAAATTTGACCATACCGACAAAAATCACAGGTGCGGCGAGCTAACGAGAATTTGGCAGCTCGTTCCTACAGACCCTATAAGATAGAAGCACAAGTTGGAGCGGTCGCCTATCCCCTCAAGCTACTTCCATCTACTAAGATCTATAATGTATTTCATGTCTCTATCTTGAAGAAATTAGTATAGAATCCCGAGAGAAGCTCGCCTTTGCTAGGGTACTTATCAGGAGACTGTGTCCTGGCCACTAAACCAGAAGAAGTCATCAGTTCAAGACGCAATTCACATACTGGAAAAATTGAGCTGCTCGTGTATTGGAAAGAGGTTGCCAAACATGAGAACTCATGGGAGAAATTGGAGACAGTAAAAGAATTGTTTCATAATCTCAATCATGAGGACAAGATTGAACTTGAAAGGCTGGGTGTTGATAAGTATGAGGATTGCCACCCTCTCATCCTATATAAATATCGCATAATATCCAAGGCAGTGAAGGAAGTGGGCTCCATAGTAGAAATGCACAAAGGAGGAGAAGAGAAGATTGGGCTATGTAAAGAGAAGAAGTAACTACAGTCAAGAAAGAAGATCCCAAGGTGGTTAGTGTGAAAAAATAACGATCGCGCAGGAGGAAGAGGAAGAAGGGATAATTGGAATATTTGATTTGGTTGTTAAGGAGGAGACTATATAAGAAGAGGAAAGATAGTAGTATAGGGCATCTAGAATACCGTGGACTGAGATTAGCGAAGGGTAAGAGAGATTTTATTCTTAAAACTTGTATTGAATCAGGAAATGTAATATAAGAAATCGTTTATGCAATCTAAACTTATCACAAGAATATTTCTACATTGTATCCATGGAAAACAAATCGAGCAAGTAATGGCAAAAACACATAAATATGTGGGAGGAAACCATTCCGGTGGGTGAACTCTTTCCAGCAAAATCAGACGACACCTCTTATATTGGCCAACATTGCTAACTGACTGTGAAAAAATCCCAAACTGCTGCGAGAAATTCCTAGCCTAATGTGACAATTTCAAAATTCCCAGCCAACTGTGAGAAATTCCTAGCCTATTATGAAAAATGTCTCCGATATATCCTGTTAATATGAGTCTCTACCAAGTTCCTAACAACATATGTCATTCTTCATCTATTCATTAGCTGAGTCATGGACATAATAGCGTTATTACATGCCTCACGACAAAAAAATGTTTCATATTGGTAATGACAGACTACTTCACCAAATAGATAAAAATTGAAGCATACGTCAGAATACAAGGTAAGGACGTCCAAAGTTCGTCTAGAAAAATAAAATCTACCAGAATGGACACAGACAATTGATCCCAATTCAAATCATGACAGATGAATTCATTTGTTAACGTTGGATAATTCGATTGCGCAAATCCACATTGCGCTACCCACAAGGTAATGTGCAAGCGGAAACGATAAACAAAAGCATTATTGTCAGACATAAAAACGCTTGAATGAAAAAAAGGGACTATGGGCAGACGAACTATACGGAGTAGTCTGGTCAAATAGAACTACACCTCATCGCTCTTCAACACCTTTCTCTAGATCGTGTGGAATATAGACAATGGCTCCAACCAAAGTAAGTTTACTCAAATTTTGACAATTGACCATGTCCCCAAACATAAGAGAAAATAATGTAATGATTTGCAAAGCCAACGATGAGCTCAAAAAAGAACGAGATCGAGCTCTACTACACTTTCAAAATAACCGAAAGCAAACAGCTCGACAATATAACAAAAGATGAAAGGAAGATATGTCGTCCAAGGCAACATTGTTCTATGGAAAGTTTTTGAGAACACGAAGGAGTTAAATGCAGGCAAGCTTGGAGCTAACTGGGAAAAGTTTTACCTCATATCAAAGTAGTTAAGGCAGAAATGTACGAGCTAACAAGTTTAGAAGGAGAACAATTCAACAATCTTGGATCTCGATAAATCTGAAACATTATTTTTATTAAAATAAACAATGCAATAAATTACGAATGGTTTGATCTCTTTCTCGGGGGTTATGTTCGCAGTTTTATTACGAGGCACGACTATAAAAATATTAAAATTATTTTTTGTTGCAATCCAAAAATATTACAAAAAAACTAGAATGTATACCGAACTCCTAGGTTGTATACATTCTACACAAGGAACAACATGGACTATACATTCAATCTACGATCTCCAAAAAAAATAGAATAAAAACTGAACTCCTTAGTTTTTCAACATTCTACACAATGAACATCCTTAACTCTATAGTTCATGAACATTCTAAAGAAAGCTAGAATATAGGCCAAACTCCTCAATTCATCTACATTTTATACAATGAACAGTTCATATACCTTTTACAAAAAAAAAGTAGAATATAGATCAAGTTTTTCAGTTCTTCTAAATTATATACAGGGTAGAACAACATGAACTCTACAGTTCATTTCGTTCTACAACAAAAAACTAGAATACAATCCAAACTCTTTAGTTTGTCTACATTATACACTATGAACAAAATGAACTCTACATTTCATCTACGTCAGACAAGAAAACTAGAATATAGGTCAAACTCTTCATTTCGTCTAATTTTACACAATGAACAGCATGAACTTCATATACGTTCTACAAAAAACACTAGAATACATCTTGAACACTTCATTTCGTCAATATTCTCTATAAAGATGAACAGTATGAACTTCCCAGTTAACATACATTTACTAACCGAACTTCATAAGTCGTACACAATGAATAGAATGAACTTCACAATTCACATAAGTTTTACAAAATAAATAGTAGAATATAGGTCGAACTCTTCACTTCATATTCATTCTATACAAGGATGAAAAACTTGCAGTTCATAATTCATGGACGGTCTACCAAAAAAACTAGAATACAGACCAAACTCTTTAGTTCTTATATATTCTACACAATGAATATCATGAACTCTAGAGTTTTTCTAAATTCTACAAAAAAGATTAAAATACATGTCAAACTCCTTAATTCGACTACATTGTACACAATAAACAACATGAACTTTACAATTCATATATGTTCGACAAAAAATAGAATACATGCCAACCTCTTCAGTTCGTCTACATTAACAGCATGATTTTCATACTTCAAATACGTTCTACAAAAAACATTAGAATACAGGTCGAACTCTTTAGTTTGTTTTAATATTATACAAGGATGAAAAACATGAACTTCACATTTCCTACATGTTCTACAAAAAACTAGAATACTAACTGATCTCCTTAATTTATCTACATTCTACCCAATGAACATCAACATGAACTTCATAGTTCATATACGTTCTACAAAAAAACAACATGAATAGAGACTAAACTCCTTATTTTGTGTACATTCTACATAATGAACAACACAAACTCTACAGTTCATCTATGTTGTACACAAAAACTTGAATACAGGCCGAACTCTTCAGTTTGTCTACACTCTACACAATGAGCAGCATGAACTATATACATCTACAGAAAACACTATAATATAGTTTTAACTTTCATTTCATCTACATTAGAATATAAAATACTAGCTAAAGTCCCTAGTTCACCTACATTCTACAAAGGAATAATAAGTACTAGGTTACAAGTTAATTTCACCTACGTCCCAAAAACAAGTCTAAATTATAAAAAATGTAGTTATGACTGGCAAAGAGTTAATAATATTTTGGCCTGACTAGAATGCAGATATTTTTGGGAGACGAACTAATTCTGATAAGTTCAGTCATAATACATTAAAAGTTAGATGGTCTTTAGCATTTTAGATCGAACAAGCAACTACAAAAATGTTATTCTCTGGTACTTCCTCACATACTTATCCAATAAAGGAGAGATGGCAAGATCGCTATCTTCGAACCCCGAGACATCCATGGAGTCGATATTTATCTCCCACTTTACCTAGTCGGCCTTGAGTATGGCCATCTTGTTGTTTGGGATGGGGACTCCTACTTTCTTCAACACCTTTAGACAGCCAAAGGTGTCGACGATCTGAGTCAGTATCATCAACACTTCCTCAAATACCGTCTGATCATCCAAAAATTTCTTGATTTTCTCCAGATAACCAGAGCACTTGGTGATCATCGCCATCTTGAGTGCTTCTACATGCTTCTTACTCCGCCGCACAACCTGCTTGTGAGTCTTGTACGTCTTTGAGCTTAATATTCTAACCAATTTGAATTGCTTTCAGGACTACGATACTTAGACTTTGTTAACCCAGTTCACCTGTTAAGGCTACGTCTGGGGGAGAACTCGGCTCTGCCTACGCGTTACTTATTCACAGAATCGGAAAAGCCTCGATTGTGGCAACGCATATACAACAAGAATATAAAGAACAAAAGAAATACTAAACCAGAAAGAATTCACCGTAAGCTTTGGACGTACTGAAAACCTCTTTCAGTTCGGAACGACCCCACCTCGTTAATCCACACCGGTAAATCTCCTCTTCTCTGATTTCTTGTTTCTATTTCTCTCTCTGTTCTTCCTCTCTTCTCGATTCTTTTCTTCTCAGACTTCACGGCTTTTAAAGAGTGCGACTGATTTCTCTTTTCAGGTGGAAGACAACCAAAACGCAGTGTTTTGATTATTTCGGTTTAAATCAATTTTTATTTAAACCCAACCGAACCGAATTTTAGGTTTACCGAGAAAACCACGATATATAACAATCTCCACCTTGGTTTTTTTGCAGAACCCTAAAAAATCCCACCGCCGAAATCGGAGTTCTCTCTTGAGTTCTCCAGCTGCTTTTTACTTTTGCGATCCAAACACCTCCTTTCGCTCGTACCTTCCATCGCAAGCTCTCCACCTTCAGGCAAGATTCCTTTCTGCGACAGCTCAATAAATATGAGAATCCAAAAAAAATTTCGGTTCTCCCTTTGGTTGATTTTTTTTCTTTCCGTCTTTTGCATGCAAGGTGATCTACCAAAAACAACACCACCACATGCCGGATCCCCTTCGGGTTAGCTAATCAATCACTTTGAGCAGGTTCCTTCCCTGCTCAAACATGTTTCCAAGTAACCTTTCATAAGTAAGTCTGCCGGATTGACACTAGTATGAACTTTGTGCACTGTTATAGTTCCCTCGGCTATAATATCCCGCATAAAATGGAACCTAGTATCAATATGTTTTGTCCTCTCGTGAAAACCTCCATTTTTGCTAAATGAATCGCACTTTGCGAATCTGAGAAAACTTTCACCTCTGATTGAGCAAAACCTAGTTCAGTAACAAAACCCCTTAACCACAACGCTTCTTTGAAAGCCTCGGCTAAAGCCATATACTCTGATTCGGTAGTTGAGAGAGCCACAATATGTTGGAGTCTTGACCTCCAGCTTATTGTGTTTCCTCCTACCTTAAAAATATATCCAGTTACTGACCTTCGTTTATCTAGGTCTGATGCATAATCAGCATCAGAAAAACCCACTACTCTAAATTTAGTATCCTTTGTGAAAGTCAAACTTAGCTGAGAAACACCCCTTAGGTACCTTAGTATCCACCTTACTGCTTCCCAGTGTTCTCGACTAGGATTCCCCATAAATCGACTAACTACTCCAATTGAGAATGCTAGGTCTGGTCTTGAGCCTACCATGGCGTACATCAGACTACCCACCGCGCTAGCGTAGGATACTTTCCTCATTAGGTATGCTTCTGAGTTTGATACATCCTCATTCAAGCTCTTTAGCTTTAGATGAACTGCAGTAGGAGATGACACTGGTTTAGATTCTGACATATTAAATGTCCTTAGAATCTGCTCAATGTATCTGCTTTGAGATAGCTTAAGAATTCCATTTCTTCTATCTCTGAAAATGTCCATTCCTAATATCCTTGTAGCTGCTCCTAGGTCTTTCATCTCAAATTCAGTACTCAGAGTCCTCTTTAAGTCTTTTAACCTACCCATATCTCTTGAAGCTACCAGCATATCGTCCACATAGATTAGAAGATAAACTCTATCTTCTATATTCTTGCCATTCATGTAAATGCATGGATCAAACTTGCTATTACGGAATCCTTGTTCTTTCATAAATCCATCAAATTTTCTGTTCCACTGTCTCGGGGATTGCTTCAAGCCGTATAATGACTTCTTCAGTAAACAGACTTTCTTTTCTTTCCCCTCTTTGACAAACCCTTCTGGTTGAGTCATGTAAATCACTTCATCTAGAGTTCCATGTAGAAAAGCAGTTTTAACGTCCAACTGCTCTAGCTTTAGATCGTGATTCACTACCAAGGATAAGAGGATTCTTATTGACAAATGACTTACCACAGGAGAGAAGACCTAATTGTAATCAATACCTTCTACCTGGGAGTAGCCTTTTGCTACTAACCTAGCTTTGTATCTAGGTTTGAGCTTATAAACCCATTTACATCCGATAGTTTTCTTCTCACTCGGCTTATCCACTAAGTCTCATGTACTATTCTTCTATAAGGATTTCATTTCTTCCTCTATAGCCTCATACCAGTATTTCCAGTCTGTGCCCTTTTGCTTCTCTATAAATTTAGGCTCATCCAGCTCTAATTCTCCAGCGGCTGTGAGAGCATAAGCAACAACATCGAAGTCATCAAATTTTGATGGAAATTTGATTTCTCTCCTGGGTCGGTCCCTAGAAAGCATGTAGCTTTCTGGTCCTCTTTCTACTTCCTCTCCTTGACAGCTACCTTCTTCATCTG
This sequence comes from Pugionium dolabratum, assembly GCA_018901945.1. Classification (NCBI taxonomy): domain Eukaryota; kingdom Viridiplantae; phylum Streptophyta; class Magnoliopsida; order Brassicales; family Brassicaceae; genus Pugionium; species Pugionium dolabratum. The sequence continues at coordinate 138,137 of JAEVFF010000461.1, forward strand.
ATGAATCCGATTCCTCCTCATTTTGTCTTATACTAGCAGTCTTCCCAACAGACCCCTCTAGAACAGTTGGGCCTCTTATGAGCTGGGTACTGAATGTAACCCTTTTTGTTCTTCTTGCTTCCTTTTCTCCTTGGATAGTTTCATTTTCCTGTGAAACTCTAGTCTGAGTTCCAGAATTTTTAAAGACTTCTTCTTCGTGAAATATCACATTTCTGCTTATGGTACATTTTCCTTCTTCAGGTAGCCATATCCTGAAACCTTTTGTTCCTTGTGGATATCCCACGAAATATCCTTTTACAACTCTAGGACTAATTTTAGAGCCGGATATATGTACGTATGTTGTACATCCAAACCTTCTCAAATGCCTAAACTTTGGCTTGTAACCGCTCCAGACTTCTTCTGGCAGCTCAAACTTAATCGAAGAATGAGGTGATCTGTTAATCAGATATACCATAGTTGACACAGCTTCTGCCCAAAACCTCTCTTCCATTCCGCTTTCAGTTAACATGCACCTGATCTTTTCCATTATTGTTCGATTCATTCGTTCAGCAACTCCATTTTGCTGAGGCGTGTAGGTACATGTCCGATGCCTTTTAATCCCTTCTGCCTTACAAAAATCATCAAATTTTCTGTTACAAAATTCTAAGCCATTGTCTGTTCTAAAACATTTTAGTCTTTTCTCTGTCTGCTTTTCCACTTGTAGTTTCCATTCCTTGAATTTTTCAAATACTTCGTCCTTTGATCTAAGAAAGTACACCCATACTTTTCTAGAAAAATCGTCTATAAACGTGACGAAGTATTGATTTCCTGCAAGGCTTGGAGTCACTGTGGGAGCTCCCCACAGGTCAGAGTGAACATACTCGAGGACACCTTTTGAAGTTTGTTCACCTCTGTTAAAACTCTGTTTCTGTGCTTTTCCCAAAACGCACACCTCACAGAATTTTAAATTCTGTATTTCTTTCTTGTCAAGATATCCGACTTTGACTAAAATATCCATGCTGCTTGCACTCATATGACCTAGTCTTGAGTGCCATTTTTTTGTACTGTCACTATCGGGACTTGTGACTAGAGATTCACCTTTCACAATTTCCCCTTCTAGATAGTACAGTCCCTCACTGTATTTTCCATAAATGATTTCTTGACTATCCTTGAAGAAACTTACTTTGAAATCTTCCCCTATGTACTTACATCCTGCCTTTTCTAGGCATCCATAGGAGATCAGATTTCTACTCATATTTGGCATGTATCTTACTCCAGTTAATATCACAGTTGATCCATCTGGTTTTAGGATTTTGATTTTTCTCATCCCCTTTATTTCACTGTGAGTATTATTTCCCATGAGAACCTTTCCACCATCAAACTCTTCCAGATCAAACAGAGTCTCTCTGTTTGGTGTGATGTGAAAACTACATCCGGAATCCATTACCCATTTATCTTGGTTATAATGAGTACTCGTAGTGAGAACAACCAGTTCCTTAGATCCAGTAGCTAAATTTGCAGAATTTCCATAATTCTGTTTTCCTTTTTCAGGGAAATCTTTCTTCCAATGCCCCTCCTTCCCACAGATAAAACAGTCTTTTGAGGTTTTATTAGATCTACCCCTAGACTTAGATCTGTACCTACCTTTTTTCTTTGGTTGGTTCGATCTTTTATCTGTTCTACCGCGATCCTCGGTATAAAGTCCCTTTCCTTCATACTTAGGTTTGTTCATCAACCCCTTTTGCTTAAACTCCACCTCTTTTGCATAAGCCCCAGTTATAACAACATTTAGAGTGAGGGTATCCTTTGCACTCCCAAACTTCAACGTGTGAACTAGCTGCTCATATTTAGGTGGTAAGCTGGTTACAACCTGAATAGCCTGATCTTCGTCTGTGACATTAACATTTAGACTAGCTAAGTCATCTATCAGCTTAAGAAAATCATTTAAGTTTTCTTCTATGCTTTTCTGCTCGTCCATACGGTAAGCAGCAAGCTGCTGTTTGAGGTAGATCCTATTCGGGAGGGTCTTAGTCTGATAATCCGTTTCCAGAGCTTTCCACACAGCAAGAGCTGTTGGTTGCTTCATCACCTTTCTCAGAATGGTGTTTGTCAAGCTCATGCATATCGGATTCTTGCACCTTTTCTCCTTTTCTAAACGTATAGGATCTACTTTCTCTTCCTTATCTTCTTCCTTTTCCGAGTTATTTGTTATAGCCCAATCTTCCTTTAAAGCTACATCTAGCCCCAGTAGCTCTAACTGACATAGCATTTTGAATTTCCACAATCCAAAATCCATCTTTCCGTCGAATTTTTCGATATCAAACCGGCTATGCGATGACTCCATTTTTACTATGAAGATACCACACTTCTATCCTCGAAGAATCTTGACTATTAATAAGTCACCAATGGCTTATAAAAGATCAGAAAGGAAAAGAGTCTTACCGCATCACTTTCTGGTGGACTAAAGCACCTGCAACAAGAGCAAGCAAGTCTTATCAGATTAAACAAGATAAGTACCAAAAACTTACCTCCTTTAATTCTTTCTTGTTGATCTTTTGACAAATCTTGCTTTATCCACAAGTTACGCTCTTTTTCAAACTGCCTCAAGATTTCTTCTTTCTTGCACCGTTCAGCTCTGATACCACTTGTACGTCTTTGAGCTTAATATTCTAACTGATTTGAATTGCTTTTAGGACTACGACACTTAGACTTTGTTAACCCAATTCACCTGTTAAGGCTACGTCTGGGGGAGAACTCGGCTCTGCCTGCGCGTTACTTATTCACAGAATCGGAAAAGCCCCGATTGTGGCAACGCATATACAGCAAGAATATAAAGAACAAAAGAAATACTAAACCAGAAAGAATTCACCGTAAGCTTTGGACGTACTGAAAACCTCTTTCAGTTCGGAACGAACCCACCTCGTCAATCCACACCGGTAAATCTCCTCTTCTCTGATTTCTTGTTTCTATTTCTCTCTCTGTTCTTCCTCTCTTCTCGATTCTTTTCTTCTCAGACTTCACGGCTTTTAAAGAGTGCGACTGATTTCTCTTTTCAGGTGGAAGACAACCAAAACACAGTGTTTTGATTATTTTGGTTTAAATCAATTTTGATTTAAACCCAACCGAACCGAATTTTAGGTTTACCGAGAAAACCACGATATATAACAAGTCCGCTTAAGCCATGTTGTCTCCAAGGTTAAATGCGACTTGACCTCCCTTTTCCTTCGCTTCAAGGGGGGCGATTTGTGCCTTGGCCTCAACAAGCTCGACCAAGGTACGATCGCCAGGTGGAGCTTTTCTTCCAAATTAGATGACCTACGCTTCTCGGCCTCAAACTTGCTCACAACCTCTTTAAGGCGTCGTTAATTAAAATTCAACTTCCTCAGCTTACGCTCATCAAGGAGAAAAGGCGATTGGTCCAACTGGAGACTTGAGAAAAGAAACCACTAATGATTATAAAAACTTCCAAAAGAAAGAAGGGAAAGAAGAAAGCAACAGATTGATACCTACCTGGGCAAGCAATCCGTCGAAGTCTACTCCATATTGATGGGGATCATCTGCAACAAAAGGAATTAAGTTAGAAACGTTGAAACTTGAACTCAGATTATACTCCCCTTGCAAGCATATCTTGTAAGCATTGTTAGTGATCAACTCAAGAAGTTGAAATCTATTGTCACTCTCTGATAGAAGTTTGGATTTTCTTTGGTCAGAAAAAAAGTCTTTTGCTCACACACAAAAAAAAAATCAAAGCCAGTCACCAGGCCCACAAATCATCTTGTGTTATCTTTCATTTTTTGTTGTGCATTCTACTCATTTTTCAAATACTCCCATGGGTCATAATCAATTTAGATGGTAAACTTCATTGGGCACAAGTTAAATAACCACATTTTTCTGCATGAGCTTTCATTTTTTGAGTTTGTATTTCGTGTGCTTTCACAACAAATACTCGAAACATAAAATCATCTGTGCAAAAGATATACTTTTCGATCTAGCAAATATTTTCTCTTCTAGAACATCTAAAACAAGTTTCAAATGTTTAGCACAAGTTTCAAATGCTCAGCATGATCATCAAATATTTTGTTATAGACCAGAATGTCATTAAGATGGACAATATCAAAAATGTCAATAAATGCTATAAGAAGATGTGAAGCCTCTTTAGCTTTATGATGTGGGTCAAATGTGCTCTCTTAGAAAATCTAGCAACAAACACAGAATCTCTCAAAAATCGATTACGCTCACACAGTTTATCCTCATCAAAAAGAAAATCTTCATGCCTAAATAATTTTCTATGTGCAAATTTCTCATAAGACTGAAACACAATTCTAAAATCAACATCTGAAACGTAAAGCCCCTTGATTTATTCAAAATCGATCAACTTAGCTTCAAGAATAAAAATCAGAGCATTCTCTTTAGACAATGCATCAACCATAATGTTTTTCTTACTTTGTTTGCACTAGATGACTGATGCATTATGTTTTTTGACACATTCTTACCATTCTTTTGCAGATTTTTTTAGTATTTATCGAGCCTTTATCGAGTCATTTTAGTTTTTTTAATTAGTTTTTATAGATTTTAGGTCATATAAGATGAAAACAAATTTTTTTTGGATGAATTAGAATGCATAACTAGGTTGAAACGTATGAAATTTGATAATTTTTGAAATACCCTCTACCGTTGGATCAAACTCAAATTTTTCCACAAGATAGAGGACCAAGTTAACTCTCATTAAATTGTTTTGAAGTCAATCCAACCGTTCGATCAAACATTGCACCAGTTTTCGTAAAACCAGTCTAGTCTGTCAAGCATGAGAAGAAGGTGCATAAATTTCCCCAAAGCCAAAAGGATCGATCGATCCCCATCTTTAGAGACCCACTGGATTGACCATTTCACATGGAATCGAGCGATCAGGACCAAATTGACCATTACAACCCTAAATCAACCATTCCAAGCCTCCCAGCAAAAACAAAACTTTGGATTTCACATGTTTCAGCCCAAAATCATCCCTAAATGGCATGATGCCTATAAATATTTATTTTAGCCCCTTTTTAGAGAGGAAACTCTATTTTTATAACTCATAATTTTAGGGTTTTATTTTAAAGGTTTTGAGAAGATGAATCTATGATTTCTACAAATTTTTAAACGATTTTTGAACCTTTGTTACGTTATTATTATGCAATCCTTTTTTGTCATATTTCATTTATGTATTACAATGCTTGAGTAGATTCATAGTTAGACATTATGGTTTTCAAAAGGATTTCAGAAATTGATAAATCAAGTTAGGGTTATTCATATGGATCCTCATTTAAGTTGTTTTCAATGATTAATATGGTTTGATCACCTAAATTACTGATCTTATGATTATTGAATCCATCAAGTGTAGTTTAATTTTTTAAAAGAAAATTAGATGGATAAATTGTTATTAGCCAACGAAAACTGATGTTAAAATAATTTTGTGAACATATCATACTTATTCGGTTAATGCATGTTTATGTTTAGTAGTCTAAATTCAAATAACAATTTAAAAAGATAGATTGTTAGATAAAGTATTCAGTTAATGCATGTTTTGAGTTCCAATATATGATTAGCAATCATGATTTCTTGCGAGAGTCCCTAAGACTTACGACTCGTTATTTATTGTTTTATATCAATTTTATTTTGCTTTCATTTATTTTTAGTTTAATCGACATACAAAATGCAAAACAGGAGTATAAACTATAAATGCCTCTTAGACCATCTTGCTTTGGTTAGAGCAACAATAGGGTAATATGTTTGGAATTCATTGAGGGAATTCTTTGTTGGATATTTTTTTATTCAAACTTTTTGACACCAACTATATGTGGGAGACTAAGATTATTTACTATTTCCTCACTTCTCAATTGGTCGTAAAACAACCGTAATGAAATGTGGTCAGTTGATTGGTAGCTACTCATGTTGACCACCCAAGTCTATTTATTATGTTGTGTTTTATTTGCATTTTTATTAGTCATAAATGTATGGGCAATTGACTAAAATAATACTATTTCAAGTTTTAATTTCAAATATAGCACTAATCATTTAAATTTCCAAAAATAGCACAAATTTAATACTAAAATAATTAAAGGACAATTGACTAAAATAGCACCATTTCAAATTTTTGTTCCAAATATAGCACTAATCATTTAAATTTCCAAAAATAGTACAAATTTAATATTAAAATAATTGAAAACTTATTCCTAATAAAAAAAATATAAACCCTAAATTAGAAAAAGTGAACCCAAATATTATGTTTTAATTTTATATATATTTTATTTAAGGTAAATAATTATTTTTACATAATAATTTATGCTATTTTGGGAATTTTAGTTTTATTGTGCTAAATTTGGAAAATAAACTTAAAATGGTGCTATTTTAGGGTATTACTCATAATTAAAAACTTCTTCCTAATAAAAAAAATTTAAACTCTAAATTATAAAAAGTGAACCCAAATATTATGTTTTAATTTTATATATAGTTTATTTAAAGTAAATAATTATTTTCATATCATAATTTGTGCTATTTTTGGAATTTTATTTTTAAGATGCTAAATTTAGAAGATAAATTTAAAATAGTACTATTTTAGGGTATTACTCTAAATGTATTATTGGTTTTTGGTTTAAACAGACCTTTTATGTATTTTGTGTCATAAATGTATTGTGTTGTGTTTCATTCAAGTTGTAGTGTAGTATTTTGGTGTAAATAGATTTTTTATTTACTTTATAGCATAGGTGAGAGTTCGCGTCATAGTATTTTTTTCATTATTGTATTTAATTTTTTTAACTATTTAATTCTAAAACATCTTTATTTTTTTAGTCATTGAAACCTTATCTTTTACCCGAGTGTTTTATTTTCAGCCACAAATTTTAGTTTACTCATTATAGAAAAATAGGTTAAAATCTATTTTTAAATATTTAGAAAAATTAACATATAAAAGTTCTATTATTTTTAACTATTTCAAAATAATTTTTTAAATCTACATATTTCTAAAATAGAATGTTTCACACTTAGATATGTTGTGATTGTCAGGGGTAGATGCAGAAATTAATTTTGTATGGGGCACATATTTAAAATTTTTAAATCAAATGCATTTTTTTATAAAAAAATTAAAATATTTTTACAAAAAATAAAATATTTAAATAAATTAGTATGTGGCATAAACCTCTACCTAGATCCGCCCCTGGTGATTGTTGTATTTTTTGAAACCTCTCGTAAAATGTCTTTTCAAATTATTTCAATAATACTAAGCAAAAAAGACATAAGTGGTAAAATTATTTCAATAGTTTTACGAGAGACACACATTATAAAGAAAAAATCGAGAAGAGGAGAAAAGTATTTCAAAAGTTTATAAACATACCTCTTTGTCGAGGAGAACCATTTCCAAACACATAAGTGTGTTGCTTTTGTTAAAATTATGGGCTTCTCGAAAATAAAAAAGTCTGACCAGTGTTTCTTCTTTACAAAAATCTCCATCAAAATCTTTCAAAAAGGCGAAAGTATAAAGGTGAGAAAAAGTTTTTGATGTCATGATTAATTTTTAGAGAATATGTGCAAGGTTTGTGATTGACGTTGTCATAGTTGGTGTTTTATAATGTTTGTAATTGAAAGTTATTATTAGGATCGTAGTGGTCAATAAAAACTCAGATGGTAGTGGCCAATAATAGTTGAGTTAGTAATTATATTTTTTAATTAGCTGTGAAACTATAAGTTTAATTGTCAAAATTTTTTTGAAATTTTAATAATTTAGAAATTTAATTTTATAAAAATTATAAATAAGTAATTTTGGTTTAAAATGATATAGATTGATGAGGTGTTAGTTTTTTAAAACTTATTTTTTTTCTTAGGTGGATAATTTTAGCAGCCTCTACTTTTATTTAGTAAGATTTTTTTATGTTGCAATAGATTTTTACAACAACTTTTTCATATTCGTTCCAAAGTTACGAGCTTTCTCATGTTAATTTGGACACCCAAAATTAACAATGTAGTAAGCTTTGCAATTATATACAATTTGAGAGCATAGTTTCAGTACAAGAAAACTGCCAAAATGCCAATTCATTTTGCGACCACATACATGGTCGTCGTAAATTTTGCGACTACATTTACAACGGTTTTGCGACCAATTTGCGACTATATAGATATTGTCGCAAAGTGATCGCAAAAGTGTGAGTAAAACGTGTAGTCGCAATACGGAACCATTAAGCGACTAAACTGCGACTGATTAGCGACTACGTGTAGAAAACCACATGTTAATCGCATATTGGTCGATAAATATGTGACCACTTTGCGACTATATTTGGAGTGGCTCTTCAATCACAAAGTGGTACCAAAATGACAACATAAAAAACATGTGTGTATTACACTACAAGAAAATAACGATTTTTACGACCACGCATGTGGTCGTAGTCGCAAAAATAGAATTTGCGACTACTTTGCGACCACGCAATGTAGTCGCAAATTCTTAGTCCCAAATCTATGTATTCGGAAATCAATCCCAATTTTGCAAATGATTTGCCACCACGGTAATAATGGTACAATTTATGACTGATTTGCGACCAATCATTGGTGATTATTTTTGCGACTACTTTGCGACTATTTTTTAGTAACAAATTTTGCCACTACTTTGCAAATACGTAACCTGTAATCACAAAAAATTTGTAACTAATTTGCGACTACAGTGGTTCATGTGGTCGCAAATCAGTCACAAACTTTAGTAACTGATTTGCGACTACATATTATTCTCAGTCGTAAATCAGTCACAAAAGTTTGTGACTGATTTGCGACTACAGTGGTTCATGTAATCCCAAATCAGTCACAAACTTTAGTGACTGATTTGCGACTACATATTATACTCAGTCGCAAATCAGTCATAAATAATTACGACTGATTTGCGACTGATTATAAATTATTCCAAAAAAATTATGTAATCGCAAATCGGTCCCAAAATATTGAGACTGATTTGGGACTGATTTGCGACTACGACGGAATTAGATTAAAAAAATAATAATTAATTAAAATACTTTGAAATAAAAATTAAAAATTATTATTATTAAAAATAATTTTAATTTTAATTTCAAAATAATTTAATTAATTATTATTTTTTCAAAACATTAATTATTATTAATATTATTCATTAATTAATAATAAATATAATATATAATATTAAATATTAAATATTTTGTTTAAATTAATTATTTTATAATTTTAAATATTATTATACGTAAATAATAGTTAAATTATTAATTAATTATTTTATAAAATAAAAAGAAATTAAAAATTAAAAATATAAATTTTATTAATTAAAATTCAATTTACAAAGCAAAAAAATAATAAAACTAATTCTCCAACGATGGGAATTGGAAATCCGAAGGCGAGAATGGGGTTAGAGCTAACGATGGTTCACCTAGGCAATCGTTATCCCGCATAAATAAGGTGAATTCGGGATCCGTCTGTTGAAAATACACGAGAAACATCTCCAAGTTGCAGATATTATTTTGTTTTTATTTATGCTCTTCTTGCATCTTCCGATTTGTTTCTAGAATCTGCGTGTTTTGTTCTTCAATTAGCATGTTTCGTTTTTCATTACGCATGTTGATTGCGTTTTGTTCTTTGATTTTACGCTGCGCGGCTAGAAGTTGGTCCTGAAGCGCAACGTAGTCGGCGGTAGTGGATTGCAACCCACTACGCCTACCCGACCCGTGCACGCATTTCAGGCTACCGAGTTCATAAAGATGGCCTCGGTCATCCGCAAAAAAAATTTATAAAACAATTAAAATAAAAATAAAATATAGATCAAATAATTAGAATAAATATAAATAATTTTGAACAGACTCGGGGAAATCCACCGGGGAAGTTTGTCGGTTGTATGAACCACGTTCACCATCCCTTTTATCCGACTTACGCAGACGGTATCGAACTCCTTTCGTACCACCGGGGTGACTATAGGATCCCAGGTGTATGATTGTTTTGAATTAAACAAGATAATATTCATAAGTAAAATTAAAAATTTATATAATAAATAAAATTTAAAAATAAAAAAAATTTAAAAAAATTTACTTACCGCAAATTCAATAAAAATATGTTTGCTGCCTTTCAGCAAATACGACCATCCAACTGTAATAGGGGCCGTCAAATTTATTTTTTAAAATCTTTGAAATTTAACGGGTAATAGCCCATTTGTCTCGGTCAAATCTAATATTTTTATTACATTAAAAATATAAATTTCATATAAATATTAATAAATTTTTAATAATTAGTTATAAATAAAAAATTAAAAAGTAAAAAAGTTGTATTTGGTGTCGGCACTACAGACAGCACTATCAGATATTGATCCCGCCCTGGAGTTTGTAACAAAATATCAATAGTGATAGCTTGTTCCTCCATTCCTGTTTTGCATTCGGGAACATCTTCCTACTCATGCTCGTCCGATTTCTAAAACCGTGGGTCATGTTGGATTTCAGGAACAGAATGAGGTGTAAAAGTATATTGTGGAGAGAGGTGAGATGCCACTTTATTAGCGGCAGGTGAAGGGTTCGAGGAGGCCAAAGAGTTACCACAGCCGGAAGACGACATGATAGATCGTCTTCCATGACCTCTCATCGATCTACCGCTACTTGCCATTTGTGTGTTTGTGGTTTCTTGGATTGAGAGAAGTTTTATAAGTGTTTAAAGAGGTTTTAAAAAGTAGGAATGTTTGAAGTTTCAAAAATGAGGTAAAACCATCACGTATATATAGAATTTTTTGCGACCACGTATGTGGTCGCAAATCAGTGACAAAATTCGAAATTAATGACGTGGTCACAAATCAGTCGCAAATTTGCGACTCATTTGTGACCATCAATTAATTTGGTGGGAATCAAAAACGTTCAAACTCCCACCAAATTAATGGTGGTCGCAAATCAGTCACAAATTTGCCACTGATTTACGACCACAGTTAAATTATTCGGAAAAAAATATGTGATCGCAAATCAGTGGCAAATTTGCCACTGATTTACGATCACGGTTAATTTATTCGAAAAAACCTGTGGTCAAAAATTAGTAGCAAATTTGCCACTGATTTGCGATAACAATTAATAATTGTGACTGATTTGTCAGCACATTCTCAATGCAGTTGCAAAGTGGTGGCAAATCAGTCACAAATAATACCCTAAACCCTAAATATTTTTATTTTGATGAATAAATTAAATTATATAAGATTGATAAATTGATTATAATTTGTACAAATTTCAATTACTAAGAAAACAACAATATTTACCAAATTTACAAATCATTTACCTAAAACACTTAACACATTTTCTTAACATTATACCTCTTATATACATTTTAAATGTTTTCTAAAATTTAAATGAATACAAATATGATTTTGTATATATGTGGTCAGTTATAATGGTTAGTACTTACCTAAAAATGCAAATAGAAGTTGTAAATGTGGAAAATACTTAGGGAAAATGTGAATTTATCATATATGGTTGCAAATCAATCGCTATTTTGCAACTGATTTGTAAGTGAAGTTCAAATTTTGATCATGTGATCGCAAATCAATCGTTATTTTACTACTGAATTGCGACCACAAGTAATAATTGTGACTGATTTGCCACCACATTCCCAATGCGCTGGCAAAGTGGTGGCAAAGCAGTCACAATTACTGTCATAAAACCTTAATTATATGGTTTTTGTGAATAAATTGAATTATATAAGCATCAAATGTCAAAAATACATAAAACGTTAAATATATTTATTACATTTCTTCGTCCTCGTCATCATTTGAAGATGAAATATTACATTGAAATTTATTTTCAAGTTCAGCATTTTCGACATCGAAATCAATTTCTTCGCTATGATTAACTCTATCGACCAAACGATTTACTTCTATCTCTTGAACCATCATTACCTCTTCATCATTTTCTTGTTACAACAGGCCGATCTCTTGTGGTCGCAAAATAGTGGCAAAGCAGTGGAAAAGTAGTGGCAAAATCTTGTATATATAGGCTCCATCCCATTCTCTCATTTGTAGAATCGAAAGAGAAAAAAACTTCAGACATGTGGGGAAATTATAATAAATTCGAGAGATTGGATGAACAAAAGGATTGATAATCAAACAAAAAATATATCGGTGGAATTTGCACAAGGCATGGAGCAGTTCATGAATTTTGCAAGTAGTCAACCAATAGCTCAAAGTAACGGAGGTAAGTTTTTCTGTCCTTTTATTAGTTGCAAAAATGATAAATTTATTTCAATACGGAAAATATGGAGTCATCTCTATAGTCGATGATTTATGCCAAATTATTATATTTGGTATCAACATGGAGAAGAGTTGAATGTTCAGTTAGGGACGAGTAGTCGGGGTGATGTCCAAAGAAATCAGGGAGGTACGTGTGGTACTAGTGATGAAACATTTGGTACATTCGGTAATAGATATGTTGAAATAGTGACGGATACATTTCGTGAGACTACGATTGATTAGTACTATAATCAGAACGAGGAAGAATATAATAATGAAGAAGAACCTAATGTAGAAGCACAAAAAATTTACAACATGTTAGAAGCTGCGAAAAATCCGTTGTATGATGGTTGTCATGAAGGGCACTCACAGTTATCTTTATCTGTTCGATTCATGAACCTTAAGTGTGATTTTAATCTACCAGAAAAATGCATGGATTCCTGGGCGGAGCTGTTTAGAGAATATTTATCCAAGGAAAATAAGGGAACGGGTTCATATTATAAAACCAAAAAATTGATACGAAATTTAGGGCTCCCGTTTTATACAATTGACGTGTGTGTTCACAATTGTATGATATTTTTGAAAAAAAAGATGAGAAATGGGAAAAATGCAAATTTTGCGATTTCCCCCGATATAAGCCAAGCGATGGCAGGACGAGAATACCTTTCAATCGTATGTGGTATTTAACTATAGGCGATAGACTTAAAAAAATGTATCAAAGCGAGAAAACCGCAAAGGCAATGAGGTGGCACGTACAGCATGAAACAAAAGACGGAGAAATGAGTCATCCATCTGATGATGCGGAGTGAACAAATTTTCAATATCTACATCCTAGATTTACTGGTGAATCTCGAAACATTTATCTTGGGTTATATACTGATGGGTTCAATCAATTTGGGATTTCTCGTAATCATTCATTATGGCCGGTGATTATCATTCCATATAACTTGCCATCGGATATGTGTATGAAGAAAGAGTACTTGTTTCTAACAACTCTGAATTCGGGGCCAAATCATCTGCGTGCTAGTTTGGATATATTCCTCCGGCCTTTGATTGATGAGTTGAAAGAATTATGATCTATGGGAGTTAATGCATACGATGTATCGTTGAATTAAAATTTCAATCTAAATGTCGTGTTACTGTGGACGATAAGCGATTTTCCCGCTTATGGAATGTTGTCATGATGGACAACGTATGGTAGACTAGCTTGTCCAATTTGTATGGATGATACGAAGGCATTTTAATTACCAAATGGTAGAAAGACGTGTCAGTTTGATTATCACAAAAGGTTTCTTCCTAAGGGTCACCCGTTACAGAAAATAAAACAAATTTTTTAAATGGAAAGCACGCTTTGAATGACTATCCTACACAATCATTGACAGGCGAAAAAGTTTTATACGAGCGAATAAAAACTGTCAATCCTTTAAGAACATTTGACTGCGGAGGAAACGGTCATGAAAGTAAAGAATAAGGTTATGGCAGCTGGCATAATTGACACAAAGAAAGCATATTTTAGTAGTTACCGTACTGGACGGATCTTAACATTCGACATAATCTTGATGTGATGTATATAGAGAAAAATTTATTCGATAACATCATTAATTCTGTTATGAATATGAAGGAGAAAAACAAAATACAGTTAAGTCAAGGTTCAATATTGCAAAGTTTTGCTCTCGAAAAGAGTTGCACGTGGATGGTCGGGGTAATGCTCCATTCCTTATATTCTGATTGATACAAAAAGCCAAAGAACGCTTATTGGAATGTATAAAAAATGATGTCAAATTTCCGGAAGGCTACGTGGCAGATTTAGCACATTGTGTGGATATGAATGGACTAAAGTTCTCGGACATGAAAAGCCATGACTGCCATGTTTTTATGGAAAGGCTTCTCTGTTTTATATTTGCAAAACTTTTACCACGAAAACGTTCATATAGCATTATTAGGTATACATACTAAAAACATATTTTATATTATAATTACATAAATTAATAATAATTGTATGTACTAATTAATTGTAGATGGTAATATATATAGGGATTGGAGGATGTTTTCCGTGATATATGCTCTAGATCATTACAATAAAGACGTGTCCAAATTCTAAAGGAAAACATAGTCATAATTTTGTGCAATTTGAAGAAGATCTTTCCATCTGTATTTTTCGACATCATGGAACACCTTTCTATACATCTAACATATGAAGATGAACTGGGTGGACCTGTGCAATATAGGTGGATGTATCCATTTGAAAGGTTTTTAAAAAAATGAAAAGCAAGGTGAAGAACAAATGATATGTTGCAGTGTTGATTGTTGAATCATATGTAAATGATGAGATATCTTACTTTTCGCAGCATTACTTTGCTGCCCATATACGCACTAAAAAAATGTACCACTAATTATGATTGTTTTGCCACTAAATTACCAGTACATTAGGAATGTGATGGCAAATTAGTTATAAATATTACACGTGATTGCAAATCAGTCGCATATTTACGACTGATTTGCCACCACAGGATTAAAGTTTCTACCATAGTTGCAAATTGGTTGCAAAATAGCAACCACTTTGCGACTACACAGGGTAAGTTCACATTTTCCCTTTGTTTTTTTTATCATTTACAACTTTTTTTACATTTTTAAGTAAGTTCTAACCATTATAAGTGGCCAAATATACACAAAATCATAGTTGTGATCATGTAAATTTTAGAAACATTTGAAATGTATATAAGAGGTATAAGGTTAAGGAAATTTGTTAAGTGTTTTAGGTAAATAATATGTAAATTTGGTAAATGTTATTGTTTATTTAATAATCAAACTTTATACAACTCTTAATCAAGTTATCAATCTTATATAATTCAATTTATTCAACAAAATCATAAAATTTAGATTTGAAGTATTAACTGTAACTAATTTGCCACCACATTGCCAAAATGCTACTGCATTTTGCGAACACATACGTGTTCATAAATTTTGCGACTACATTTGCAACGGTTTTGTGACCAATTTACGACTATGCAGATGTAGTCGCAAAGTGGTCGTAAAAGTGGGACTAAAATGTGTAGTCGCATATTGGTCGCAATACGCAATCATTAAATGACTAAAATGCGACTAATTAGTGACTGGTGGATGCAGTCGCTAATCAGTCGCAAAGTAGCGACTGATTAGCGACTACGTGTGGAAAAACCACATGTTAGTCGCATATTGGTCGCTAAATATGCGACAACTTTGCGACTACATTTGGAGTGGCTCTTCAATCACAATGTGGTGGCAAAGTGACAACATAAAAAATATGTGCGTGTTACACTACAAGAAAACAACGATTTTTCGACCACGCAATGTAGTCGCAAATTCTTATTCGCAAATCAGTCGCAATTTTGCGACTGATTTGCGAACACGTAAGAGGGGTACAATTTACGACTGATTTGCGACCAATCATTGGTGACTGCGTTTGCGACTACTATTCAGTAACAAATCAATCATATTTGCGACCACGGTTAATTTATTTGAAAAAAACACGTGGTCGCAAATCAGGGGCAAATTTGCCACTGATTTGCGATCACGGTTAATTTATTCGGAAAAAAACACGTGGTCGCAAATCAGTGGCAAATTTGCTACTGATTTGTGACCAGATGTATTAACTGTAACTGATTTGCCACCACATTCTCAATACAGTGGCAAAGTGGTTGCAAATCAGTCACAAATAATACCATAAACCCTAATTTTTTTATTTTGGTGAATAAATTGAATTATATAATATTGATAACTTGATTATAATACAAATTCCAATTACTAAGAAAACAACAACATTTACCAAATTTACCAAATTTACAAATCATTTACCTAAAACACTTAACACATTTCCTTAACCTTATACATCTTATATTCATTTCAAATGTTCTCTAAAATTTAAATAAATACAAATATGATTATATATATATATATGGTCACTTATAATGATTATTACTTACCTAAAAATACAAATAAAAGTTGAAATGTGGAAATTACTTAGGAAAAATATGAATTTATCCTATGTGATCGCAAATGAGTCGCTATTTAATTGATTTATATGGTCGCAAATTAATAGCAAATTTGCTACTGATTTACGACCACAAGTAATAATTGTGACTGATTTGCCACCACATTCTCAATGTAATTGTAAAGTGGTGGCAAATCAGTCACAAATAATATCCTAAACCTTAATTTTTTTTTATTTTGATGAATAAATTGAATTATATAAGATTGATAAATTGATTGAAATTTGTACAAATTTCAATTACTAAGAAAACAACAATATTTACCAAATTTACTAATCATTTACCTAAAACACTTAACACATTTCCTTAACCTTATACTTTTTATATACATTTCAAATGTTCTCTAAAATTTAAATGAATACAAATATGATTTTGTATATATGTGGTCAGTTATAATGGTTAGTACTTACCTAAAAATGCAAATAGAAATTGTAAATATGAAAAATATTTAGGGAAAATGTGAATTTATCCTATGTGGTTGCAAATCAGTCGCTATTTTGCGACTGATTTGTGAGTGAAGTACAAATTTTGATCATGTGATCGCAAATCAATCGTTATTTTGCCACTGATTTGCAACCACAAGTAATAATTATGACTGATTTACAACCACATTCCCAATACGGTGGCAAAGTAGTGGCAAACCAGTCACAATTACTGTCATAAAACCTTAATTATATGGTTTTTGTAAATAAATTGAATTATATAAGCATCAAATGTCAAAAATACATAAAATGTTAAATATATTTATTATATTTCTTCGTCCTCATCATGATTTGAAGATAAAATATTACATTGAAATTTATCTTCTAGTTCGGCGTCTCCGACATCAAAATCAATTTCTTTGCTATGATTAACTCTATCGACTTAACGATTTACTTCTATCTCTTGAACAACCATTAGCTCTTCATCATTTTCTTGTTGCAACAGACCAATCTGTTGTGGTGGCAAATTAGTGGCAAAACAGTGGCAAAGTAGTGGCAAAATCTTGTATATATATGCTCCATCCCATTCTCTCATTTGTAGAATCGAAAGGGAAAAAAGCTTCAAACATGTGGGGGAAATTATAATAATTCGAGAGATTGGATGAACAAAAGGATTGATAATCAAATAAAAAATATATCGATGGAATTTGCATAAGGCATGGAGCAGTTCATGAATTTTCCAAGTACTTAACCAATAGATCAAAGTAGCGCAGGTAAGTTTTTATGTCCTTTTATTAATTGCAAAAACGATAAATTTATTTTGAGATGGAAAATATGGAGTCATCTATATAGTCGAGGATTTATGCCAAAGTATTATATTTGGTATAAACATGGAGAAGAGCTGAATGTTCTGTTAGGGATGAGTGGTTGGGGTGATGTCCAAAGAAATCAGTTAGGTACGTGTGGTACTAGTGATGAAACAGTTGGTACATATGGTAATAGATATGTTGAAATAGTGATGGATGCATTTTGTGAGACTACGATTGATTAGTACTATAATCGGAACATGAATAATATAATAATGAAGAAGAACCTAATATAAAAGCACAAAAAATTTACAACATGTTAGAAGCTGCGAAAAATCCGTTGTATGATGGTTGTCATGAAAGGCACTCACAGTTATCTTTAGCTGCTCGGTTCATGAACATTAATTCTGATTTTAATCTACCAGAAAAATGCATGGATTCCTGGGCGGAGCTATTTACAGAATATTTGTCCACGGAGAATCTGGCAATGGGTTCACATTATGAAACCGAAAAATTGATGCGAAATTTAGGGTTCCCGTTTTATACAATTGACGTGTGTGTTCACAATTGTATGATCTTTTGGAAAGAAGATAAGAAATGGGAAAAATGCAAATTTTGCGATTTCCCCCGATATAAGCCAAGCGAGGGCAAGACGAGAATATCTTTCAGTTGTATGTGGTATTTACCTATAGGCGACAGATTTAAAAGAATGTATCAAAGCGAGAAAACCGCAGAGGAAATGAGGTGGTACATAGAGCATGAAGCAGAAGACAGAAAAATGAGTCATCCATCTGGTAATGCGGAGTGGAAAAATTTTCAATATTTACATCCAAGATTTGCTAGTGAATCTTGAAACGTTTATCTTGGGTTATGTACTGATGGGTTCAATCAATTTGGTCTCGTAATCATACATTATGGCCGGTGATTATCACTTCATATAACTTACCACCGGATATGTGTATGAAGAAAGAGTACTTGTTTCTAACAATTCTGAATTCAGGGCCAAATCATCCGCGTGCTAGTTTGGATATATTCCTCCGACCTTTGATTGATGAGTTGAAAGAATTGTGATCTATGAGAGTTAATGCATACGATGTATCGTTAAATCAAAATTTCAATTTAAATGTTATGTTTGTGGACGATAAACGATTTTCCCGCTTATGGAATGTTGTCAAAATGGACAACGCATGGTAGACTGGTTTGTCCAATTTTTATGGATGATACGAATGCATTTCAATTACCAAATGGTAGAAAGACGTGTCAGTTTCATTGTCACAAAATGTTTCTTCCTAAGAATCACCAGTTACGGAAAAATAAAACAAATTTTTTAATGGGGAAGCACGTTTTGAATGACTATCCTCCGCAATCATTGACAGGCGAACAAGTTTTATACGAGCGAATAAAAACTGTCAATCGTCTAAGAACATCTGACTACGGAGAAAACGGTCATAAAAGTAAAGAAGAAGTTTATTGCAGCTGGCATAATTGACACAAAAAAGCATATTTTGGGAGTTACCGTACTGGACGGATCTTAACCTTCCACATAATCTTGATGTGATGCATATAGAGAAGAATTTCTTCGATAACATCATTAATACTGTTATGAATTTGAAGGAGAAATAAAAAATACAGTTAATTCAAAGTTGGATATTGCGAAGTTTTGCTGTCGAAAAGAGTTGCACGTAGATGGTCGGAGTAATGCTCCATTCCCTATATTTCGATCGATTGATAAAAAAAGCCAAAGAACGCTTATTGGAATGTATCAAAAATAATGTCAAATTTCCGGAAGGCTACGAGGCAGATTTAGCAAATTGTGTGATGGATGGACTGACGTTCTCGGGCATGAAAAGCCATGACTGCCATGTTTTTATGGAAAGGCTTCTCCCATTTGTATTTGTAAAACTTTTAACACGAAACGTTTATCTATCATTATCAGGTATATATACTAATAAACATATTTTATATTATAAGTACGTAAATTAATAATAATTGCATATACTAATTAATTCTAAATGGTAATATATATATAGGGATTCGAGGATTTTTCCGTGATCTATGCTCTAGATCATTACAACAAAGACGTGTCCGAATTCTAAAGGAAAACGTAGTCATAATTTTGTGCAGTTTGGAGAATATCTTTCCACCTGCATTTTTCGATGTCATGGAGCACCTTCCTATACATCTGCCATATGAAGCTGAACTGGGTGAATCTGTGCAATATAGGTGGATGTATCCATTTGAAAGGTTTTTAAAAAAAGCAAGACGAAAAACAAATGATATGCTGGAGAATCGATTGTTGAATCATATGTGAATAATTAGATATCTTACTTCTCGGAGCATTACTTTGTTGCCCACATACGTACCCAAAAAAAGTACCACTAATTGTGATTTTTTTGCCACTACATTACCACTACATTGGGAATGTGGTGGCAAATTAGTAACAAATATTACATGTGATCGCAAATCAGCCATATATTTACGACTGATTTGCCACCACAAGATTAAAATTTCTACCATAGTCGCAAATTAGTTGCAAAATAGCAACCACTTTGCGACTACTCAGGGTAAATTTACATTTTCTCTTTGTTTTTTTTATCATTTACAATTTTTTACGACCACATGGTTGCAATGGTTTTACGACCAATTTGCGACTATGCAGATGTAGTCGCAAAGTGGTCGCAAAAATGTGACTAAAACGTGTAGTCGCATATTAGTCGCAATATGCAACCATTAAGCGGCTAAACTACAACTAATTAGTGACTGGTGGAGGCAGTCGCAAAGTAGCGACTGATTAGCGACTATGTGTGCAAAAACCACATGTTAGTCATATATTGGTCGCTAAATATGCGACCACTTTACGACTACATTTGGAGTGGCTCTTCAATCACAAAGTGGTGGCAAAGTGACAACATAAAAAACATGTGCTTGTTACAGTACAAGAAAACAACGATTTTGCGACCACGCAATGTAGTCGCAAATTCTTAGTCGCAAATCTATGTAGTCGCAAATCAGCCGCAAATTCTTATTCGCAAATCTATGTAATCGCAAATTCTTAGTCGCAAATCTATGTAGTCGCAAATGAGGAGGAAGATGTTTCCGAATACGAAACGGAAACGGGGAAACAAATTATCACACTTGATAGTTTATTACAAACCCCGGGGGAAATGAGTAACTGACAGTGTTGTCTCTAGTGCCGGCACCAAATACGACTTAGTAAGTCACAAAAAATTTTAATTTTAATTTATTTAATTATAATTAATTATTTAAAATTTATATGAAATTTAAAAACTTTAATATAATAAAAATATTACGTTTGACCGCGACAAAGGAGTTATTACCCGTCAAATTTCAAAAAATTTGAAAAAAATAAATTTTGACGGCTCCTACTATAGTTGAACGGTCGTACCTGCTAAACGGTAGGAAAAATATTTCATCGAATTTACGGTAAGTAAATTTAAAAAAAAAAAATTTTGTTTATTTTATAAAATTTCAAATTTAGTCATAATAATACTTAAAAAAAATTTTGTTTATTTTATAAATTTTCAAATTTAGTCATAATAATACTTTATTATTCAATTCAAATCAATCGTACAACTGAGATCATATGGTCACCCCGGTGGTACAAAAGAAGTTTGATTCCGTCTGCGTAAGGTAGACGAAAGGGATGGTGAGCACGATTCATACAACCAGCAAACGTCCCAGGTGGATTTCCCCGAGTCTATACAAAATTATGATAGACTACTGGGGAACAGAAACATCTAACGAGAGGAGTAGCAAATCCTCTAATAACCGCAACTCTGCTCGTGATGGCCTTGGCCCGCACAAGCATTTTTGGGTCAAAAATCCTACATCCGGATTCAATAGGAAATGGTAAATAATTTGAAATATTTAAAATTAATTAAAAATTTTATTGTTATTTAATAAAAATTTATTTCAAATATGTTTAGGAAAATAATTTGGGAAGACCTGTCTCAATTGGTGCGGTCTCTATAAAGACTCACACTAGGTCGGATGGTTCGTATGTGGATTTGAAAGATAAAAAATATGTGAGGTATACGAACGTAACATCCAAGAAAAGATGGTGATCGTGTAGGTCGATCCAATAGAAATATCTGACGGTACTTCCCGTCCAATTGAGCTGACTTCAGAAGAGAAAAATGAGATCTTCATTCAGGTAACAATTTTTTATTTTTATAATTTTTTATTTACATTAAATTGTTAATATTTATTCTAATTATTTCTTGTAATATTCTAATTTTATTTTAATTGTTTTTGTAGTCTTCCATTGCGGTTGACCGAGGTCGTGTTTACGTACTAGGTACCCTGAATCGCGTATACGGGTCGGATAGGCATAGTGGGTTACAATCCACTACCGCCGACTACGTTGCGCTTCATGAACAACTTTTAGTTGTGCAGCGCCGAATCGAAAAACAAAACGCAATCAACGTGTATAATGTAGAACGAAACACACAAATTGAAGAACAAAACGCACAAATTCTAGAAGCGAATCGGAAAATGTTAGAAGTGCATAAAGAAAATCAAAAGAAAATCAAAAGAAAATTTGCAGCTTAGAGATGCTTGTCGGCTATTTTCAACGGTCGGATCTCGCATTCGTCTCTTTTATGCGGGATAACGATGACCCAAGTGAACCGTCAACCGCTCCGACCCTATTTTCGCCTTCGGATTTTTGATTTCCACCACCGGAGAATTAGATTTTTTTTGTAAATTGAATTTTATTTAATAAAATTTATATTTTTAATTTTTAATTTCTTTTTTCTTTTATAAAATAATTTAATTATTATTTAATTATTATAATATTTAAAATTATAAAATAATTTATTTAAATAAAATATAGTAAATATAATATTAAAAATTATATTTATTATTAATTAATTAATAATATTAATAATAATTATATTTTAAATCTAATTCGGTTGTAGTCGTAAATCAGTCCCAAATAAGTCTCACTTTTTTTGGACCAATTTACGACTATATGAATTTTTTTTTTTGAAAACTTTATATTAAGTCGCAAATCAGTCGCAAATATACAACTATTTTTTCCAAGAAATTCATCCTCAGTCGTAAATCAGTCGTAATTGTTTACGACTGATTTACGACTGAGTATATTATGTAGTCGCAAATCAATCACAAAAGTTTGTGACTGATTTGCGACCACGTCTCTATGGCTTTTGCAATCACATATGCAGTTGCAAAATATGGCAAAATTTGTTATTGAAAACCAGTCGCAAAGTAATCGCAAATGTAGTCACCAATGATTGGTCGCAAATCTGTCGCAAATTATACCACTATTACCGTGGTCGCATATCCGTCGCTAAAGTGCGACTGATTTGCGACTATATAAATTTGCGAATAAGATTTTGTGACTACTTTGCGACCACATACGTGGTCGTAAAGTCGATGTTTTCTTGTAGTGTTTACCCATTTTCCAACATATTTATAGATTTAACTACCAACAACATCATTTGATATTAATATGTCAACATCAAAATCAAACGATTTAAGATAGAAAGCTTTTTCACATATACTTTTAAATCTACCGCAAAGGATTAGTTCCTCAATGCATTCGTTGTTTCCCATGTTGAGTATGTAAGAATTATTTTGGGGTCACACATGTATAATCGATGTGTTAGGGTCATTATTTAAAGTAGTCAAAGTTATGTGGTCACTTATTTGTAAAGATAAAAGACTATGAGGCATAAGTGTTATGGAAAATTTGTGTATAGATACATTATGTAATTTCTAATTTGATGAAGAGCCGAATTAGAAATTATTTTCTATATAAATAGAAGGGTTATGGTCCCCATGACAACCCTAACAAGAAAATCCAGCCACTTTTGTATCCCATCAACAAAGATCTTTAGCTATTCTGGATTTGTCGTGGAAGAACCGTTCCCAACTTCAGTATCATAAGCCATGGATCCAAAAGGTACGATTCCGCTATTGTGTTTCTTATTATTCAGGAATTAGCATGAGTTTTATGGTTATAGAAATCATAAAATATTCTACAATTGGTATTAGAGCATCATGTCTAGTTTCTGTATAATAGTCAGATTATTTTTGGTTAAAATTCAGATTTAATAATATGTTTAGAATTTTTTATATTGTTGAATCTGATTTTTTTGTTAAAGTTTAGAGATTAAATCTGTATTATGTGATCTGTGGTTAAAGTGTTGAAAGATCTGAAATTATGCTTATCATTTTAGATCTGTTTATAGTAAAAATCATGTTTAGATCTGGAATAAATAAGAAAAAAAAATTCTGGAAATTTAGATGGAATCATAAAAATATAGTTTTCCTGAATTTTTTTTTTTGTGAAGTAAGTTTTAAGATTAAATTCGATTTTATTTTTAGTATTCGATTTCATGCTCGTAAAAATTTACTCGAAATTTTGGAATTTTTTCAAAAAATTTTTGAGCAATCTAAAAATTTCGAATATATATATATATATAAAAAAAATTTGGTGGCTATTCATCTTCCTTTTGTCGGTTTCGTTATTAAGTATAAACGTAACCGTTAAGGTTGAAGAAGAATGAATAGGAGAAAAAAAAAGAATTTATTATTTCATTTAATAATATTTTAGGCTTATTAGCCTTTAAAAGAGAATTTTTTAATCAATAAAATAAATTTTATTGTGCAAGTTTAATTCTTGAAGTGGATTAATTGATACAAGATGTTGCCAAAGTGACTTCTTTGTGGATATTTTTCCATGAATAGTTTTGAATGATATGTGTATCTATTTTCATGCGAATATTAAATCGACCGAAAGGTAGATTTGTATTTGGCCGAACTACATACGTACCTGTGATGATAAGCATGTGACAATTATTAAGAATTAACATGTGAATGATAAATCGGTCCAAAGAAAGGTTTATCATTTTATCATATATTATTGTCAGTGTTTGATCTTTACAACAAGAGTATCACTAGCAGTTAATAATATTGTCCAAAGACTTGTTATTAATGTTGCACTTGCTATCTTGAGATGGGTTGTACAATTTTTTATAATTTATTTGTTGATTATATTTGGTTAAATTGTGAGTTACTAATTAACAATTGTTCTCTTTTCAGCAAATTTCACTACATTATCTGCTAACTTAGGTTCAATTCCAAAACTTACTCGTTCCAACTATAAGGAATGGA
Organism: Pugionium dolabratum; assembly: GCA_018901945.1. NCBI lineage: Eukaryota > Viridiplantae > Streptophyta > Magnoliopsida > Brassicales > Brassicaceae > Pugionium > Pugionium dolabratum. Next base: position 162,762 of record JAEVFF010000461.1, read on the forward strand.
AAAGTAAGGTTAAGATTTTCCTTGGGTGTATGGATCTTGACCTTGCATTAAGGATGGAACAACCTACTTCTACAGATGCCAGCACTGCTGAGTATAAGATGGTTTATGAGAAGTGGGAACGTTCTAACCACATTGGTTTAATGATCATTATGGACACCATTCCAGAAACCTTTAGAGGTGATGATGAGATCCAAGATCTCAAACAGTTCCTTGCTGAAATGGACTTGCGTTTTGCAATAAGTGATAAGGCAGAAATAAGTACGCTTTTGTATCGTTTTAGTACCATGAGGTATCACGGCAAAGGAAACATAAGGGAGTACATTTTGGAAATGTCTAACATTGTTTCAAAACTTAAAACACTCAAGACTGAGTTTTCAGAAGAAGTGCTCATATTTTTTGTCTTGAACTCCCTTCCTCCTAGTTTCAATCAATTGAAATCCAGTTACAACACACAGAAGGAGAAATGGTCTCTTAATGAGCTTATTTCATATTGTGTGCAAGAGGAGGATAGGATGAAACAAGAAAAGTCTGAAAGTGCTCATATGGTTAACACCTCTAAGGGACAGGGCAAAAGAAAAAAAATTGAGGATGTTAAGAATGATGTTGCGAAAGGTCCAACACAAAAGAAGCAGACCAAGGTTGAAGATACCTGCTTCTTTTGTAAGAAAGCTGGACATAAAAAGAAGGACTGCCAAAAGTACCACGCTTGGCGTGCAAAGAAAGGATTGCCTGAGCTACCGAAAACCAACTGATGCTGAAAGTCGCATTTATGTGGCTAATGGAATTCCGGTTTATGTGGAGGCAATTGCACATTTTAGATTGTTTTTTAGTATTGGTTATTTTTTGGATTTGAAAGACACTTTTGTTGTACCGTCATTTAGATGGAATTTGGTTTCTGTTCCTTATTTAGAAAAATCTGGTTATTCTTGTCTAACTGAGCATGGAAAAGTTACTTTGTCTTTAAATTCAGTTTTAATTGGCACTGGTACACTCATGGATAATCACAATCTTTATATGCTTAACATTATAGCTTCTCGTGATGAAAGCTTAAATGTTGAATCAAGAGGTACAAAACGTAAATGGGAAAATCGCATAAAAAACCTCGTTTTTGGCAGCCACTAACACTTTAAACCTTGATAATTTAACACTTACACTATAAACATATGAAGTTAAATTTTTATCATTTTTAACATTGAAATTTGTATCCGATTACTCTCCGTTAAATAGATCTAACAGAACATAAACGGACGTTAAAATTGATTTAACCTCCGTTAAAACCGATTTGCGCTCCGTTAAAACGATTTAACTCCGTTTATTTTAAGGTAACACGTGGGTTTTAATTATCAAAATGAGAGAGTTGTCGAAGGGCATTAGGGTTTGTGAGAAAGGGGGAAAATTGAAGAAAGAGTGAAATGGTCCGAAATTGAAGAAAGGAAGAGGTAAGATTGAAGATAGAACGAGGTAAGATTGTTGAAAACGATGTTAATACATCCGAATTTGCTTGCGATTTAAAGGGGCTCAGTTTCGATCTTGGGTTTCTTTTCTTGTTCTTGTTGAATTTCTGGGTTTCGGGTTTGAATTTCTCATAGGATTTCGGAGTTTTAGGGTTTACGGGTTTCAAAGTTGTTTGGGAGGATTAATTTCTGGGTTTTGAAGTTGTTCTCATGAGTTTCGATCTTGGGTTTCTTTTGATGTTTATGATTTCGGATTTTCTTGTTCTTGTTGAATTTATGGGTTTCGGGTTTGAATTTCTCGAGTTTTAGGGTTTACGGGTTTCAAAGTTGTTTGGGAGGATTAATTTCTGGGTTTTGAAGTTGTTCTCATGAGTTTAGGAGTTTGAGTTTCGAAATTGCAAAATTCATTGATTTAGAGAGGAGGATGAATTTAGGGATGAATTTCTATTGTTTGCCATATTTAGTGTGTTTATTTGACAATGGAATTCTCGATTTTTTTTGGTGAAGATGTCTCACAGCGAAAGTTCTTCAACAAGAGAAAACAAAAGTGGGAATGTGTTGTGTAATTGCAATCGAGCAGCAAGAATCTTGAAATCTTGGACTAATGACAATCCCGGGCGAAGATTTTACACTTGTAGAAGGCGTAAAATTGGTCAAGGTTATGAGTCTTGCAATTTTTTTCGTTGGTATGATTTAGAGAAACCGCATGGATGGCAACACATTGCATTGTTGGAGGCAAGAGATGTCATGAATGATCAAAGAGAAGAGATTAAAACTTTAAGAGAAACAGTAAGAATGTTAAGCAGTGATAATGTGGTAACGCCGAATTCAATAATTGATGAATTGAAATTAGAATGTGAAGCACTCAAGCGAGAAGTGTTGGTAATAAACGAGAGAAGTCGTGTGTTGTATAATGTTCTGATTTATTCGAGTGTTGTAGTGGTTGGAGTTGTGTTGGGAATTGTAGGAATGTACAATGGTCTTTAAGTAATAATATTCATGTTTATGTATATCATTCTTTCTTCAAAACAGTAGAATAAGCATAATAGAAGTTCCAAACAGAAGTTGAAGTTGAAGTCGAAAACTATCATTGAATTTCAAAAGAGAAGTTGAAAATACAAGTTCAAAACACAACCAAACGCCCAAACAAAATACATTCAATCCTGTAGTAGTGATAAGTTATTGTGAGGATGTGAAAACATTCAATCACACTACACAAAAAGTCATTGAATAACTGAGTAACAGTAGTGAAAATTCATTTTGGTGGATGTGATGATTCTGCACCTTTATCATACGCTCGGCCAGGAAATACATCGAATACTCGATCCGTAAAAGGACTCCAAAAAGTGCCAACACCCCTAGGTATGTTTCCGGGTTTAGTTATCTTAAGTGGGCGTCCACGCTTAGCCTTCTTTGCTTGGTAGGTGGAGGTTGACGGTTCTGGAGCACTGGAAACAGGTGTTTCATCTTCAGATTGATCACCTTCAATATCTTCTCTCGGCCTATCAACATCACTCTCATCTCCACTATCCACATTATCACCTTCAAGATCAGCTTCTGTTTCCTCCTCAGATACGTGTTCAGCTTCATATTCTCCATCATAGCCGACATCACAATCTCTTTCTCCTTCATCCTCTTCTTGACTGTTTTCCAGAAAACAACCAAATTCAAGAGGACTAGGACTATGTTCTGAGCAATCATGTTCACAGAATATCTCCAACTCCCCAGCTAGTTCAGAAAGAACACATAACTCTGGCAATTCCTCATCGAAAGGCTCCAATGCATATTCAATATTTGCCATGCTTTCTGTTACTTGTTTGTACCAAAGAAAACATATTGGTGCACAAATTTTCTCATCCGCCAAAAACTCTTTGAATTTTGTCCATCGAATGTCCGACAACTTCCACTGTACTCTTTTCAGACCCAATTCTTCTAAATACTTGTAGACTTCACCTTCTTTTTTCATAAATCCACCGTAGTGGATTATGAGTCTCACCATACCATCAACACTGTCCACAAAAAAAAGTATAAAAAATCCTGTAAAGTTCATCTCTATTTCTCGAAATTACAGAGACCAAACAACATTTCGAGAAACTACTAAACAAAATTTCGAGAAAATTTCGAAATCGGAACTTAGAAATCGGAACTCGAAATCGGAACTTAATAAATCGAACCCAAATCGGAACTTAGAAATCGGAACAAAATCAAACCCATAAACTCGAAATCGGAACTTAGAAATCGGAACAAAATCAAACCCATAAACTCGAAATCGGAACTTAGAAATCGGAACTCACAAATCGGAACTTAGAAATCGGAACTCACAAATCGGAACTTACAAATCGAACCCAAATCGAACCCAAATCGAACCCTAGAACACGAAATACACAAATCAAACCTTAGAACACAAAATACCCAAATCGAACCTAAATCGAACCCTAGAACACTATGTTGAACTCCAACAACGAAAAATCAAACACGAAATACCCAAATCGAACCCAAATCGAACCCTAGAACACTATGTCGAACCCCAACAACAAAAAATCAAACACAAAAGAACAACATCCAACCGAATATATCTTCGCAAATCGGACATCCAACCGAATAGAACCCTAGAAAATCGCAAATCCTAAAAATTACAGTCGAAAATAGCTTCGATTCTAAGTTCAAAACTGATTTTACCTCATCTCGATGCGATGTTCCTCTTCCCAACTATGAATTTCGTTTGTTACTGATTTTTGGAAAAACCCTAAATCCCAAATTGATTTCGGGTTTGTTTTCGCGATTTTAGTTTTGTTTTCTCTAACTCCTTTGTGGAAAACGGAGTTATGGCAACTGTCATCGGGGTTAAATGGCGTTATCTACACTTAAACGGTGTTATTTTAAAATAAACGGCGTTATGAAGTCCGTTACAGATTTATAACGGACTGTTATCGAAAGTGACAGTTTAAGGTTAATACTGTACCAATAATATTTTTGAGTCTTTAAAATGTAAGTCACAAAATCTTGATGTTTAAAGTGTTAGTGGCTGCCAAAAACGAGGTTTTTTATGCGATTTTCCCAAACGTAAATTAGAAAATGCAAGTTCAGGAACTCTGTGGCACAAACGCTTAGGTCACATTTTTAGGAATAGAATTGAACGACTTGTGTCTGATGGTATATTGGGTTCTGTTGATTTCACAAATTGTGAAGTCTGTGTGGATTGCATTAAAGGAAAACAGACTAAACATAAGAGATTAGGTGCATATAGAGCTACAGAAGTTCTTGAGTTGATACATACAGACATTTGTGGACCTTTCCCTACGGTATCATGGAACGGTCAACAATACTTTATATCATTTATAGACGATTACTCTCGATATGCATACTTGTTTCTTATTCATGAAAATTCGGAGTCTTTAGACGTGTTCAAGAAATTTAAAGCTGAAGTTGAGAATTAACTCGACCGAAGGATAAAGTCTGTCAGATCTGATCGTGGTGGTGAGTATTACAGTCGGTATGACGGTTTAGGTGAACAACGCCTAGGGCCATTTTCCAGATACCTAGAGGAGTGTGGAATCGTCCCACAATACACTATGCCTGGGTCTCCTAGCATGAATGGTGTGTCAGAAAGACGTAACCGCACTCTTAAAGATATGGTGAGGAGTATGATCTGTCACTCCACCTTACCTGAATCATTCTGGGGAGAGGCATTAAAGACTGCAACATACATTCTTAATCGGGTACCAACTAAGGCAACTGCAAAAACACCTTATGAGCTTTGGACAGGAAGAAAACCTAGTCTAAAGCATTTTCACATATGGGGATGTCCAGCTGAAGCTAGGCCTTACAAGCCGTTTGAGAAAAAGCTGGACTCTAGAACTGTGAGCAGTTATTTTATTGGTTATTCTGAGCGATCTCGGGGCTATAAGTTTTATGATCCTACACAAAAGACTATTTTTGAGACGGGAATAGCTACGTTCTTTGAGGATGTTGAATTTGGGGGGAAAAATGAAGTTAGAGACATCATCTTTGAGGAAGAATCGGATTCAGTTTCTAAACCGATTCATATAGTTGCTTTTGATAAAGCAAATTTAGATCCTCAAATTGATACTGAAGTTCTTCCTACAAATCAAGATGACGATGTTATCGAACATGAAAGTGAAATTCAAAATCCTCAAGAACCTGTGCAACAAGAACAAGTGCCTTTGCGGCGATCCACTAGAGAAAGGAGAAGTGTTATTCCAGATGATTACATAGTATTTCTTATGGAACAAGAGGAAAATCATACCCAGTTGGAAGATGATCCTATCAACTTCCGTGAGGCCATGGGTAGTTCCAATTCAGATAAGTGGGTCAAAGCTAGTAAAGAAGAGTATCAGTCAATGCTAGACAATAAGGTTTGGAACATTGTCCAATTGCCAGAAGGAAAGAAAGCCATTGGTTGCAAATGGATATTTAAGACCAAAATGGATTCAAGTGGTAATGTGGAAAGGTATAAAGCTCGTCTAGTAGCTAAAGGCTATACTCAGAAAGAAGGGATTGACTATAAAGAAACTTTTTCTCCAGTTTCATCAAAGGATTCTTTTAGGACAATCATGGCCCTTGTTGCACACTATGACTTAGAGCTTCATCAGATGGATGTTAAGACAGCGTTTCTCAATGGTGACATTGATGAGACAATTTATATGGAGCAACCAGAAAATTTTGTAATAGGTGATTCAAAGAAAATGGTATGCAAATTAAATAAATCCATTTATGGGCTAAAACAAGCTTCTCGTCAATGGTACCACAAATTTCATAAGATAATCATCTCATTTGGTTTTGAGGTGAATTTAGTCGAAGATTGTGTGTATCAGAAGTTCAGTGGGAGTAAGTGTATTTTCCTGGTTTTGTATGTCGATGACATACTACTAGCCACTAACGATATGGGCATGCTACATGAGACCAAGATATTTCTGAAGGGTAAATTTGAAATGAAAGATCTTGGTGAAGCATCTTTTGTATTAGGAATTCAGATTCACCGAGATCGAACTCGGAGAATTCTTGGATTATCTTAAAAGAGCTATATCGATAAAGTACTCAAGAGATTTGGCATGCAGGATTGCAAACCAGATGATACCCCAGTCGCTAGAGGAGACAAATTTTGTCTTAATCAGTGCCCTAAAGGAAATTTAGAAATTCAGGAGATGCAAAAGATTCCTTATGCGTCGGCTGTAGGGAGTCTAATGTATGCTCAAGTTTGTATGCGTCCAGATTTAGCCTACATTGTTGGAGTTTTGGGCAGATACTTAAGTAATCCAGGTTTGGACCATTGGAAAGCAGCCAAAAGGGTCATGAGGTATCTGAAGAGAACAAAAGACTATATGCTCACATATCAGAGATCAGATAACTTGGAGATCATTGGGTATTCTGATTCTGATTTTGCTGGATGTCAAGATAGTAGAAAGTCTACATCATGTTTTTTTTTTCTGTTGGCTGGTGGAGCTATTTCTTGGCGTAGTGCAAAACAAACAATCGTAGCTCCACAATGGCGGCAGAATTTGTAGCAGTTTTTGAGGCATCCAATCATGGACTTTGGTTGAGGAATTTTGTCACTGGGCTACGAATTCTTGAAGAAATTTAAAGACCACTAAAGATATATTGTGACAATAAATCAACTGTTTTGTACTCCAACAAAAATAGCAGCACAACAAAGTCCAAGTTTATTGACATTAACTTCCTCGTCGTTCAAGAAAGGGTACAAAGTGGAAAATTTCCATAGAACACTTAGGGACAAACTCTATGATAGCAGATCCTCTTACAAAGGGCATTCCACCTAAGGTCTTTCTTGAGCATACTGCTCGAATGGGTGTTTCAATGTTTGAGGATCATTTGGTTTAGTGGGAGTTTTTCATTTGGTTTTGGGTTTTATGTTTTAGTTGTGTTTATGCACATTTATTTTCCGATCAAAAATAAAATTTTGTTTTTTTGTTTACTCTTTGTACAATAAAGTTAAAGGATCTCAATAAGGTAGGACCAGTTGAAAATTGACATGTATTGATCATTTTTCATGTGATTTTCATGCCACACTTTTCATAATTGATCTATGTCGTTTGTCTATATTAATTTCAGTGATTATGGAAGGTTTAGTTATTTATCATTATAACGAAAACCGCTATGATCCTATGTTACTATAGTCAATGGACGAGGTTGTTTATGCCTTGCTATATAATGACAATTTTGAGCTCATAAAGTCTATCACATTTTCAGAATACATATGTGACCCAGTGGTAAGAATTATTTTGGGGTCACACATGTATAATCGATGTGTTAGGGTCATTATTTAAAGTAGTCAAAGTTATGTGGTCACTTATTTGTAAAGATAAAAGACTATGAAGCATAAGTGTTATGAAAAATTTGTGTGTGGATACATTATGTAATTTCTAATTTGATGAAGGACTGAATTAGAAATTATTTTCTATATAAATAGAAGGGTTATGGTCCCATGACAATCCTAACAAGAAAATCCAGCCACCTTTGTATCCCATCAACAAAGATCTTCAGCTATTCTGGGTTTGTCGTGGAAGAACCATTCTCAACTTCAGTATCATAAGTCATGGATCTAAAAGATACGATTCCGCTATTGTATTTCTTATTATTCAGGAATTAGCATGGGTTTTATGGTTATAGAAATCATAAAATATTCTACAGAGTACCCCTTCGCCATAGCCGACAATTTTATGCGATATCTGTTAAAAAAAGCTTTGAGAAAATAGAAATATACAAAATATTGAAAGACATAGTTTATTACGACGATAGCAACTCTAAAATATGTTGAAGATATTACACAAATTTAAGTTTATGAAAATCTACTACATCTATTGTTTCATAAGGACGCCACTGAAAAATCTGTTATCACTAATACGGCATTTTAGTAAATGATAACTTTATTGTAATAGTTGTTTATGTAAGTCTGTTGTTATTACCTATAAATTTGCGATACTTTAAAGATCCGTCATTACATCATTTAAGTTAGTTATCATGTTAATAGGATATTTTTGTAAATAATAACTCAAAATTCAGTAATTCATAACTCCTTTATGTAACTTAAATTAATATCTAAACATGACAATAAAACGCTAATTCGAAGAACTAACTTTGCTGGCTTTTCATAAATCAGTCGCATTTTCACAACTTTACTATAGTGTTGTTCGTTTGGTCGCCGCAGGTAGTTGCGGCTGCGGCTGCGGTCAATCCTGTGATTGCGGTTGCGGCAGATGTTGTTCGTTTGTGTGCCGCGACGGTTGCGATTGTGGTTAATCGTAGATTTTTAGTCGCACCGCTATTTTAATTAGCGGTCGAAAAAATTGCGACGCAAACCGCTGCATCTGCCGCAGGTACAGCTAAACGAACAAATCTGCTACAGTCGTAGTCGCAGAAACCTACGGCTGCCAAACGAACATGACTTATGTCTATATGTTAAATCTGCCAAATTACATAAGTGTTTGCTCCACAGTCAATCTGCCGATTTATGCTTACAATAGTATGTCAATCTAATTAGTCAGTACCATATATCAACAAAAGACATCGACAGGCTAAAATTAGTTGTGTAATGAATCTTTGTAAAAAGCCTAGACTTAGAAAGCAAACTTTCATAAAACCTCGTGGAAATAATAAAATACTCATTACTTTTGATGAAGTGAAAATTCAAAATTAATAGCATAACTCTAATTATGCTTTTTCTATCAAATACAAATAAGGGTATATTTGGTAAAAAATTCTCGTAATAAAAAATAATGTATCCTAGTTCAATCAATACGGTATCATTTTAGGATCGATTAGTAATTTTCCGTAAACGTTATTAATCCAACTTGTTTGCATCATATCATAATAATCATATTTGGTAAATCTGAGTTTTTGGGTTTTTTCAGCTCAATTGGATTGGTTTGTTTGGTTCTCGGTTAATTCAGTTTTGAGAAAAATCGACCCAAAAAATAAATATAAAATCGATTCGGTTCAAATTTTTATCGATTTAATCAGTTCGGGTTTTAATATATAAAACGGTTCCAAATTAAACCAAATTATAACTTAATTTTTGGTTTAATTGTTTAAAATTAAATTTAATCAGTTTAAAATTTGGTATTTCTAGTTTTTTGGTTAATTTCGGTTTAATTTGGTTCAATTTTTTCAAAAACAGAAGCGGCCGAAAACAAAAGAAAAAAAGCAGCCAAAAATTTTCACAAAAATTAGGATTGCATCGTCGATTTTCAGCTTATAAAAGATTATATTTTCGATTTAAAAAAAAACAATCGGTTTTGTGTTTTCGAACCAAACCGAAATATAAACTGAATAAAATAAATTATTTAATCAATCAGTTTAATGATTATAATTAAATTAAAACCAAAAACCAAAAATTTTGGTTATATCGGTTCGAGGTTTTTGGTTTCTACCGAAAACCCAACACTACTATTTGGTATAATAAATCTTTAAATGATACGTCTTTATAAAATGAAGTGTAAATAGAAGGCTAGCCATAGTTTGGATTATAGTTTATATTTTTTTAAATAAAATATAATTATAATTGAACTTATTGAACACCGCTTTTGGTTTTGTTATTAAATGATAAAAACAATTTAGACAAATTATACTGAATGACACATATCCATTGTGTAATGACTCAAATAACACTTTTACAAGCTTGTTTACCAAAAGTCATGTAAACTATTGAAATACTATTTTTACAATTGTGTCATTGTTTTAAACGAAAATATTTTAAAAAAATAAAAAAAATTCTCTCTCTCATGTTTTTTCGGTACGTATTTGTTTCAACAAATAAATTTTATCATAAACCCAAAATTTTTTGAATTTTATTCTAGCTTTCTTCATCCTCATTTTGGCTTTCATTTTCGTCATTTTTCAGTTTTCAACTTTCATCTTCGTCATTCATCAACTTTCAACTTTTATTCTCCATTTTTGTCACAAACCCTTCGTCGTCGTCTTCTCCGTCGTCGCGACTACGTCTTCTTTGTTTTGCCTTCTTTTCAACCCATCAGCAATATGTCTCGTCTCAGCCCTCGTCATGGTCTCACTCTATTAGGAACGTCTCTCGTAAAAGTTATACTCTTCGGGAACGTTTGTTTTTGTCATAAAAAGTCGAACCCGATGAAGAAGACGAAGTCAAAGGCTATATTTTTCGGATTATTGATATAAAACTCATTTTTTAGATTTTGATGAAAATTCAAAATTCTGATACGAAATCCAGTAAGCTTATTCGTTAATGATAGCAGACTTATCAATGTTTGATGACTTATTTATTGTTATATCCTAAATAATATTTTGATGACATATTGATTATTGATTACGACTGACTTATTTATTGTTATACCTTAAATAATATTTTATTACAAGAGTTACGATTATTGATGACACACTTATTTATTGTTTTTTAATCATTGGGTCACAACGGACCGACCCAATAGTCCACTATTTTCATACAAAGATTTAGAATCCTCCTGCGATGGACGGTGGAGTCGAACTCCACACCTTTGGGATGGACGTAGATGTGGTACAACGACTACTTTACTTGCTCCTCACCATACTTATTTGTTGTCATATCCTAAATTTGAAATATATTAATTTTGATTATTATTTATGTTTTATTAATGTAATTATGAAACATTTGTTGCGTACATATCATACTCGAAAGTAGTAATTACAAATTATAAACTCTAAAATCTAAATTATAATAGCAAACTTATATAATTATATCCCTCAAACCTTAAACTTTGTTATGCAAATGTATAAATATAATTTATCTCACAATAAAAGTGTTTTATTTTTAACAAGAGTAATTAAAATGTTGGAAAATATTAAATTTGCTATGAATACTTACAAATTTTATATGTGATAATTGATGGCACACTTTTTGGTTAATAATGGGAGACTTCTTGGTTAATAATGGTAAATTTATTGGTTATTGATTATAGATTTAATGGTTATTGATAGAAGACTTATTGGTTATTGAAACCATACTTATTAGTTATCGATGACTATTTATTAGTTATTGATGACATATTTATTAGTTATGACCTCTGGGGATAACATACTTATTTTATAAGTGTTGTATAGATGACTAATTTATTTATTGTAATAACGTAAATAATATTTTGATGATTATAGATGACATAATTATTGGTTAGTGATGACATACTTTTTGATTGTTGATTAAATACTTTATTGATATATTTTAAATTTGAAATATATTAATTTTGGTTATTGTTTATAAACATAATTATGAAACATTATTGCGTACATATCACACTGTAAAATAACTATTATAAATTTTAAATCCTAAAATCTAAATTCTAATAACATACTTATATAATCATATTTCCTAAATCCTAAATTATATTATGACAAAAATATAAGTATAATTTATCTCACAATAAAGATGCACTATGTCTAACAAATACAATCAAAATATTGGAAAACATCAAACACGCTTTGAAGCCTTACAAATTTATAATTGATTATTGATAAAATACTTATTGATTAATGATGACAGGATTATTGGTTATTGATGACCGATTAGTTATTGATGGTATACTTATTAGTTATGGATGATACACTTATTGATTATTGATGACATTGGTTGTTAATATAAGACTTATATGTTGTATCTACACTTATTTATTGCAATACCTTAAACAATGTTTTGATGGCTTATTAATGGCATACGTTTTGTTTATCATGGAAGACTTTTGTACAGCTATATCCTAAATTTAAAATATATTGATTTTGGTTAATGTTTATATTTTTAAACGTAATGATGAAACATTTATTGAGTACATATCAATTCTAAACTAAATTAGCAATTAGAAACTTGAAATCTTAAATTCGAAACTCTAATGACATACTTATAAAATCTATTTCATAAACCTATGTTGTGACAAATATATAAGTATAATTTATCTCATAGTAAAAGTGTATTATTAATAACAAATACAATTAAAATGTTGAAAATATCAAATTGGATATAAACCTTACAAATTTTATAATTATATCGAGATTTATTATGTTTATAACATGATTATTTTTTCTTGGCCGTTTTTTCATAAAAAATCATCACAAAGTATTCGAAACGTGTAATACCATTTGCTACTAGAATTTTGCATCCTCTCTTGTTATGGACATCGAATAACCAATGATTTTTCTTGAAAGTCTATTAAGGACAGACACGAGTTATGTCATCCATAGAAGAATTGGTAGAAAAAGAGATTGTTTATGAGAATGAAGAAAGTTAGTAAAAATTGATGTTGTCGACTTCAAGTGAATACTCGATGTTGTCGAGGTTGAAGAAGATGTGGGGACTAACCCTAGAATCATCACCCCGTTTTTCAAAAAAGAATAAAATTATTAATTAATTAGTTATTAAATATGTAATCAAACTGATTAAAAAGATTACCATAAAGTGTTCTAAAAAATAAAATTTCCAAAAGTTTGTTAACAATAATAAAATCGTAAAAAGTTATTTT
>JAEVFF010000461.1:186676-409189 GCA_018901945.1 Pugionium dolabratum
AAATAATAAAACGAAACTCGTACCCACCCCAATACACCAAAATTTTGACCTGCACCAGCCCAATATATAAAAAAAAAAATTTTGATCCGCACCCACCCTACAGTGGGTCAAACGAAGCAAGACATGCAGATAATGGACCATAAAGACATGCCTATACAGAAGTTGTGGGTGGATAAGAAAATTTACTCTACTTTCACCTTAAAAAAACCTACACATAAAAAATCATATTTTAAAAAGTTCAGAAAATATCCTACATTGTTAGGGTATGCTAACTATTTTTTTTATTTTTTCGTTTATGCTTAGTTACTTTTTATGTTAATTTTAATTTAATTTGTATGTAACATATTTAATCTTGTTATGTTTATGATAAATTTTAACAACAAATACGAAAAAAATAAAGTTTTACGTTTTTAATATGTAAATATGGTTTTATATTTGTGGAAAGAAACTAAAATTTTATGTTTTGTAGAAAAACACGGGATCGCGTTTGTGACACAAAAATGTTAAAATATGATTTTACGTATTTAGTAGGAAAAATAGTTGATATATCTTCCAAGAAAACAACGAGTAATGATTTTGATGGAAAATTTGAAAAAATACAATTTTATGGTTTCAATGTAAAAACATTATTTTATGTTTACATCGATTTTATGTTTAATATAAAATTTTATTTCGATGATTTTTAAACTTATTAAATAAATACGATAAATATTTGTTAAAAAATAATATTGAGAGCTTGTTTATTTATTGATAAAAACTTTGTAGAAATCCTAAATTTGGTTGTGTAATTCTATTTGAATATGTGTGTAGAGGGTATCCACTGTGGACTTGATTTAAAAAATTTTACGGTATCCAGTGGGTTATTGGTGATCTTTAACATTTCTAACTACATCATTAAACTGACACCTTATCCAAAATTAGTATGTCACTCCCTACCAATAAAATAAATGAAATTTGAGAAAATAAGAGTGAATTTATCCTTTTTTATAATAATGATTTTATCTTTGTTGACAAAAACACGATTTTATCTGTTTATTTAGTTGTTATATGAAACATAAATGTTCTCCAAATTAATTTATGGCTAATTAATTTAGGAAAAGTAATTGGTTATAGAGTATGCCCATCACATCACATGACCACATATTTGTAGTTTCCAAATGTATCTAAAAATACACGAAATATATGGATAACATGGTGATATATACAAATTATTATGTAATATTTGGTTAGCATCATAATATGATTTTTAATTCATTGAAAGATTAATCGACGGTATTAATCCAACGGATTAAAAAAACTGAATCCTTATTACATAGAGAGAGTCGTCAATTTTGGATCGAGTTGAGTTTGTTAATCCATTGAATTAACACCTCTCCATTAAAGTTTTGACCAATCGAAAATCAAATTATGATATTAAACATATGATTCATAATAGTTTGTACATGTTACCATGTTATTCATATATTTCGTGTAATTTTATATATATTTCAAAATTACAGACGTATGATCATTTGATAAGATATATTTCGTGTAGCTGACAATCATTTTTCCATTAATTTATTATATATATGTATTTAAAAAATTATTTTTCACTGAATATTGTTTTCTCCTAAAATATATTATTTATTTATGACCATAATTCATTTATTAAATATAGGTTTATTTTCTCTATATATATGTGTGATTTATTATCCTATTTCTTATATTATATTAACTTGTTATAGTATAGAATATTAGGCCCTTGATAGCTACAAGTCACAATAATTTCCATTAACTTAATATAATTTTTTATTATCATCTACTTAATTGAATGTTAAATTAATCCATGTGTAGTTAGTCAAGTGTTTATATATTTTAGAGTACTCTCCTAAACTATTATTTTTTAAATTTTTATTTCAAATATTATAAAATAATATTAAAATTTTAAAAATAACATAAATTATTATATAAAAATATTTATTTATTCTGAATCATTTAAAAAAAATTAAAACAGTATATTTGTTTTATTTTTTCAATTTAAAATTTAGATTTCTCTATTAGAAAAAAAATTTGATATTAAATCTGTGATCGAAAATATAAATTAATGATAATATATTTCAAATAAAATTTTAAAAATGTTATCTTAGAGAACTATCCTATATTTTATATAATATAATTTGTATATCTTAGTAGAAATCTCAATTAGTTGAAATATTAAATAAAGTATGTGATTATCTAATGTTTTACATTGCTTTTCTCTCTCTTTTTCAATTATCCAATTACTTTTAATTGATGGTGGTTCATACCAATCTATCCAAAAAGTTAATAGTTTTCACATCAATATAATTTTGATGATAATGATATAAGAAAGTAAGAGGTATTTGATGCTTCTTCGTTGCTTTGGGCAAACATAGCATGTGAATGTTGTGTTTCGCATTACACAACATTTTCTTCTTTCTTTTTGTGACCAACAAAGACTTTTACACCTACAATTCTTCTTTCTTTTTACAATTCATTAAACAACAATTTTTTATTGTACTTTAAAGATCTCATTTATTAAAGACCACAAATCCATTAAAAAGTCTTATACTTTCCACCAATTTCAAATACTAAAATTCTTTTATAAAGATTAATTATGTAAAATAGTATTATCTATTATATAAAAAGAAGAATTTTTAAAATAAAAAATTAATAAAAAGATACGAACTAGAATATTTGATTCTAACACGTCAACAATTTTTGAAAAAGACACATGTCCTTTACAATATATATATATATATATATATATATATATATATATATTCATATACAATAACGGCAAATTCATTATGATATTTTATTTTTTAAATAATAAGTAATAATTAAACAAAAAAAATGATAATCATGGAAAACAAAAAAGACATATTGTCATTAATTAAAATTAAGTGTACTATAAAATAACTACAATATACCATTAAATATATAATTTAATAATGAATCATTATATGTAAAAATACGATTTATTAAATTTTAAATCAATCATTATAGATAAACCATTGTTAATCAGGCCGGTGTGAGTCTATTAACAAATTTAGTAGTTTCATCTAAAAATATTTTTAAGCGCTATTGATATGATATAATGTAATATTGTTAAAAATATAGTCTAAAAACCGAATAAAATTAACTCAAAATAGAAACTAAACCGAACCAATATAATTTTATTTATCAATCGGTACATTTTTATTTTTATTTTTTTGCCAATAATTTATATATTATAGAGTAATATCGTTATTTACAGAATGTTGAATAAAGGAATGACAAATATTAAATAAATTCTATTGTTGAGTAGAGGTAATAGATGCTTTAGCCAACAAATCTGCCACTTGATTACATAAACGAGGTTTATGTTGGAACATTATCCGATCAAAACGAGCCATTCATTGTTGAACAGTAGTAATATATTGTTGAAGATGAAAATTTGCACTTTTATTGTTGATGATATTGTTAAGATTAAGGTTGTCACCTTCAAATATGACTGAGCGGAATCCCAATGACGATGCTGCTTGTAATGCCCAGATTAACGCTGTAAACTCAGATTCGATAACAGTATGTCGGCCATGAGATTTCTCCATACCAGCAAAAACAAAAGCTCCATCCGCATCCCGTATGATCCATCCTAGACCGGATGGCACTGATCCATTCTTATGTGCTGCATCATAATTGTATTTAAACCATGTTCCTGGAGGAGATGTCCATCGGGAGTATATCAGTTGATTAACAGTTAATTCTTGTGTAGCATCTACTTGACATTCCATCCATTCTCGAGCATCATTATGGCATTTATCCAGAATCAAATCAACAGACGAATCTTTATTGTTGAAGAGAAGATCATTGCGCACCTTCCATAATCTCCACAATGTAAAGAAAGGTAAATATTTCTGCAAGGAGTCATAATCCAATTGACCATAACTAGCCAATAAAAAACAAACATTGTCATGGATATTCGATCTCAGGTCGTAGATAGATGTCGTAGAAATGCCAATTCTTCTCCATACCATATATACATGTAAAGAAAGTGTGAACCTCATTTTCATGTAAAGAAAGTGTGAACCTCATTTTCATCCATCTCTCCACATCACGGACAAATATTATCCATGATTATATGTCTTCGGAACAACTGTGATCTTAGCGCCAATGCCTTTGATAATAATTTCCAAATGAAATGTATAATTTTGATGGAAGCTTTAGTCGCCAAATATTTTTTGATAGATCCGGATAATTAGCCAGATGTGGCTTATCTGATGATCCATCCTGACCGTATGTTTGTACTGCTAATCTATACTCTGATTTAACATTAAATATACCATTGTGAGTATATTTCCAAAACCATCCATCAGATAAGGAAGACGGAGGTATGAACATCTTATAAATCAGATGATGATCGTCCTTTTCAATCAAATCTGATATGATCTCTGTATTCCAACGATGAGTTTCCCTGTCAATAAGATTACTAACCTTTAGTGTAGGATTCGTGTATGGAAGTAAACGTGGGGCCCTTGCCGGATCAACTGGGAGCCAGTTTGAATCTCTGATGGAAATTGATGTGCCATTCCCGATATTCCTGAACATACCCTTTTGAAGTAATTGTCTTCCATATAACATCGATTGCCACCCAAGAGATGGACGCGTACCCAATTTAGCCGCCATTAGATCTGTACCCTTGGAATATCGGCTACTTAATATTCGAGAGAGGAGGCATTTCGGTCGATTCAATAATTTCCAATATAAATTAGCCAGTAGAGCCTGATTAAACTTCTGAATATCACGGAAACCCAAACCTCCCATGAATTTTGGATTTGCAAGTTTTCTCCACGAGATCCAAGAATTTTTTCGTTGAGTAGACGTAGAGCCCCACCAGAATTGATTCAATAACTGATTAAGTTGTTGAAAAATTGTGATTGGTAGTTTAAATACATTCATCGAGTAAACTGGTAATGCAAACACCACCGCTTTAATCAAAATTTCCTTACCAGCAGTCGAGAGAAATTTTGTTTGCCATCCACAAATCTTTGAATGAACCTTATCGACCACAAATTGCAATCGTTGTCTTGTATTTCGGCTGAACTGTTCTGGTAATCCCAAATATTTCCCAGCTCCACCAACATTATTGATACCCAGCGTAGAGTGAACATAATCTCTGGTATGTTGAAAAACCTTCTGACCAAATATAACCGAGGATTTTTCCACATTAATAATTTGTCCAGACAATCGACTATATTCTTGGAGTATCGATTTGAGGTGGAAAACGTTACTTCGATCCGTTTTGGTGAAAAATAAAGAATCATCTGCAAAAAATAGATGTGTGGGTCCTCTACGATTCAGCCGAAGTGGTTGTAGTAAACCACGTAATTCTGCATTATGTAGCATTGCGCTGATGTTATGTAGCATTGCGCTTAAAACATCAGCGCAAATAATGAATAAGTAAGGTGAAAGTGGATCCCCTTGTATTAAACCACGGTTTGGCAAAAAATTAACGTAGGCGCTTCCATTAATTAAAACTGAGTAAGATACCGTAGTAACGCATGTCATTATCCATTGTACAGAGAAACCTTTTTGAATAAGAACATTCCTTAGGAATCCCCATTCCACACGATCATAGGCTTTACTGATATCTGTTTTAACTGCCATATATGAGGATACACATATATTCCGTGTGCGTAGAGAATGTAAAACTTCATGTGCAATAAGGATATTGTCGGTAATTAGCCTGCCAGGAATAAAAGCTGCCTGATTTTCTGAGACAATCTGGTTCAGTATTTTTTTGAGACGAAAAACCAAGATCTTCGAAATCACTTTGTAAAATACATTGCAGAGTGATATTGGTCTGAAGTCCACCATAGTTGAAATACATTTTATTTTGGGGATCAGACAGATATTGGTATGATTGAATTCACGATTCAAATATCCTGTTAGGAAAAATTTTTCCACCTCCTGATAGACAGCATCCCCAACTGTATCCTAGTGTTGATGATAAAAGGCTGACAATAACCCATCCGGGCCTGGTGCCTTATTTTCCCTTATTGATACAACAGCTGTATACACTTCTTCTTTGGTAACCGGCCGAGTCAAATCATGGTTCATATCTTCGGTTACAACAGAAGAAATAGTGCTAAGTACCTGGCCCATGTTCCCTAGATTTGAGGATTGAAAAAGATCCATAAAGTATTTTTGAGCTTCATGAGCTATTGCTGCATTCCCAATTACATCAGCACCCGATTTATCTTTAAGGGAAATAATATGGTTGGTAGCTCGACAATTCTTGGTGACTACATGAAAGAATCTGGTATTCATGTCTCCTTCTAGTAACCATTGATTACGACTTTTAATCTTCCAATATATTTTTTCATCAGCATATGCAGCGTTTAATTCTTTTCTTAATGAATTAATTTTATTATAATCCAAGGGAAGTTCCATATGGGCCGAATCAATCTCTGACGACTTAGCTATAATTCTTTGCTTCAAATTAACATAGGATTCGCGTTTCCATTGAGCCAGTTTTTGACGACAAATCTTTAATTTCCATAGTAAAGACTGATTATGAAGAGTAGATGTGTGATCCCAGGAAGATTTAACTGTTTGAACAAAATCATCTCTTTGAATCCATCTTGGATCGTATTTGAACCTCCTTATACCACATTCTGTTTGTCGACGAATCTTAATTATTCCCGGATGATGATCGATTCTATCATGTCTAAGTAATGAACCAAGGAACTTGGGAACATGGCTTTCCATTCGTCATTTCCCATTGCCCTATCTAACCAACAGTGAACCGTATGGTTATGTCGTTTCCCAACCCATGTCATGTTATTGCCATGAAAGTTAAGATCAGACATATTACATGATGTAAACATGTTTTTGAAATTGGTTAGGCTAGCTGTGGTTCTGAAAGGTCCTCCTTTTTTATCATTACCATCTAAAATTTCATTGAAGTCGCCACACATCAACCAAGGTCTATTCCTTATGAGGTTAATTTTTTCTAATCTTTCCCAAAGATCATGTCTGAATTTATGAATAGGATGTCCATAAATACAAGACAGAAAGAAATCAAACCCAATATCATTAATCTTACAGTCGATAAGACGTTCATCAGCACTTAGAATAACCAAGTCTACAGATTGTTTCCATAATAGAGCTAAGCCGCCTCCTTTTCCATTAGGAGGAATACAGAAAACACATGCATAATCTAGAATAGTAGCTACATCGTGAATTATATTAGAATTTTTAGTTTCTACAAGGAATAGTATGTCCGGAGAATAAAATATTTTTATTTCCTTTAGGCGTCGAACCATCAAAGACCCTCCCAGACCCCGACAGTTCCAAAAGCCTATATTCATTTGCTTCCCGGTGGAATATGGCCCACCAAACCCTCACCTTTTGTAGAACCAAAAACAAATAATTTTTCAGCATCCATGTAGCACGTCATAATCAACAAACTAATATTGATTGTATTTCCGAGATTTATTTTCCATAGCAACCATACTGAAAAATATCTTCCCCAATGTAGACTGAATAGCCAATAGCATCTAGTAAACCATGTGTTTGTGATGAAATATAAGTATCCGGGTACCATACTCATTAATTTTGCATTAAACCCAATCATCATAAACCAAATAATGAATCTGATTTTGTGATAACCGGACCCATGAACCAGCAAAATTAATTTAACCCAAAAATCAATCCTAAACCAACATTTTGTGCCAAACCAGTCTAAATTCCAAATCATTTCATACCAAACCAAACACCTATAAACCGGTACGATTTCACGGCAGTTACCTGGTTTAAGGGGAGGTTTTGATTTATGCCGTTTTGCATCGGGAGTGTTGTCATCACCGGAGTAGACATCGGGATTGTGCGGCAAGACATTTCCGGCATCACCATGCGAGGATGGACCAGGGGGAGGGGGATCAGTATCATTATCCAAGTCATCGGAGGCATCCGGCGGAGGAGGAATATCGTCAGAAGTACAGTCATTTTTCTCATGGGTCATGAGGCCGCAAATCGAACAAAATCCACGGAGCTTCTCATAACGGAATCTGGATACAACCTCCTCTGGACTGAATTTAAATACTCTCTGAAAGTGGAGACGCAACTCAATATTGAGGAGGACACGCACCCGGACAAATTCGACCCGGTGCACCCCTTCGGCGTTAAAATCCGATTCAAGAATTGTGCCGAGATTCCCACCGATGCAAATCACCATTTGATATGTCAAATATTGCAACGGGATCCCTCTTATTTGCACCCAGAAAGGAATAAACTTCAAATCCGAATCTGAGATACCCGGTGTCCATTTGTGGAGACATATCATCCAATCGTTAAAACTCCAAGGACTACGCCGGAGAACGTTTAACAGGCTTTCCTCGGTCTAAAACAAAAACTGAACTTTGTTTCCGTCGAGAATGCGAGAAGTAATAACTTCTCCGACGCTCCAAAGACGAGGTAGTGTAGTTAAAATGGCCCGAAGGTTTTGCTTCCGGGGATTAACCGGAGAGGCAATAAGAGAAAAACGTGTTTCATGCACTGCCTGAATGCAGATTTCTGGAGGGATTGAGATTGCCGGTTCGGAAATTCCGAGTGAAATTTCTTGCAATTGTTTGGAAATATGGTCCGACATTTTGTAATCGAAATTTTTAGTAACAGTGAGAATTGTAGAAGGCGAAATTCGTGATCGACGGACAACACTCTTCACGAGAAAGAGAAAACGAGATTGACGGTAGAGTATGAAAGAAAACCGACGTCGAGAGTGACGCCGGAAAAAACGCAGACAATTTCTCAGGAGAGAAAAGAGAGAAAATGAAACGGTGCGTTTCATTGTTTTTAGTTTCAATCGGTACATTTTTAATTAAACTGATTAAACTATAATCCGAATAATCTTTTTGAATAATCTGAAAAAAGGAAAATCGAGGTCGAGAGAAAACGATCCCTTGGTCACGGCTAGACTCCTCTTATCCTGACAAGAGCTTTCGATTTTGTCTAAATTTGATATTAATGATTTGATCGAATTTGGGAGAAAAAAACAATTATATTTTCAATCTTATAGGGAAAGAAAAACCATATTTCAAAAGAATTTATATAAAAATTCTGTGTATTTCTAAGCTCTTCAACGAATTATAAACCAGTTTTTTTTTGTGTTGATCAACCATATTATTTTCTATAACACAACAACCTTCACATTACATATGTAATCATGGGATATACTCTACGACAAAAAAATCTTAAAATATTCATTATATAAAATAGAATTGCAATATCCAACAACAAAAAAATATTATAGTTTCTCATAAATAATTATAAAAAAAAACCTAACACAAAACTAACGATACGACATATGATAATAAAAAAAAAATTAAAAATAAGAAATAGGTTCAACCTGTATTTTATCGGATCGATAGTAAAATCATGCATAAACCGTAATGAGTATTGCTATAAAAAAATGACACCTAAGCTTATACATACTGTAGTTGTGATTAGATAATCCTCCATATTATCTGTTCGTCTCAAACCAAAGTATGTTATTAGATGCGAATTATACTTATATATATATGAATCATCCACACAAAAAGGAATAGATTAATTTTGTAAATTTTACATTTTGTAAATACGAAAGATTAGAAAGTTTACATTTAAGTGATAAGGAAAATAGCTATAAAAATGGATACTTTACATTTTTGTGGTTATTTTTATTGATCATTATACCATTAAATCACATATATATGTACACATGTATGCGTACACACGTAGATGTTGCCATTCTTCAACTCTTACCATTTTTAAAACAAAGTAAATTTCTAAAAAATAAAGTAAAGTTTTAGTTTATTAACTGCGAGGATCGCATAAAAAACCTCGAATATGACAGCCACTAACACTTTAAACCTCAAGATTTTGTCACTTACATTTTAAATATTCAAACATTTATTTAGTACACTATTAACCTTAAACTGTCACTTTGGATAACATTCCGCTATAAATCGGAAACGGACTTCATAACGCCGTTTAGTTTAAAATAACGTCATTTAAGTGAAAATAACGCCGTTTAACCCCGTTTTAGTTGGCATAACTCCGTTATTTCACAAAGGAGTTAGAAAAATCGCATAAACATCCCCAAAATCAATTTGGGATTTTAGGATTTTTCGAAAAATCAAGAACAAACAAAATTCGAGTTTGGGAAGAGCAACATCGCATCGAGATGAGGTAAAATCAATTTTAAACTTAAAATCGTAGGTGATTTTCGACTGTAATTTGTAGGGTTTGCGATTTTGCTAGGTTTTAGTGTTCGATTTTGAGTATTCGGTTGGATGTTGTTCATTTGTATTTGATTTTTCGTTGTTGGGGTTCGACGTAGTGTTGTAGGGTTCGATTTAGGGTATTTTCGCTTGGGTCTTGTGATTTCGTTTTTGATTTTTCGTTTTTGGGGTTCGACATAATGTTCTAGGGTTCGATTTGGGTATTTCCATGGGTGTTGTGATTTTGTGTTCGATTTTTCGATGTTGGGGTTCGGCGTAGTTTCTAAGGTCCGATTTTGGGTATTTGAGGTTCGATTGTGTGATTTCGTGTTGGATTATGGTTGTTAGGGTTCGGTTTTTTGTCTTTTGGGTACGATTTTGTGTATTTTTGGTTGTAGGATTCGATTTCGTGTTTGATTTTGGTGTGTGGGTTCGATATTGTGTGATAGGGTGCGATTTTGTGTATTTGAGGTAGGAGTTTGTGTATTTCCGCTTCGTTGATATAAGAGTACATGGAAAACGGAAGCGTTTGGGATTGGTTTCATGAGGAGAAAGACGTGACCGGGAAAAAGAAGAAGCTTTTAGACTGGGAAGCAAGATTGAGAATAGCAGTAGGATTATGGCCGGTTATAAGAAGTTGTAAACTTGCCTGCAAACTCTAAAATTCTGTATTAACTTTCTGTATTTTTTTCTTCTGAAATTCTGTATTAACTTCTTCGTATATAGTGGTAGTTCCACAAACACTTCTTGTTTTGCCTACACATTTGCATATATGTATTGGCCACTAACAAGTAACAAGTCACGAAATCAAGTGTGAGTTGCTTTCCTATGCAACTCGAGCCAAACTATAAACCTAGTATTTTTTTGTTTACTTTTCCAATCTAGTAAAAGATGTAGTTGTAGGCCATAAAAGCATTGAAAGGTTTCTCATTCGAAATTATTAGCGAGGTACAAACAGATTCAGACGATTCAGATTGTGAAAACACAAATCTTTATGTTCATAACCAAAAATACTGAATGAAAGGAACTCTAATGCCAAAGCAAAAGAGAACCAACTCTAAGGAAAAGAAAAGAAAATCTTTTACAGGAAAGATCAAACAAAACAAGCACTTTAGATGACTTCAGAGGAAGATAATTTCTTTTCTGGAGATTTCAAAGATCACCCGATAACTAATCCCGATCTTCATCTGCATTACAGCAAAAAACAAAAGAAAAGTTTCAATATTCCAAGTAACATAAGTAGAAGATCATAATATACGTATGCAAACTTATTCAATCCCATAATGTAAGTGTGTATCCCATAATGCAATAGTATTACCTGCAATTTGCAGCCTAACTCAATCTAGAACCAAATAAATGATCAAAGTATATATCTTTCTACTCTTATTGAGATCTTAGTAATACAAAAATTTTTTTATGTTGCTCAAATCGTCTAACTTTTCATAACAGTGCCTGTCTAAACAGATTTGCAACGAGCTACTTCAAAGAATTTTGCTTATTTGACGAACTTACAAAGGTTTAACCTCCAAAATTTAAGAAGTTTAAGGAGGAAATAAAAGCGATACCAAAATAACGACGCTCATTTGCAGCTCTGGCCTTATTGAGCATCACATCGAGATCTTCCTTAAGCTTCACATCCCATTTCACAAGCTGGTTCGCGAACACAACACCAAGTCCCATTCCGAGCACATGCTCCCAGGGATCTACCGATTTCATCATCCAATTTCACAAAAATATCAGAACCCTAAAAGCCCATAGAATCCAATCGCATTTACCTCAACAATCGAAGAAACGAAAATGGAAAAAAACTTCGAAACTCAAACTTCATGAGAACAAATTCGAAACCCATAAATTAAATCTTCCCAAACAACTTCGAAACCCAGAAACCCTAAAACCCCGAAATCCTATGACACATTCAAACCCGAAACCCAGAAATTCAACAAGAACATGAAAATCCAAAATCATAAACATCATAAGAAAACCAAAATCGAAATCGAGCCCCTTTAAATCGCAAATTCGAACAAATTATCATCATTTTCACCAATCTTATCTCGTTCTATCTTCAATCTTATCTTCTTTCTTCGATTTCGGATCAATTCACTTTATCTTCAATTTTCCCGCTTTCTCACAAACCCTAATGCCCATTTGACAACTTTCCCATTTTAAATTTAAAACCCACGTGTTAATAACTTAAATTAAACGGGGTTAAATCGTTTTTAACGGAGGGCAAATCGTTTTTAACGGAGGTTAACGTCAGTTTATGTTCTGTTATATCTATTTAACGGAGAGTAATCGGGTATAAATTTCACTGTTAAAAATGATACAAACTTAACTTCAGATGTTTATAGTGTAAGTGACAAAATCTTGAGGTTTAAAGTGTTAGTGGCTGCCAATCTCGAGGTTTTTTATGCGATTTTCCCTTTTTTTTGCGATCGCTATCACAAACCAACCGATTGTTAAAAAGGTTTAAAAATTTAAGTTAACCGAGTCTATTAAAATTATTGTATAGAAAGTTTATAAAATTAATTTAGGGTTAGATTTAAAATATTATAATTAGAAAAGAATTACCTCTGTTATATTTTAGTTTTTCTTATTTAATTTTTAATTAAGTATTTTTCTTTCAAAACTATAACAATTTTTTTAACAAAAATGTAAAATAATATTTCTCATCAAAACCAAAAATAATATTTTTCATCAATAGTGAAAATAGTGTTTTTCCGCCAAAACTGAAAATAGTATTTTTTGACAAAACTACGAAATAGTATTTTCTTGTTAAATTTGAAAATAATATTTTCTGGCAGAAAATATAAAATAACTTTTTTACGCAAAATAGAATTTCTCACCAAAACTACAAAATATTTTTTTTTCAAAAATACAAAATAGTATTTTTCTATCAAAAACGCAAAATAATCTATTATTTTTAAAATTGTAAAATAACGTTTTTCCATTTAAACTATAAAACATCATTTTTCGCTAAACTTACATAATGACATTTTTTCAAAACCGTTAAGTATCATTTTCTAACAAAAATCGTAAAAGAACATATTCTTACAAAAATCAAAAATAATTTTTTTTAACTTAAAAACTAATAATTTAATTTATACAAGATTTATATATAATTCTAAAGTAAAAATAATGATGTTCCATCATAAACATATTTACAAAAAATAGAAAAATTGATAGGTTTAAAATGAATTACAAAAAGTTTAACCTTATATTTTAAATTTTGATAGATTAAAATAAGATTAGAATTAATTTTCAGTTGGATTAATTTAGGATCACGTTGGACTGGTTTAAAAATCCATATTGGCATCCCTACACAAACCTCTCACTAACTCCGACGTTTCATTCGTTTTCTTTCGTGGCCGTTTCGGCGTTTCGTGGAGGGCGTTTTCTCACTAACCCTAAACCTAAACAGAGCAAGTATTGTAAGAATTATTTTGGGGTCACACATATATAATCGATGTGTTAGGGTCATTATTTAAAGTAGTCAAAGTTATGTGGTCACTTATTTGTAAAGATAAAAGACTATGAGGCATAAGTGTTATGGAAAATTTGTGTGTGGATACATTATGTAATTTCTAATTTGATGAAGGGCCGAATTAGAAATTATTTTCTATATAAATAGAAGGGTTATGGTCCCCATGGCAACCCTAACAAGAAATTCAAGCACCTTTGTATCCCATCAACAAAGACCTTCAGCTATTATGGGTTTGTCGTGGAAGATCCATTCCCAACTTCAGTGTCGTAAACCATGGATCCAAAAGATACGCTTCCGCTATTGTGTTTCTTATTATTCAGAAATTAGCATGAATTTTATGATTATAGAAATCATAAAATATTCTACAATTGGTATCAGAGCCATCATGTCTAGTTTCTGTATAATAGTCAGATTATTTTTGGTTAAAATTCAGATTTAATAATATGTTTAGAATTTTTTATATTGTTGAATCTGATTTTTTTTGTTACAATTTAGAGATTAAATCTGTATTATGTGATCTGTGGTTAAAGTGTTGAAAGATCTGAAATTATGCTTATCATTTTAGATCTGTTTATAGTGAAAATCATGTTTAGATCTGGAATAAATAAGAAAAAAAAAATTCTGGAAATTTAGATGGAATCATAAAAACATAGTTTTCCTGAATTTTTTTTTTGTAAAGTAGTTTTTCAGATTAAATTCGATTTTATTTTTAGTACTCGATTTCATGCTCGTAAAAATTTACTCGAAATTTTGGAATTTTTTCGAAAATTTTTTGAGCAATCTAAAAATGTCGAATATATATATATAAAAAAAAATTTGGTGGCTATTCATCTTCCTTTTGTCGGTTTCGTTATTAAGTATAAACGTAACCGTTAAGACTGAAGAAGAATGAATAGAAAAAAAAATTTATTATTTCATTTAATAATATTTTAGGCTTATTAGCCTTTAAAAGGGAATTTTTTAATCAATAAAATAAATTTTATTGTGCAAGTTTAATTCTTGAAGTGGATTAATTGATACAAGATGTTGCCAAAGTGACCTCTTTGTGGATATTTTTCCATGAATAGTTTTGAATGATATGTGTATGTATTTTCATGCGAATATTAAATCGACCCAAAGGTAGATTTGTATTTGGCCGAACTACATACGTACCTGTGATGATAAGCATGTGACAATTATTAAGAATTAACATGTGAATGATAAATCGGTCCAAAGAAAGGTTTATCATTTTATCATGTATTATTGTCAGTGTTTGATCTTTACAACAAGAGTATCACTAGCAGTTATTAATATTGTCCAAAGACTTGTTATTAATGTTGCACTTGCTATCTTGAGATGGGTTGTACAATTTTTTATAATTGATTTGTTGATTATATTTGGTTAAATTGTGAGTTACTAATTAACAATTGTTCTCTTTTCAGCAAATTTCACTACATTATCTGCTAACTTAGGTTCAATTCCAAAACTTACTGGTTCCAACTATAAGGAATGGAAAAGTAAGGTTAAGATTGTCCTTGGGTGTATGGATCTTGACCTTGCATTAAGGATGGAACAACCTACTTCTCCTACAGATGCCAGCACTGCTGAGTATAAGATGGTTTATGAGAAGTGAGAACGTTCTAACCGCATTGGTTTAATGATCATTATGGACACCATTCCAGAAACCTTTAGAGGTGATGATGAGATCCAAGATCTCAAACAGTTCCTTGCTGAAATGGACTTGCGTTTTGCAAAAAGTGATAAGGCAGAAATAAGTATGCTTTTGTATCGTTTTAGTACCATGAGGTATCACGACAAAGGAAATATAAGGGAGTACATTTTGGAAATGTCTAACATTGTTTCAAAACTTAAAACACTCAAGACTGAGCTTTCAGAAGAAGTGCTCATATTTTTTTGTCTTGAACTCCCTTCCTCCTAGTTTCAATCAATTGAAATCCAGTTACAACACATAGAAGGAGAAATGGTCTCTTAATAAGCTTATTTCATATTGTGTGCAAGAGGAGGATAGGATGAAACAAGAAAAGTCTGAAAGTGCTCATATGGTTAACACCTCTAAGGGACAGGGCAAAAGAAGAAAAATTGAGGATGTTAAGAATGATGTTGCGAAAGGTCCAACACAAAAGAAGCAGACTAAGGTTGAAGATACATGCTTCTTTTGTAAGAAAGCTGGACATAAGAAGAAGGACTGCCAAAAGTACCACGCTTGGTGTGAAAAGAAAGGTATGTTCCTTGCTATGGTCTGTTCTGAAGTGAACATAGTTGAAGTACCCAAAAACACTTGGTGGTTAGATTCAGGTGCAACTACTAACATCAGTGTTTCATTGCAGGATTGCCTGAGCTACCGAAAACCAACTGATGCTAAAAGACGCATTTATGTGGCTAATAGAATTCCGGTTTATGTGGAGGCAATTGCGCATTTTGGATTGTTTTTTAGTACTGATTGTTTTTTGGATTTGAAAGACACTTTTGTTGTACCGTCATTTAGACGGAATTTGGTTTCTGTTCCTTATTTAGACAAATCTGGTTATTCTTGTCTAACTGAGTATGAAAAAGTTACTTTGTCCCTAAATTCAGTTTTAATTGGCACTGGTACACTCATGGATAATCACAATCTTTATATGCTTGACATTATAGCTTCTCGTGATGAAAGCTTAAATGTTGAATCAAGAGGTACAAAACGTAAATTAGAAAATGCAAGTTCAGGAACTCTGTGGCACAAACGCTTAGGTCACATTTCTAGGAATAGAATTAAGCGACTTGTGTCTGATGGTATATTGGGTTCTGTTGATTTCACAAATTGTGAAGTCTGTGTGGATTGCATTAAAGGAAAACAGACTAAACATAAGAGATTAGGTGTATATAGAGCTACAGAAGTTCTTGAGTTGATACATACAGATATTTGTGGACCTTTCCCTACGGCATCATGGAACGGTCAATAATACTTTATATCATTTATAGACGATTACTCTCGATATGCATACTTGTTTCTTATTCATGAAAAGTCGGAGTCTTTAGACGTGTTCAAGAAATTTAAAGCTGAAGTTGAGAATCAACTCGACCGAAGGATAAAGTCTGTCAGATCTGATCGTGGTGGTGAGTATTACGGTCGGTATGACGGTTCAAGTGAACAACGTCCAGGGCCATTTGCCAGATACCTAGAGGAGTGTGGAATCGTCCCACAATACACTATGCCTGGGTCTCCTAGCATGAATGGTGTGTCAGAAAGACGTAACCGCACTCTTAAAGATATGGTGAGGAGTATGATCTGTCACTTCACCTTACCTGAATCACTCTGGGGAGAGGCATTAAAGACTGCAACATACATTCTTAATCGGGTACCAACTAAGGCAACTGCAAAAACACCTTATGAGCTTTGGACAGGAAGAAAACCTAGTCTAAAGTATTTTCACATATGGGGATGTCCAGCTGAAGCTAGGCCTTACAAGCCGTTTGAGAAAAAGCTGGACTCTAGAACTGTGAGCAATTACTTTATTGGTTATTCTGAGCGATCTCGGAGCTATAAGTTTTATGATCCTACACAAAAGAATATTTTTGAGACGGGAATAGCTACGTTCTTTGAGGATGTTGAATTTGGGGGAAAAAATGAAGTTAGAGACATCATCTTTGAGGAAGAATCGGATTCAGTTTCTAAACCGATTCATATAGTTGCTTTTGATAAAGCAAATTTAGATCCTCAAATTGATACTGAAGTTCTTCCTACAAATTAAGATGACGATGTTATCGAACATGAAAGTCAAATTCAAAATCCTCAAGAACCTGTGCAACAAGAACAAGTGCCTTTGCGGCGATCCACTAGAGAAAGGAGAAGTGCTATTCCAGATGATTACATAGTATTTCTTATGGAACAAGAGGAAAATCATACCCAGTTGGAAGATGATCCTATCAACTTCTGTGAGGCCATGGGTAGTTTCAATTCAGATAAGTGGGTCAAAGCTAGTAAAGAAGAGTATCAGTCAATGCTAGACAATAAGGTTTGGAACATTGTCCAATTGCAGAAGGAAAGAAAGCCATTGGTTGCAAATGGATATTTAAGACCAAAATGGATTCAAGTGGTAATGTGGAAAGGTATAAAGCTCGTCTAGTAGCTAAAGGCTATACTCAGAAAGAAAGGATTGACTATAAAGAAACTTTTTCTCCAGTTTCATCAAAGGATTCTTTTAGGACAATCATGACCCTTGTTGCACACTATGACTTAGAGCTTCATCAGATGGATGTCAAGACAGCGTTTCTTAATGGTGACATTGATGAGACAATTTATATGGAGCAACCAGAAAATTTTGTAATAGGTGATTCAAAGAAAATGGTATGCAAATTAAATAAATCCATCTATGGGCTAAAACAAGCTTCTCGTCAATGGTACCACAAATTTCATAAGATAATCATCTCATTTGGTTTTGAGGTAAATTTAGTCGAAGATTGTGTGTATCAGAAGTTCAGTGGGAGTAAGTGTATTTTCCTGGTTTTGTATGTCCTGGTTTTGTATGTCGATGACATACTACTAGCCACTAACGATATGGGCATGCTACATGAGACCAAGATATTTCTGAAGGGTAAATTTGAAATGAAAGATCTTGGTGAAGCATCTTTTGTATTAGGAATTCAGATTCACCGAGATCGAACTCGGAGAATTCTTGGATTATCTCAAAAGAGCTATATCGATAAAGTACTCAAGAGATTTGGCATGCAGGATTGCAAACCAGGTGATACCCCAGTCGCTAGAGGAGACAAATTTTGTCTTAATCAATGCCCTAAAGGAAATTTAGAAATTCAGGAGATGCAAAAGATTCCTTATGCGTCGGCTGTAGGGAGTCTAATGTATGCTCAAGTTTGTACGCGTCCAGATTTAGCCTACATTGTTAGAGTTTTGGGCAGATACTTAAGTAATCTAGGTTTGGACCATTGGAAAGCAGCCAAAAGGGTCATGAGGTATCTGAAGAGAACAAAAGACTATATGCTCACATATCAAAGATCATATAACTTGGAGATCATTGGGTATTCTGATTCTGATTTTGCTAGATGTCAAGATAGTAGAAAGTCTACATCAGGTTTTGTTTTTCTGTTGGCTGGTGGAGCTATTTCTTGGCGTAGTGCAAAACAAACACTCGTAGCTTCCTCCATAATGGCGGCAGAATTTGTAGCAGTTTTTGAGACATCCAATCATGGACTTTGGTTAAGAAATTTTGTCGCTGGGCTACGAATTCTTGAAGGAATTGAAAGACCACTAAAGATATATTGTGACAATAAATCAGCTGTTTTGTACTCTAACAAAAATAGCAGCACAACAAAGTCCAAATTTATTGACATTAA
This sequence comes from Pugionium dolabratum, assembly GCA_018901945.1. Taxonomy (NCBI): domain Eukaryota; kingdom Viridiplantae; phylum Streptophyta; class Magnoliopsida; order Brassicales; family Brassicaceae; genus Pugionium; species Pugionium dolabratum. Next base: position 205,727 of record JAEVFF010000461.1, read on the forward strand.
GTTCCTCGTCGTTCAAGAGAGGGTACAAAATGGAGAGATTTCCATAGAACACTTAGGGACAAACTCTATGATAGCAGATCCTCTTACAAAGGGCATTCCACCTAAGATCTTTCTTGAGCATACTGCTCGAATGGGTGTTTCAATGTTTGAGGATCATTTGGTTTAGTGGGAGTTTTACATTTGGTTTTGGGTTTTATGTTTTAGTTGTGTTTATGCACATTTATTTTCTGATCAGAAATAAAATTTTGTTTTTTTTGTTTACTCTTTGTACAATAAAGTTAAAGGATCTCAATAAGGTAGGACGAGTTGAAAATCGACATGTATTGATCATTTTTCATGTGATTTTCATGCCACACTTTTCATAATTGATCTATGTCGTTTGTCTATATTAATTTCAGTAATTATGGAAGGTTTAGTTATTTATCATTATAACGAAAACCGCTATAATTCTATGTTACTATAGTCAATGGATGAGGTTGTCTATGCCTTGCTATATAATGACAATTTTGAGCTCATAAAGTCTATCATATTTTCAGAATACATATGTGACCGAGTGAGAGATTGTAAGAATTATTTTAGGGTCACACATGTATAATCGATGTGTTAGGGTCATTATTTAAAGTAGTCAAAGTTATGTGGTCACTTATTTGTAAAGATAAAAGACTATGAGACATAAGTGTTATGGAAAATTTGTGTGTGGATACATTATGTAATTTCTAATTTGATGAAAGGCCGAATTAGAAATTATTTTCTATATAAATAGAAGGGTTATGGTCCCCATGGCAACTCTAACAAGAAATTCAGCCACCTTTGTATCCCATCAACAAAGACCTTCAGCTATTTTGGGTTTGTCGTGGAAGATCTATTCCCAACTTCAGTGTCATAAACCATGGATCCAAAAGGTACGCTTCCGCTATTGTGTTTCTTATTATTCAGGAATTAGCATGAATTTTATGATTATAGAAATCATAAAATATTCTACAAGTATACATTTACGGTTTTCCGTATAGCTTGCGATCCTTCAATATTTAAAGTCTGCCAATACTGTAACATCCACGACGTACGTCTCCTACATCGTCGAAGTATTATGCGCCATTTCATACGTCGTTGATGTCTCTTTTGTCGTGGGTGGCTGGAAGTACTGAAACACGACCAAAGAGTGCTGGCATATGTGGTGTTGTTACGGGCCGTCAAAAGGAATGAGATATAATCCATTCTTCGTTTTCACGAATCACTGAGTATTAGTCTTCACAATGCAATTGGCTTGAGGTAGTGCTGCACCAACAAGATGATCACATTCTTCATCTGCTTTAACCAAAGTCCTCGAAACATGATCTTATATCAACATTGTTTATTAAAAACACTGCACTAACTATATCACGTAAAAATTGTGCATGTAAAATCAAAGTAATTGATACTTCTGGAGTATAAACAAAACACGTGGTAGTGTCCATGACGTGTTTCCCAATAACATACATGGCAGTTTTGTGGGACATGGATCTATGGTGAGAAGATCCATTACAAGATCTATATCACAGGTCATCTGGTAAGAAGCTCTGAATTCAATAATCTAATCAAACGACTCTGAGTGCCATAATACGGTTAGCTTTAGTTTTTTCACCATGACCAGAGAATTTTTATAAAGAATTTGATTTTTGGTTTCAAAACAATTCACCAGGGAACTTGATTTATTGGCTTGAAGTTAACGTGGGGGATTAGAACCTGGGCATTTGGAAGCTTCGGTTCGGTTCGAAATTTTGATATTTCTGCTTGTTCGATTTAAGAAAAAAAAATTTCACCGGATTATACCGAATCAGAAATTTAGTTTGGTGCGGTTTGGAATCTCAAATTCGGTTCGGTTATAAAAAAAAATTAGCTGAATCGAAACTGAAATTATAAAAAAAAATTCAGTTTGTTCGGTGTATTCATTATTGAAATAATCGAGCGGAGTAATTTGGGGAAAGAGAAGATGAGAATAAGAGGAAAAACAATGAGAAAAAAAGGTGAAGAAGAAACATGCAGAAGAGGAAGAGAGAGTAGAAAAAGAAGATAGGAGAGGAAGATGAAGAAACAAACCAGAGAAAGAATTGGGCGAAAGGATAAAGATGGAGAAGGAGAAGGTTGGAGAAGAATACCAAAAATGATTTTTGATTTTGTCTAAATGTGATCTTAATGATTTAACGTAGCTTTAGGACGTAGGCTATCAAAACTTTGCAATGACATTTTTACCAATATTTTCATTAATATTTCGCTCAGTTCCAAAGTGAATGTGGTGGCAATATATACTAGTTGTATTGTATGATACTTATATGTATTTATATGAATATATTCAGCACTTCTCAAAGAAGAAAAAATGATTGAAAATTTAGCAAATTAATGCTTATAGGGTCTGAAATGAAAATCTAAATTGGTGACATCTCTGCTTAGAGATTTTGAATTGCAAATTGATATTGTTTGTCTCATGCTCGATTGCTTATTTATCTTTTTACGAATTAAGGAGTTTCGCAAGGATGACACTATTTTGTTAATTGTTTGTTATTAATAGTTTTCAACGACGACATCGAGTTAGGGGAAAATCTTAACAAAACCGTGGAAGTCTAAAGCGCCGACCGAACTGGTGTTTTTTTGATGTTTCTAAAAACATTACCGTCGGTGAGAAGAGAGCACGAGTTGGTTCTGAAGAATGAAGATTACTCGGCGAAGAAGCTAGCGATTGTGGCTCTCCCGGCGACGCCTGTTAACGTCGTTGCGTCTACTTCGTCACCTTATTTTAGCAATTGCAAATAATTCTGGAAAGCTGGGGATTACGAAGGAACATCTGATGGTGATTGGGAAGTTTCTGCAGGTAAAAATCCGAAGACACACTTGCTTATGATTGATTGTTTATAAATTTTTAATACGTTAACTTAGGAAAATAGTTTGAGTAATTTGTGTTTTTGTGTTTTCGTTGTTTCAGGTGGCTTTGATCATGTAAGAGTCCATCCCAAGTTCTTGCATTCTAATGCAACCAGCCACAAATGGGCACTTGGAGGTGTTCGCTCTTTTTAGTGAAAGATTCATTTCTCAAAGCTCATGTTTTCTGACAATGAAAGATGTTGGACAACGAATGTTTTTATTTTTTTGTTTTCCATATGTTTTGTCTTATAGCTTTTGCAGAGCTTTTGGACAATGCTTTGGATGAAGTCGGATGTTTTTTGTTTTCTATTTTTGGAATTGTTACAGAATTTCTTTATATTTCTGGTTGGTAGTAAAAGCTTACATTTTGTTTATCAAGTTCATAGTGGAGCTACATATGTCAACGTAGACGTTCTCCACAATAGAAAAGATGGAACCAGGATGGTATTAATTGAGGGTATATTCTGTTGTCGTCATGTGTTGACGATGAATAACTTTTGTCACTGTTTGATCCTCATAGATTGAGCATTCTTATGTTTGAAATTTCAGACAATGGGGGTGGGATGAATCCTGAAAAGATGCGACACTGCATTTTTTTAGGATACTCTGCTAAGAGCAAACTTGCAAACACTATTGGACAATGTAAAGATTCTTCTTCCTACAAGATATGTATATATATCAAAATGTTTACATCAAGACTTAAAATTCGTTATACTTATTTTGTAGATGGCAATGGATTCAAGACTAGTACAATGAGACTTGGAGCTGATGTCATTGTATTCCATTTTAGAGGGAATATTTCATTCTCTACATATCTCTCATGTGTTTGAAATAGCTTCATATCCATAACAAATGTTTTAAGGTTTGGTAAGCTTTTGTAGCCAGTCTATCTGTTCTGATCTTCTTCTTTTGATGACTTAAATGTAAGCTTGACTACGAAAGAAGAGGTTCTGAATGGTGTCAAATAGTACGGTCATCGGTTAGTGATTGGAATAGAAATGTGGAAGCTGAAGATGAAGCCTTGCAAATTTCCAGTAGTCCCATTAGTCCCATTACTCGGTCCAATCAAGCCAAACTCAAGACAACACTACAACACTATTCAGGTCAGTTTAGTGTGTGCTAATCAAATCACTATGATTGTGATTCAAACCACCTAAACCTCATCAAGAGAGTCATCTTGGATTGTACTCTTTTTCCCTTCTCTTAGTTTTGTCCCATTGGGTTTTCTAAGAGAGATTTTTAATGAGCCAAACCCAAGATGTTTTACCATAACCTCTTGATGAACCAAGGCTCATTCTATCCTATTATTCACGGAAATGAAGGGGAAGGATCATTTAAGATGTTATTTACTTTTTAATCTTTGTTTTTAATTGTTTTTATAATTTTCTAATTTCTCTTAAATGCTTTGATGGTTTCGTAGGAGTGTTTGTCTGCATGTATGTGTTATTATGCTTATATACTTACATAGATAATGTTCTGCAATGTTGAAAAAAGATTTTGTATGGCATATGGTTTGTCGCAGGATATCCAGCTTAGAGGTGTAAATCGAGATGAGAAAAATATCTCTATGGCATCTCAATTCCCTAAATTCTAGACAAATTTTGACATACAAGCACTCACTCAAGGTATAAATATTATTTCCATGTTTCCTTGATTGCCGTTAGCTTGGTTCAGTCTCCTGCTACAATTACTATGATAGTTCATAAAAGATCATAAGCTTGATTTTTTTGAATAAGTATGAACCATGTTAAAAGTTGACTGCATTGTTCCTTTGTTCTAAAGAATTTACTGTTCCCCTTTCACATATTTATTTGAATTACTTGTTTTGGTGCAATGTGTTTTGGTTATGTTTCTTTGACATTTCGTTTTGGATTATTAATCTATAAATATGGCTACTATTCATACGTTTTACAATATTTAGGTCTGAACATTCAGATATTCGGTTTGGTTTTTGATCGGTTATTTTCGATTTTAGTTTTTTTTGTTGGTAAAATTAAAATCTATTCGGTTATTTTTATATTTTGGTTCGGTTTTGGTTCAATTATACTTTGGTTTTGGTTTAGTTATACTTCGGTTTTGGTCGGTTCGATTATTAAATTTTAAAACCAAAAATAACCCTAAATAATTCGGGTAACCGAAAATAATCGAAAATAACCAAAAATAACCAAAAATAACCAAAAATAACCAAAAATAACCAAAATAACTAAAAAATAACCGAAAATAATAGAAAATAATTTGATTTTTTTGGATATTATTTTGGTTTTTGATTTGATTTTGGTTAGTAACCAATAACCATAGTTTTCCAAAATAATATCCGTTCAGTTATTTCTTTATAACCGAATAGGCGAATACCAACCAAAATCTTTTTTTGGTTTGATTTCGTTTGGTTTATTTGATTTCGGTTTGGTTTATTCGGTTCGGATTATTTTCCAAACAATATTGGATGCTGAGATGAAAATAAAAGTTTCAATGCAGTAAAAATTAGATATGAATTCAAATGATATTTCAACTTTAAGGAAAAAATAACAAACAATATTTAAGTCATTTACTTATTATTTGAGAAGTGAGTTAATGAAAACTGCTTATTTTGTTTTAATTTCATTGAATGAATTAAAAAAAATACGACGTGGAAATCTAACCCATTGATAATATTAAATATGACATGAAGAACACTTAGTTGATTTGGTGATAGATTAGATCATATTTTATTATTTTTTGACATGTTAATGTTAATGTGAAAATTTGATTAAATTTTTTCTAAAATAAAAAGATAGAAAATAGTGTAGATTTAATGTATGCTCATTGAAATATTAAAATATACAAATGATAAATTTATTTTAATAAGATATATTTAAAAGGTAAAAATTTATATATTTTGAATTTATATTCATATTAACTATTTTCAGCTATTAACATTATATTTTTACCTCTTAGTGACTCTTTTTAAAGCCATTACAGATTAAATATCATTGACTATTAGATTTTGTTGATTTATATTTATGTTCATGAAAATATCATTGTGAAGACTCAAAACAACAAATGGCAAAATACGTTTCTGCAAAATATCATTGTGAAGACTCAAAACAACAAATGGCAAAATACGTTTCTGCAAAATATCATTGTGAAGATTCAATATTATTTCTAAGAGTAATATTTATAGAGGATTTATATTTTTTAAGTAGCAAAGATTGTATTTTATTATGAGTAATACTTTAAAATAGCATTTTTTTAGTTTTTTCCTCTAAATTTAGCACTCTAAATTTAAATTCCAAAATATCACAAATTAATTTTTGAAAATAAATATTTATCATAAATAAGTTACAACTATAATTAAATTCTTTTTTCTAATTTAAGATTTATTTTTTCCTTATTATAAATAAGTTTTAAGATATTTTAATATTAAATTTATGTTATTTTTGATAATTTAAACTAATGATGCTACATTTAAAACAAAAACTAAAAAAATGCTATTTCTTATCAATTGCCTCTTTATTATTTATTAAAATTGATTTATTTATTTAAAATCCAAAATATAAATATGTTTTCATTTCTCATTATTATCGACAATAATAATTTTGGTTAATTTATTACAATAATTTTTTTAAAAAAATCCACTGGATTCGTAATTATATTATAAACAGTTACCAATTTAATAGAATTTATGTATTAAATCATTTAAATATATAGTAATAAGTGAATTGATATTTTAAGTTTTTGTTTCAATATCACTAATCATTTATATTTTTAAAAATAACACAGATTTAATACTAAAATAATTAAAAAAATCTTCCTAATAAAAAATTTTTAAATCTTAAATTGAAAAAAGTAAAACTAAGCATTATAATTTAATTATATATATAATTTATTTAATATAAATAATTATTTTTATATAATAATTTATGTTATTTTTGGAATTTTATTTTTAATATGTTAAATTTGGAAGATAAAACTTAAAAGTATAATATTTTAAGGTATTAATCTAAGTGTGTTGAATTAACTATTTTGAAAAATTAAAACAAGCAATCAACAACAAAAAAGTATATCAATTTATGAAAGTAAAATGAAAGAAATTGCAATATATAAATGGCTTGTCTACATCTCTCCTCAACTAAAAAAAACAAAGTTCTCCAAAACTGCAATCATTCTTTCTCATTTCCTCAATCCAAATTTCTGCAAATGAGCTACCAACGACTCTTCTTAGCAGCTCCATTCCTTTCCTATCTTCTCTACATCTGTGCTTTTCCAGTCTTAGCTTCTACAGGTAAAAATCCATACATATAACTCTTTGTTTTTTGTCAATACATATTCATTGTGTTCTTAATTGTGACATATAAGTGTGTGTTTATAACTCTCTATGTAGCTGAGGAATGTAGTATAGGCGTGAACACAATCACGACAAAGCCATTAGCAGATGGAACACAAACTTGGCAAGTGAATATAACGAACCAATGTGAATGGAAATGTGCAATCTCAAATATCCATATTAGTTGTGGCTCCTTCACCTCTGTAACGTATATTGACCCAAAAGTCTTTAGAAGTCTTAGCATTAACGATTGTCTCGTCAACGATGGCAAGCCATTGGCCTTTGGAGCTACTTTGTCTTTTAGTTATGCTATGAATAGAAAATATTCTTTCCCTGTCTCTTCTGCTTCTTGTCCTCATTGACTCCATATATGCTTTACTTGTAATTAATGAAGAAGGTTAAATATGTTCTCAAATAAGAGTCTCTTCATCATCTTTTGATTAATGTGTTTGAATGGTTAAAAGTTGGTGTTTCTTTTTTGGTTTTTTTTTAATTTATTTGGTTGAAAGCTCTTTTCTAAACGAAAATGTATGTTTAATTCTATATTTTCTCTTCTCTGTAGTTGAAAACTTTTTTTATAAACAAAAATAAAACTTTTCGAACCCTCATTGTCGACTAATGAGATATGATAAACATTTTAATTGAATAAATTTTGCATGTATTAATTATAAAACGCTAAATAACTGATTTAGTTGATTAATATCTTCCCTTTTACGTTGATGATTTTACATCATTTTTTACATCCTACATATATAAATTTTTAAAAAATAGTTTTACAAAACCGTGGAAACCTTAATGTTTTGAATGGGAAAATTAAGTTTATGTCTTCGGTTTTTGAGTTATTGGAATCATGTTTTTCGATTTACGATTTAAACGGTTTAGTTAAAATCACATATAAAAAAAGAAGACTATAAGTTCGGTTCGGTTTTTATTTTGGATTAATCAGTTCGGTTTTTCAAATATAAATGTGTTTTAAAATAAACCAAAAGACAATACTTTCGGTTTAAATGAATAAAAATTGTAGGATCGGTTTAATTATGATAATTTTGGTTTATTTGGTTTATTTCTGTCTATTCTGGATTTTGGTGCTCCAATTTCGGTGTTCTGATTTATTTCGATGTATTTGGTTTGATTTTTGGTGTATTCGATTTTAAAATTTCGATACATTTAGTTTAGATTTTTCGATACATTTATTCTATTCGGTTCAATCTAAGTTAAAAATATATAATTCAGGTCTAATGATCATAATTAATCGAAAACCTAAATTTATATTGTATTGGTTTAAGAAATAACAACTCCGAAATACAAAAATTCAAAGTAGTAAGATTTAACAATTCAAATATAAAAAAATATATATAATTTATTTATAATAAATAAATATTTTTATATAATTATTTATGTTAATTTTGAAAAATTTTAATTTTAAAATAGTAGATTTGAAACACAAGTTTTTAAAAACGCTATTTTAAAATATTACTTTTGTTTTTTTTATGTAAGAGTTATCAGCTTATATTTTATTCAACATAATATTCGCCAAGCACTAAATTTTCTTTTCTTTTAGTCTTTAAATATTTATATCATGACTGAGTATTAAAAAAACAAGAGTAATATCCTGAAAACAAGAATCTCTATCACATAACACTTTAACCAATTATGATAATCTTTCAAGATGACTGTGTTTCTGGTAAGTAACATCAAACAACTGACCAGAGCGAAATGCAATGAACAAAAGATGGAAGTATCATTCATCAATTCATCAATAATCACTGCATAGATTGAAAACGTTTCATGATGAGCATACTCATATCCATGTAGCGTTGTGCGCAGTGTGTGAGGCATGAACTCTCGCTTGAGCTAAACTTGCTCCCTGGTGTGCTTGTGACACATTTGTCCCAGCACACACTTGTCAGCTTCGCAACCATTTCGTTTACCATTGCCCTTTCTTTTTCTTTCTGCAACAAACACAAACACAGAAGAAATAAAATACACTTTTTATGACTTAAGATAGAATAAAGTTACAAACTTTTTTGACATTTCTTCAAAACTTTTCATGACCTATGTTTTAAATGGCGCATGACGCATCAAGGCGTCAAGAACCTTGCATTGCACCTTGCGCCTAGGCACTCAAAGGTGCTCGCTTAGACACAAGGCGCACCACCCACCATAGTTTCTGGGTTTTGAGGTCTCAACTCTGGTGTTAGTTTTAGGGATTTTGGAAGGAAAATGTCGTGACGTATAGACGAATGAGTTAAAATTGGTTCATTAATCCTAAATCTGGTTGAGTTTAATTAAAGTAACCATGTTTATTAGTAATTAAATTGCATCTTCTTCCCCACCAGAATCTGCTTCCCCAACGGCCATGGCTGAAGCTCAAGATTGAGCGTGGAATTGAGCGCGTGAACGAGTTTTAGACTGATTTAACGCCTTACTCCAACAGATGCTCGCTTCCGCCGCCCATCGCTTCAGCCAAGGCGCATCTTAGGAGGATAATAAGAAAGGAATTGGAGACAAGTTCCAGTTCATATTTCGTTGTCGAATAGAAAAACATAAAGGCAAATTACGAGACAAGAGCTCAGCTTCCAGTCGATTCAACTAAAAAACTCTAAGATGGAAGAACCTTTAGCTATTCACGAAGGGAAATCGGAGACTTACGTTGAGGAATTGAAGCAATTCAGGGTTGCTAGCCAGCGACGGATCCATGGCGGTTGAGAGCGTCTCTGCTTGAAGAAGAAAAAGAATCTAAATTACTCGGCGATTGAAACCCTAAAACTATATTGCTTCTCTCTAAAACCCCAAAATGATATACAATAAAGTTCATTGCTTATTGGGTCAATGGCCCATGAAGGATCCATTACGAATATGGATATAAATTGTTTTACTGACATTTATTAGACGTTTATTCGTATAATTATTTAATTAATAAATATATATTAGATATATGTATAATTTATGTATAACTGATTTTTTATTTAAAATATATTTTGTAAAAATTTACTGTTAATTATATAAATAAATAAGCAATGAAATCACATTATAAAAACGAATTTAAATTTTTTATATCTTAAAAAGATAATATTATTAAATAGGTAAATAAATTATAGATCTGATAAATATTTAATTATTATAAACTTTTATTTTATATTATATTTGACTAAATTTTAAAAATTTTAAAAATTTAAAAATTTTATTTTATATTGTGTTTGTATTTTTTGTCGAAATATTAGAGATATATATTGTATACTGCTAAATATTTGTCTAATGTTATTTTTGTAAATATTCTAATAAATTATGTTTTATGTAGTATTTGCCTTAAAAGATTCCGATGGTGTGAAAGTTCAGCGTGATATATTTATAAATCAGATGTGAAATAAAATTTTTTGTTAAAATATTTTTCAAATATTATACGAAAAATATTCAAATGAAAATTTTATATTGATGAAAATTTTATATCAAAGAACCATCTCAGGCATTTTGTCTAAATAAATCGATATTTACCAAATTTAGCAAATAAATTGCAATATACCAATCAATCCAAAACACAAACTCAACTCTTTAATAATCTCACAATTCTCTCCCTTCTTTTTCTCATAATCTTAAATATTATCTTCCATTCATTTTCCTCAGTTTTTTTTATAGAATCTTCTCCGGCCACCCACCCGCTGCCGTATGATCTCTCTGGTGGCGGCGATTACACTATCAATTTGTTAGTTTATTGATATGGGTTGCGGTAGTTCTAGGATAGGAGACGTAGCCGCCGTGGGCGGTATTATGCCCATTCCAGCGGGAATGCGTCCGCTTCTCCGGCGGAGATTAGAGGAGATAAAGAAACGAAGCCATGTAAATGTTTTGAAAGGAGACCAGACGTTGTCAAAGAAGGAGCTTCTCCGGCACGACTCCTTCGAAGACGGAGAAGAGACGGAGGAGAAAGATGACATCTTAAAATCGTCGGCTAAGGTGGCTCCAACGCCTGATCCTCACGTGGAAGAGAAGAAAGACGTTAATGATGAGAATGTTCTGTCGAGAAATGATGTTATAGAAGTAAAGGAAGAGGCAGAGATTATGGATAAACAAGATGACAATCATTATGATGATGAAGCCAACAATGTTGAAAAGGAATTAGGAAATGACAATGACATTAATAATCATGATGTTGACACCATTAATGGTGATGATAATAGCATTAACCATGATGGTGGTGTGATCAATGTTAAGAAGGAAGGTGATGATAGTAGCGTGAATCATGATGGTGAAGGCATCAATATTACTAAGGAAGAAGATGGTATTAATTATCATGATGAAATCATCAATGATAAGAAGAAAAATGATGATGATGATGAAGAGAGGATGATATGTCCTACATCTCCAAGCTTTAGGGTTTATTGCATCAATGCTATTTCTGATGATGATGAAGGTAATATTTCAGATAATATTATATAACTTTCTATTAATCTATTTAGCTCGTTCTTGATTGACACATGGTAAGTTTCACAATAACTGAAACAATTTAATTGACTTTCACAGAAGAAAATGGAGAAGACACGAGAAAATCGATGGAAGCCAAAAGCATCATCATAGAGCCAAAAGAGGTGAATATAATCACATATTTAAACTATATTATTCATTTGATTTATGAGACACTATAACGAAAAATGGTGAATTTCAATCTAAATAATTTTTATGGTACGTTGTTATAAAATTATGAGGTTGTAGTGCAGATTTCAACATTTAACCAACATTTAACTGTTAATAATTTAAATTTTAAACACGACCTAACAAATACGTGTACTTTTCGATATTTCCGTTAATGAAATCCAGTTTTCGATAATACCGGCTGATGTGGCATAGGACGTGAACGGGCTGGGTGGTGTGGCAGTACGTATGCGTTAAAGCGACGTCGTTTTGGTCGATTTCGTTTTATATAACACATGTTTTCCTCTTATTCCTCTTTTTCAATCGCGATTAAGGTTTGGTATTGAAAATTTTTTGAAAACGAAATTTTTCCAAAATTGATTTAATTCTTCACTTGTCGATTTCGGAAAAGTTTTATTTTTGGAAAATCTCCAATACCAAACCCTAATGGCGATGGAAGGAGGAAGAAGGGGAAAAGAATGCGTTATGAAAAACGATGTCGTTTTACTGAACACACACTGCCATGTCATTTAGTCCGTCCATATCCTATGTCACGTCAGATAGTATTAACAGAAATCAGAATTCGTTAACGGAAATATCGAAAAAAGCACGCATTTGTTAGGTTATGTATAAAATTTGAACTATTAAAGAGTAAATATTTATATATACACTATGATTTTATAATTGTATAAAAACGCACGATGAATATTGTTCCGATTGAAATTGACTATTTTTCTCTATAATGATGTTATGTTCAATAAAATATTATATAATAGGAAGAAAGCATAATAAAAAAGGAGAAAAGAGAAAGAAAAGGAAATAGGTTTGGAATCGCATTGCCGAGGAAGTATCTAGCCAATGTGACTGCACCATGCTATGCTGGTGGAGGAGGATGCATGCGCAACACTCAATCTCGCCTACTGCAGGAGAAATCCAGCCAATGAAATATCAAAATGAATTATATATTTGCCATTTTTGTGCATTGATTTATTGAAGTATATAAGTAATACCCTATTTAGATCTTTGATTTGTTTTGAGGAGACTTTTGTTTCATAATTTGTATAACCTCTTTACTATTTTTTTTTCTCACGATAAGTTATTGTTTCGAGAATTTACTTATTCCATGTGGGAATTATAAAATTAAAATTAGTGTTATCTATTTGTAATGAAATTATTACTGAAAACCTTTTGGATAAATATCAATAGTACTATCAAATCTTTCAACGGTTGCCATTAAATTGACATTTTTAAGAAAAAAAATCAGTTTTTAGAAAACAGGATTATTGCAATGTTCTTGATTTGATAGTAGATGGATTGAGATTATGATTTTGTTCGTTTGTTAGCTGTCGGCGACTGCAACTGCAGTTAATATTATGATTGTGGTATATGTTATTCGTTTGTTTGTTATCGGTGGTTGCAGTTGCGGTTGATTGAAATTTTTTAATTATACCGCTGTTATATCAGAAAAATTGCGATGCACACCGCAATATTTAACCGCTGCAATTTACCATAAATAAATGCGGTAGGTGAACGAACAACACTATATCACAACCGTAACTTTCTGCAGCTGACAAACGAACATGAATTCTCTTAATATTAAAAATCACCACTTGAAATTTATTCCAATCAACTACTCCTTCACCACTTGTTAAGAAATTAGGGATGAGTGATCAAAGACTACTCCGTAAGAGTAACATTTAGGGTTTTAAAATTTTCAATACATAAATATATTTATGAAAAACATGAAGTTTAAAATTAACACATAAAAACAATCAAGTGTCCAAGACACACACACAACATAGAAGTGGAAATCTCTCCCACAAACTCATCCGTCCGTAATGGAATGGATCACCACATTCCTTTCCAGGCAGACTCCTTGTGTCATCTGGATTCTTCGTGCCTAATCACTTCTTTCTAGTTGTCCATATGTGGCCATGCACAACCATCCGACTATTACACATGAAAATCTTTTGGTTCGGCCATCTTAATTTATGGATCCCGTACGCATCCATAGACCACCACAGAGTTACATGTGAGCGGTCTTCATATGTAGCCAGTGAAAACCAACAAGGCACACCCATGGCAGTTTTATTTCGTGTAGGACCTAACACACTCTCCTGCCTCTAAGTACCTCTAGTATTTTTTTTTCTAATTCATTCTCATTTCTCAATATTAAATAACATGCATTACATAAAAACATATCATCAAACAATACACATTAGTTTTTTTATTCTCAATGTTAAACATGTTCTTATCAAACAAAGTATTTATATATACGTATAAGTATCGTATACAATCACCACCCAAATACATGTTACTTATGAAGTATATAATATATAGATATGCTCGACTTAAGATTAAACTAAAATTGTTAATCGGAGATATACATTGAGAAAACACGAACTCGTTCTTCACTTTTGCCATAGGTGATGAATAATACCAAATCTTTCATCTTGGAGAAATTCACTGTTTCCACTTTGAAAGCGTATTTTTGTATGCTCATCCTTCTGAAATCGGTACCAAAAGTTAGTTATATATATATATCGTGATTTTCCCTACAAAGTTTCAAACTCAACAAAAAGTTTTCGCCAACCAAATACACAACTCCACAAACTGGTCGCATAATAGAGTATGTTCGGTAAAACATACATAACTATCAAACGACTAGATAAAATAATACAATCTTTGAAGCCAACTAGAAATAGGTGTCACGAATATTCCCACCAAATTTCATATCAATCCAAATCCACGTGATCCTCTTTTTTAAGTTTACACCGTAACTGTTCATAGAACCGTACTCTGCATAATGTGTTTGGCAAAACATCCTCTTTTCACAAAACAATTCGGAAAGACAAATCGCTTGCGGTTTTTGTAGCTATATGAGAGAGTCACTAACATGCCCCCACCAAGTTTCAAATAATTTGGATAAGTTCTGCTCATTTGTTTCTCATTTCTATTAGAAATGGTGTAGTTTACCTTCTAGTTATTTCTATGTGGCTACGGTGGCTTTTCTTGTGACTGATCGATGACTGTTCCGGTGGCTCTCGAGCAAGGCTTCGCCGCTCAAAACCCTCTGTCTATTTGTCTAAAGATCATCTTACATTTAATGATCAACTTAAACTTTCAACATTGAGTTTTACTTCTCTTTGGTCTTGTACCACCAAAACATGCCAAAATACTATATGATTCTTGTGATGAGTCTTATTTCTCCCATGTGATTCCCATTACTCGAATACCAAAAATTTTGCTTTTCTTATCTTATTTTAGTATCTAGTCAAATTGTTCCATTCTAATAGAAAAAAACTCTTGATTAATTGTCGCTTCATAGTACTTTGCATGTTATCATTAGAAGAAGCATTGTCCACGGTAAGCAAGAACACTTTCTTATCTAATTCCTAATCTTTCAACAACTCAATAAGTTGTTTCATAGCAATAGAAATACCAGAATGAGGAGGATGAAAAACAGTGAAAGATAATATCTTCGTTTGTAACATCCAGTCATCATAACCCATTTTGACTGCAACATTAGTTAGTCCAAGCCATTTTGACCATTTAAAATTAGATCATGATCATGATTAAAATAGAATAATCTTGTTATATATAAACGTACAAATCACATGTTATGATTGTTGAAAATCAAAAGCTTCCTTTAAATTTTCATTTAAAGCTATGATTACTAAAATAAATCGATCGAATCTAACACTGAAAATTTTATGAATTCCATCAAAACTTAAATATTTCGTTTAAATTATCCAATTTTACATTATAATAGATTTCTAGATTTTGATGTTTTAAAACGCTATAATAGAAGTGAAAATTAAATCATTTAAGTTGAGCGTATCAATCCCAAATCTGCTCTAAGAGATGCTGATGAAATTTTAATATTTGCTCATATTTGCATTTCACTTCCTCTTATTATTGTTATTACATATAATTTTTTCTTCTATCAACTATTCGATAAGAAAATCTGTTAGAATACGAGATATTCATAATTGGAAGATGATAAATTTAACCTAAAATGTTATATTTTATTTATGTGAGTGTTAAAATAATATTTATTTAAATTTCTTTAAAATTCTATATTTCTATATTTTTCTAAATATACTTATTTTAATTTCATTTTATTTTTTATATATTTGTTTTCTTATTTACTTCATACATAAAAGTTTTATAAATACTCCTATATAATTTACAATGTAATTATAACGTTTTTAGTTTTAAACACATCCTAAAATAAAAATTCGAGAAATATTCTAAGACTTTAATGAAACCAGATACACAATCTTACTCTAACATCTCTAAGAAACTGTTACGTGGATTAGAGGTTTAAGATAATAAATAAATATAAAAGAAAACAAATCACATATGATTATTTTAATATTTTTAAGCAACAAAATGATTCATAAATTACTTTAATAAGAATAAAAAAATTGATCTTAATATATAATTTTATTAAACTAAAAATATACACCGAGGTGATTTTAAGTTAACATATGAATCATATATTATTTTCAACAAAAATTCAAATATGAGATTTTTAAAAAGTTTTTGATGCTTGTTGCATTTAAACCAATATTTTGATTGATATTTATTTTTTTATTAATATCAAATATTGTTATCAACATCAGATGTTTTTAAATTTTTTATTAAATTATTTAATTGATATTTAATAACAATTTGCTTACAAGATTTTATAGATTTCTTTCTAATCATTTGGTATAAAATGTTGACATAATTTAAAATTTAAGAATCGATTTTTATTGATATTCTAACACTAGTAACGAAGAACATTTATAGCAGTTATATTATAACTATTTAAAATTTTATCGCATTAAGTTATGACGGTTACTTTAATAAAATATTAGATAGTTGTGTTGATGTTTAGATGTTCTTATAAATAGATGGCAAAATTTCAATTGTAAATTAACATATACAAAATATTTTACTACATTCATTTAATTGATAATTCACTAATTTTTATAACATAAACATATATGACTAAAATTAACTCTCATATAACTTGCATATTCATGGTTTTGTTTTGCTATCAACATTTGCTCTAGTTTTCTCTGTCGACGAAGTTGAAACGAAATCATTATGGAATAAATGTCTTAATAAAATCACTCCTAAATGTGCATTGGATATAGTTGATGTTGTTTTCGGAAACGAAATTATCTCTAATATATGTTGTCAGGGTCTTGTCCAAGAAAGAAAAATTTATCACGATAAACTCATCAAATATATTTCAGACAGACCGCATCTTATTGGTAAAGAAGCTCAATATTTGAAGAAAAGAGATGATTTGTGGGCTCACTGTGTTTCCATTCAGAAGACTGTTTAAAATTTAATTATTTGAACGAGCAATTGATATTTTAATTTTTTACAATTTTCTTATCACAAATATTCATATCTCCAATGTTATTCATTATAAACCAAACTATAAAAATATCATTCTCCATATGACTCTCTAAGATTTATAATTCTGAGTTTAATTAAAAACTTATAAATTACCTAATTGGAGGTGTGAAATAAAAAATCAAAAAAACTTGATATTGTTTGAGTGATATCTATTTCTTTAACTGTTTTGATTTTAAACTAAATTTTCACATCTTTCTATCAAGTTTTTGTCATTTTTTCTTCCACACATAACAAAACGAATTTTTAATCATTTAAATACCAAGTAAAAAATGACGTAATATTTTTTTGGTAGTTGCAAATATGAAATGTAAAATAAAAACAATTTTAATCGTAATCTTGTTTTATATAAGCGTACAAATCATATGCTATGATTGTTAAAAATCATTTAGTTTCCTTTAAGTTTTCATTTAGTGCTATGATTAACAAAATAGATCGATCGAATCTGAGACTCAAAATTTTATGAATCCCATCAAAACTCAAATATTTCTATAATTTTACATTGCAATAGATTTTTAGATTTTGAGGCTTTAAAACGTTATAATAGAAGTAAAAATTAAATCATTTAAGTTTAGTGGATCAGTCCCAAATCTGCTCGAAGAGATGCTGATAAAATTTTAATATTTGCTGATATTTGGATCTCACTTTCTCTTATTATTATTACATATAATTTGTTCTTATATCAATTATTCGATAAGAAAATCCGAGAAATATTATAAGACTTTAATGAAAGCAGGTATACAATCTTACTCTAACATCTCTAATAAACTATTATGTAGGTTAGAGGTTTAAGATAATATATAAATATAAAAGAAAACATAACTACATATGATTATTTTAATATTTTTAAACAACAAAATGATTTATAAATTACTTTAATAAGAATAACAAAATTGATCTTAACATACAATTTTATTAAACTAAATATATAAACCGAGGTGATTTTTTAGTTAACATATGAATCACATATTATTTTCAACAAAATTTAAAATATGAGATTCTTAAAAAGTTTTTGATTCCTATTGCATTTTAACCAATATTTTGATTGATATTTATTTTTGATTAATATCAAATATTTTTTTCAGCATAAGATGTCTTTAAATTTTTATTAAATTATTTAATTGATATTTAATAACAATTTGCTTATAATATTTTATAGATTTCTTTATAATCATTTGGTTTAAAATGTTAACATAATTTAAATTTAAGAATCGATTTTTATTGAATTTCTAACACTAGTAACGAAGAATATTTATAGCAGTTATATTATAACTATATAAAATTTAATAGCATTAAGTTATGACGGTTTATTTAATAAAATATTAGATAGTTGTGTTAATGTTTAGATTCTCTTATAAATAGATGGCAAAGTTTCAATTGTAAATTAACATATACAAAATATTTTACTACATTTATTTAATCGATAATTCACTAATTTTTATAACATAAATGTATATGGCTAAAATTAACTCTCATATGATTAGGGTTTTCGTTTTGATATCAGCATTTGCTCCTGTTTTCTCTGTCGACGAAGTTGAAGCAAAATCATTATGGAATACATGTCTTACTAAAATCACTCCTAAATGTGCATTGGATATAGTTGATGTTGTTTTCGGAAACGGAATTATCTCTAATATATGTTATCAGGGTCTTGTACAAGAAGGAAAAATTTGTCACGATAAACTCATCAAATATATTTCGGATAGACCACATCTTATTGGTAAAGAAGCTCAATATTTGAAAAAAAGAGATGATTTGTGGGCTCACTGTGTCTGCATTCGGAAGATTGTTTAAAATTTAATTATTTGAACGACCAATTGATATTTCATTTCTTTACAATTTTCTTATCACAAATATTTATATCTCCAATGTTAGTCATTATAAATCAAACTATAAAAAATCATTTCTTATATGACTCTCTAAGATTTATAATTCTAAATTGATCTAAAAACTTATAAGTTACCTAATTGGAGGTGTGAAATAAAAAATCAAAAAAATTTGATATTGTTTGACTGATATCTATTTTTTATAACTATTTTGATTTTTACTAAATTTTTACATATTCCTATCAAGTTTTCTGTCATTTTTTCTTCCACACATAGCAAATTTTTTTTTAATCATTTAAATACCAAGTAAAAAATTACGTAATATTTTTTTGGTAGTTGCAAATATGAAATGCAAAATAAGAATAATTTTAAAATAGTCTCGTAATCTTGTTGTATATAAGCATACAAATCACATGCTATGATTGTTGAAAATCATCGAGTTTCTTTTAAATTTTTCATTTAGTGCTATGATTAACAAAATAGATCGATCGAATCTAAGACTGAAAATTTTATGAATCCCATCAAAACTCAAATATTTCGTTTAAATTCTCCAATTTTACATTACAATATATTTTTAGATTTCGAGGCTTTAAAACGTTATAATAGAAGTGAAAATTTAATCATTTAAGTTGAGCGGATCAGTCCCAAATCTGCTCCAAGAGATGCTGATGAAATTTTAATATTTGCTCATATTTGCATCTCATTTCCTCATATTATTATTACATATAATTTTTTCTTCTATCAATTATTCGATAAGAATATCCGTTAGAATATGAGATATTAATAATTGGAAGATGATAAATTTAACCTAAAATATTATATTTTGTTTATGTAATTGTTAAAATAATATTTATTTAAATTTTTTTAAAATTCTATATTTCTATATTTTTCTAAATATAATTATTTTAATTTCATTTTATTTTTTACATTTTTTGTTTACTTCATACATGATATTTTTATAAATACTCATATATAATTTACAATGTAATTATAACGTTTTTAGTTTTAATCACATCCTAAAATAAAAATTTGAGAAATATTCTAAGACTTTAATGAAAGCAGGTACACAATCTTAGTCTAACATCTCTACGAAACTGTTAAGTGGGTTTGAGGTTTAAGATTATAAATAAATATAGCAGAAAATAAAGTTATATATGATTATTTTAATATTTTTAAACAACAAAATTATTCATAAATTACTTTAATAAGAATAACAAAATTGATCTTAATATACAGTTTTATTAAACTAAAAATATACACCGAGGTGATTTTTAATTTAACATATGAATCACATCTTATTTTTGTTAGTGTAGAAAACGTACGATCGATCATAATTTTGATAATCAAAATACTGTCTTTTATTTCTTTCAAACAACCAAGTTAATTCTCACACGAATTACACTTGTTTAGGGTTTACACAAATTTAAACTCTTAATTTGATACATATATTGAAAGAACAACACAACTAACCAAACGTGAAACAAGGCTTGATTCGTCTCCTTCGCTTTCTCACTCAGTTTTTTTATATTCTCTTCTCTAAAAGCATACCCGATGATCTTCTTTTCGTTTGCTTTTATAGTACGAGCAGATCTTTAGTTAAACCAAAACTTTCCTGTTTTTCTTTTTCGGAAACTGTTTGTTTTGACTTCCGTTCCTTCCTGTTTTGCTTTTGGACAACTTCATGTTTTGCTTTTGGACAACTTCATGTTTTGCTTTTGGACAACTTCCTGATTTGATTTTTGGACAACTTCTTGATTTGCTGGAGGCCCATTACTCATGATCCTGGTCTTCAGGTCCATGACTGATTTGTGCATCTTCAATCTCCCCCTTTTTGTCTCAATTTGATACTCAAGCACTCTGGCAACCTGTATCTTGATTCATAGACAAATCTTGCACAATATACTTAACACAATCATCATCACCCAAATGTCCACTAGCATACATATTTCAAAAGTAACTGATAAACATCACAACAACCATAGCACATACATATCCAAAAGTATCACAACATAACTTAATTATAATTCTGAAGTCTTAAACTGAGTCACATAAGCCTGAAGGTAACAACAAAACAACAATAAGAAAGATAAAGCAGGCTTGCTCCCCCTAAATTACTCCTCCTGTCGAGAACATTCATTCTCAGATTCTTCTCCCCCTGTTTGAGTAATAAAATGAGTCAAAAACTTGAGTACAAATATATACGCGGAGGAGAAATACACACACCTGTGTGAACCAAACGCATGAGAATGGTGATGGTTTCCTGTAGGTGTTGACGCTCCTTGGCACTGAGGTGAGAAGACGACCGAGAGAGCACGGAAGCAGAACGCTCTGGTTTGATATGTGGAACTAACGAAGGCATCCGTTTGAATGTAATCATAGGACGAAACGTAATAGAGGCCGGGACAGGAATCGGGCGCTGAGACTCAATTAGATGGGAAACCAAATGAGGGAATGGTAGGAAAAACTTGGATGCTGGATTCTGAGCTAGATGCAGGATATGGTCGTAGACTAACTGACCAAAATCAAGAGGGGTAGCATGCATGACATGGTGCACAATCCGAGCACGGGAGGGGTTTGGGAAACCCGTATTCTTGGTCGGAGACCAATTCGAACATCATACCTTGTAGAGAAAAGCCGTATCGCGGGCATAATGAGAGGTGAGCAGAGACTTCCATTTCGAGACTTTCCCATTCGACATAAAGGAAGCAAGGCGATCATCAGAGACAACTTCAATGCATGCAGTCTTAGAACGAGTAGCCAGATCAGAAATACCAAATACATCGTTTATCCGGGAGGGAGAGAACTCATACATATGACCACAAACAAATACTTCGAGAGAATCAGAGTTAATAGGATCCGAAGGGAGGTGAGCCCAAAAATCCCATAAAAATTCATCAACAAAGGTCATGATTTGGGTAAATGTGGGTAACAACCCAGAGGTATGCAGAATACCTTCCAGATGGGTGAAATCAACCCCAAAATCGACACGATTCTCTAAGATAAACTGTTGACCCTGAAAAAGATCATACCTCTGTTTGGTAGCAAGGGAAGCAAAACGCGAGGAATCCACCGTTGTTGAAGAAGAACCTCGAACAGTACAGGACTTCTTGGGGTGTGCCACGGTAGGGGGACATCAGAAGTGTGGAGAGAGTCACGCTTTCGAGTTCGGCAAGAATGCCGAGAAAGAGGAACAGGGCTTGGCAGGGACCTGGTAGAGGCCGAAGAGAGAGCAATCAGCGAGGAGGGTGGATCTGTGAGAGCCTCGTTCGGGGTAAAAGGGATCATCGCGAGGGGGTTTGAAGACCACCAACAGATGGGGACTGAGACTCCAACAGAGGCGCATCATCAGACGGAGATGGCTTGGAGGCTGGTGAGGACGAAGAAGTCACCATTTTACTTAAACCGGAGAGGAAGGCCTTCATTTCGACGGATGCGACTCAAAGAGGAGGAAAAGGACCTTAAATAGGGATGAACCGACGCAACACTTCAAAGAAACCCTATCGACACGAAATAGCAGAGTAACTACTCTTTGGAGGGAAGCTTGTGGGCCTTAAACTGATGAGTTCAATCTTCTGAGAGACCTTGGACGAATGACAACCAAACATTAAACCAAACAATCCTGTGGCACTTCTTAGGAGAGATAATCAGGACAGTGAGATCAGACAAGAAACTAGAAATTATGAATCATAGAACACTATCCAGCAGACTGGCTTTGAATAAAACGTACAATAGTTTATTAATATTGAAATCTATATTTATTATTTTTGTATTAAAAAGTCAGAGATGTGAGATACACCAACATACCTTTTTACAGGGACATCCTGACTATGATTACGAAAACACATAAGAGAAGATCAAGGCTGAAGAGAAGCGGGAAATACCCAAACAATGACTAGTATTTCACACTAACATGCCTTCATTCAAGGAAGTACACTCAAGGCAACTGGTTTTTCTTCTTTCCCTTTTCCTTTTTCTCCTTTTTTTTAATCAAGACGTTGATGCAAACAGTATCACCTGATTTTGCAACTGTTTGATCGACTGGGAAGGATCAGCTCTTTGACTTCTTTGTGTATCGACCATGAACGGCATGGCAGGCAGCTCTTTTTACTTGACAAGGCAGTTTCCTACTCAAATACATGTTCTTTCTCCCATGAATTTCTGTCCAAAATCAAGTTAATACTCAAGGTACATGTTCACATATCCCAATAGCCTTTCGTAAATTAACAAAACGTGGGAAATCAAAAGGTTTTGTAAAAATATCAGCTGATGGTCAGTGTTCACATGATCAATTTCGATTACTTTGTCTTCAACTAACTCTCGAATAAAGTGGTGCCTAATATTAATATGTTTTGTGCGAGAGTGTTGCACTGGATTTTTGGCAATGTTGATGGCACTTTCATTGTCGCAGTGGATCAGCAAAGAATCAGTTGAAATACCATAGTCATCAGCCATCTGCTTCATCCACAAGAGTTATGTACAGCAACTACCCAGAGCGATATACTTGGCTTCAGCTGTAGACAGAGACACACTATTTTGTTTCTTGTTATGCCAAGAGATAAGATTATTTCCTAAGAAAAAATAGCCTCCACTTGTACTGCACCGATCATCAATACTACCGACCCAATCAGCATCACAATATCCGGCCAGATTGATGTTGGTATCCTTGGTGTAGAAGATACCAAGGTTAGTAGTTCCCTTGACATACTTGATAATACGTTTGACAGCATGTAGGTGTGATTCTTTGGGTTGAGCTTGATACCTAGCACACATACCTACACTTAGACACAGGTCAGGTCGACTAGCAGTTGGATATAACAGGCTCCCGATCATTCCTCTTGATATTCTTTCATCAACAGACTGTCCTTGATCATCCTTACATAGTTTGACATTTGTACTGATGGGAGTATTAGCCACTTTGCTTGATTATAAACCAAATCTCATTACTAGGTTCTTGGCATATGTACTTTGAGAGACAAAAATACCTTTATCCGATTGCAATATTTGAAATCCCAGAAAATAGGTGAGATCACCTACCATACTCATTTCGAATTCAGAAGTCATGGCTTCAACAAAGTGACTTACCAGCTGCTTGTCGGTTCCACCAAACACAATGTCATCCACATAAATCTAAACAACCAGTATTCCATGACTACTGCGTTTGATGAACAAAGTTTTATCAGTGCTGCCCCTTTGGTATTCTTGTTCAATTAGGAATCTGGTTAACCTTTCATACCACACTCTTGGTTCTTGTCTTAGTCCATACAATGCCTTTTGCAACTTGTAGACATGCTCAGGATGTTCTGGATCTTCAAACCCTTTTGGTTGTTCAACATACACTTCTTCTTGAAGGTACCCATTCAGGAAGGTGCTCTTAACATCCATCTGGTGCAGAGTGAAATTCATTAGACATGCCATTCCAATCAGAAGTTTGATCGACTCCAGTCTGGCCACAGGTGCGAATGTCTCATCAAAATCGATACCCTCTACTTGAGAATAACCCTGAGCAACTAATCGAGCTTTGTTCCGGACAACATTTCCATGTTCATCAATTTTGTTTTTAAATATCCACTTTGTTCCAACAATGTTTGCATTCGTAGGCCGAGGTGTTAGATCCCATACTTCGTTACGAACAAACTGTTCCAACTCAGCTTGCATAGATGCAGTCCAATAATCATTTTCCAATGCTTCTCGATGTTTCTTCGGTTCAAAGTCTACAACAAAGCATGCTAACTGAACCATCTGTTTGAAGTTGATCTGTTTCTTTCTGGTGATCCATTGTCCTCCCACATCTCTTATGACGTCATCAACACTATGATTTATGTGGACCTACAATTTGGTGAGCTGTTCTTCATCTACCGTTTCCTGATTCGAATCATCCTATGTGCTTGATTCGATAGAGATGGGCACAGTATTTGGAGCTGAATCAACCATTTTGAACATGAGACCGTGTGATGCTAAATCATCAAACACGACATTCACTGTTTCTTGGACTTGTCTGAAGGTTTTGTTGTATACCCGGTATGCGATGCTTGTACCAGAGTAACCAAGAAAAATACCATCATCACTTTTTGGGTCAAACTTGCCAAGTTGTTCTTTGTCGTTAAGAATGTAACACGGGCATCCAAAAACATGGAAGTAGCTAACTGATGGGGTCTTGCCTTTCCACAGTTCATATGGTGTTTTCGAAATTCCTTTTCGAATATACACCCGGTTGATTATGTAACATGCTGTGTCAATAGCATTTGCCCAGAAATGTTTAGCCACCTGCTTACCGATCAGCATGGCTCTTGCCATCTCTTGAAGAGTACGGTTTTTCTTTTGAACTACTCCATTTTGTTGAGGGGTTCTCGGAGCAGAGTACTGATGCATTATTCCATGATCACAACAGAACTTATCAAAAGCTTCATTTTGGAATTCACGGCCATGAGCGCTTGTAATGGTTTTGATACCTCTTTTCTTTTCATTCTGGAGTTGAAGAGCCAGAATTCTGAAGCTATTGAATGTCTCTGATTTATCTCTAAGAAATCGGACCCATGAGCATCGAGAGAAGTCATCAACTAAGACAAACACATATTTCTTTCCTGCAAAACTCTCAACTTGAATAGGACTCATTAAGTCCATGTGGATTAAATCTAGAGGATATTTTGACTGAACTTCAGATAATTGCTTGTGTTGAACCGTAATCTGCTTTCCTTTTGCACATGGACCACATACCAATTCATGAGTGCCTTTGAACGATGGCATTCCTCTGATCATCTATTGATCTAATAGTTTGATCATAGTCCTTACATTCATGTGGCCTAACTTCTGATGCAAGATTTCTAGATCACTGTTTTTGTTTACAAAGAGACATTGACTAAAAGGTTTCCACATGTAGCAGTTGTTGGTTGCTCGGGTTCCTCTTAACTTGATATTACCATCTAAATCAGACGCTTGACATTCATCCCTTGTGAAGGTCACTGATAATCCTTCATCACACAACTGACTGATACTAATAAGATTTGCGTTAAGCCATTCGACGAAGTAAACTTTAGCTAACTCCAGGTTGGATGGTCCTAAGATATCTCTCATACCTCTGATTCTTCCTTTCCCACCATCTCCAAATGTGACTTTACCTGCTTCCTTTGCAGTGAAACCATTCAAACTGTTCTGATCTCCTGTCATATGCCTAGAACACCCACTATCAAAGTACCACACTGTCTCAGTGTTCTTCCTTGTGGATTTTTCTGTAGTGTATGATACGTAGCTGTACAGCTCATCCTTTTTCATTCAGACCTTATTGTATCTTCTGTTGTCCAAGTAGAACTGATTTTGGCTCATCATATGGTGAATTTTTTTCTTGAAATCGATAGCAGTGGGGTTTGATGTGTCCTAGTTTTCCACAATAATAGCACCTGCATATTCTCCTTTCATGAGAGTATACTTGATGGTATGTGTCCTGATATCTGGTGTTATTGTTGGCCATCAGGTGTCTGTGGGTTGTTGGTTGATGTTGTGATATTTTATATCCCATTCTTGGCTGAGTTTGATCAGCAACTTGATGTCTGGTATTATCACCTTTCACAAACCTAGTAGCTTGTCCTGTTGAATTGCTGTGGTATCCTAGACCCCATTTGACAGAGTTGCTCCTTCTAGTGGACAAAATTTTATCGAGATCTTTTGTCCCTTTGCTCAAAATCTTGACATTTCTGAGTTGTTCCTGATACTGTCCATTAAGAAGTTTGACAGTCTCCCTCTCCTTCACAAGTTCTTCCTTCAGTTTTTCGACCAGTTGTTCGAGCTCTTTCTTCTTAGCAGCTTCTTGAATTAATTCCTCCTTGAGTTGATTGGTAGTTGTATTCCAACTATCCTTTTCTTGAAGAAGGTCTTTGTTTTCTTCCTTGAGTTTGACAAGATGTTCACACAAAATCTTGTTTCCACGGTACAGAGTCATCTCTTCATCGCTATCAGAATCTGAATCTATATCTGGTTTTTGATCATCAACAATGCCATTGTATGCCACAAAGTTTAATAGCGTTTCATCACCACTAGACTCTGTTTCTGAATCATCAAGGCTGACGAGCGACTGATCTTTGGATTTATTCGTCCCAACACATTCAGCTTTGACATGACCATACCCTTTACATTCGTTGCATCTTATTTGTTCATTCTTCCTCAACGTGGGACAATTAGCCTTGAAGTGACCATATCCTTCGCACTCATGACATTTAGCATCGGATCTTCGAAGTACTCGATCAGTTCTTTGTTCCGACTCTGTCTTGCTAAAGTTGTTCCCACCTTTCTTCTGGCGTTTTTCAAACTGTTTGAAGTACTTTTTGACGATCAGACTCACCTTGTCATCCAATCACTCTTCTGTTTTTGGATTTTGGCTTGCAATTAGAGCAATTCCCTTTGATCTTGCTGCTTGTTTCTTGTTTTGCTCTAATTCATATGCCTGCATCATTCCTACAATATGATCGAATTTCATATCATCTGAGTTGAGAGACACCTCGATAGCTGATTTGTGTGCCTGAAATTTTTTTGGTAGACTCCTCAAGAACTTCTTAACTAATTTCTTGTCTTTGTATTTTTTTCCCAAGCACGAGAGCTTCGTTTGCTATGGAGCTTAGTTTCCCACTGAAGGCTTCAATTGATTCATTGTCCTCCATGGTTAAGGTCTCGAATTGGGAGGCAAGCATATCCACTTTGGTTCTACGAACGGCGCTTGTGCCTTCATAGGAATTTTGTAGGGCATCCCAAGATTTTTTTTCGGTTGTACACCCTTGCACTCGTTGAAATTGCTCCTTTGACAAAGAGGTCCAAATGACAGTCACAACTTTGGAGTTGTATTTTGACATAAGTCTTTCTTCTGCAATCCAGTCTCTTTTTGGTTTGACAACCCATTCTCCTGTCTCAGTCTTTGTTCGTGGTTCCTCCCATCCTTCTTCAGTGACTGTCCAGGCATCTTCATCAATTCCTTTGATCAGGGCTTTGATTTATACCTTCCACCAACCAAAATTTTCTTTGTCTAGCAGAAGTGGCTTGTGTGATGCAAAGTGTTGCACGTTTTCCATTGTGGTCCCTAGTAATCACCTGCGTGTAAAAAGAACACAACTTTTTGGCAGAAACCCGCTCTGATACCAATTGTTAGTGTAGAAAACATACGATCGATCACAACTTTGATAATCAAAACACTGTCTTTTATTTCTTTCAAACAACCAAGTTAATTCTCACACGAATTACACTTGCTTAGGGTTTACACAAAGTTAAACTCTTAATTTGCTATCTATCTTGAAAGAACAATACAACTAACCAAACGTGAAACAAATGCTTGATTCCTCTCCTTCGCTTTCTCACTCAGTCTTTTGATCTTTTCTTCTCTAAAAGCATACCCGATGATGTTCTTTTCGTTTGCTTTTATACTACGAGCAGATCTTTAGTTAAACAGAAATTTTTCTGTTTTTTCTTTTAGGAAACTTTATGTTTTGACTTTCTTCCTTCCTGTTTTGCTTTTGGACAACTTCATGTTTTGCTTTTGGACAACTTCGTGATTTACTTTTTGGACAACTTCCTGATTTGCTGGAGACCCATTACTCATGATCTTGATCTTCAGGCCCATTACTGATTTGTGCATCTTCAATTTTCAACAAAATTTAGAATATGAGATTTTTAAAATTTTTTTGATGCCAGTTGCATTTTAACCAATATTTTGATTGATATTTATTTTTCATTAATATCAAATATTGTTATCAACATAAGGTGTCTTGAAATTTATTAAAATATTTAATTGATATTTAATAACAATTTGCTTAGAATATTTTATAGATTTCTTTCTAATCATTTGGTTTAAAATATTGACATAATTTAAAATTTAAGAATCGATTTTCATTGAATTTCTAACACTAGTAACGAAGAACATTTATAGCAGTTATATTATAACTATTTAAAATTTAATCGCATTAAGTTATGACGGTTACTTTAATAAAATATTAGATAGTTGTGTTGATGTTTAGATGCTCTTATAAATAGATGGCAAAGTTTTAATTGTAAATTAACATATACACAATATGTTATTACATTCATTTAATTGATAATTCACTAATTCTTATTGCATAAATAGATATGGCTAAAATTAACTCTCATATGACTAGCATATTCGTGGTTTTCGCTTTGGTATCAACATTTGCTCCCATTTTTTCTGTCGACGAAGTTGAAGCGAAATCATTATGGAATACATGTCTTACTAAAATCACTCCTAAATGTGCATTGGATATAGTTGGTGTTGTTTTTGGAAACGGAATTATCTCTAATATATGTTGTCAGGGTCTTGTCCAAGAAGGAAAAATTTATCACGATAAGCTCATCAAATATATTTCGGATAGACCGCATCTTATTGACAAAGAAACTCAATATTTGAAGAAGAGAGATGATTTGTGGGCTCACTGTGTCTCCATTCAGAAGACTGTTTAAAATTTAATTATTTGAACGAGCAATTGATATTTCATTTCTTTATAATTTTCTTATCACAAATATTCATTTATTCAATGTTATGCATTATAAATCAAACTATAAAAAAAATCATTCTCTATATGACTCTCTAAGATTTACAATTCTGAGTTCAACTAAAAACTTATAAGTTACCTAATTCGAGGTGTGAAATAAAAAATAAAAAAA
This sequence comes from Pugionium dolabratum, assembly GCA_018901945.1. Classification (NCBI taxonomy): domain Eukaryota; kingdom Viridiplantae; phylum Streptophyta; class Magnoliopsida; order Brassicales; family Brassicaceae; genus Pugionium; species Pugionium dolabratum. The sequence continues at coordinate 235,448 of JAEVFF010000461.1, forward strand.
ATTTGATATTGTTTGAGTGATATCTATTTCTTTAATTGTTTTGATTTTAAACTAAATTTTCACATATTCATATCAAATTTTCTGTCATATTTTTTTTCACACACAACAAAATAAATTTTTAATCATTTAAATATCAAGTAAAAAATTACGTAATATTTTTTTGGTAGTTGCAAATATGAAATGCAAAATAAGAACAATTTTAAAATAGACTCGTAATCTTGTTGTATATAAGCGTACAAATCACATGCTATGATTGTTGAAAATCATCCAGTTTCCTTTAAATTTTCATTTGGTGCTATGATTAACACAATTAATCGATCGAATCTAACACTGAAAATTTTATGAATCCCATCAAAACTCAAATATTTCGTTTAAATCCTCCAATTTTACATTATAATAGATTTTTAGATTTTGAGGCTTTAAAGCGCTATAATAGAAGTGAAAATTAAACCAATTAAGTTGAGCGCATCAGTCCCAAATATGCTCCAAGAGATGCTGATGAAATTTTAATATTTGCTCATATTTGCATCTCATTTCCTTTTATTATTATTACATATCATTTTTTTCTTCTATCAATTATTCGATAAGACAATCCGTTAGAGTATAAGATATTCATAAATTGGAAGATGATAAATTTAACCTAAAATGTTATATTTTGTTTATGTTAGTGTTAAAATAATATTTATTTAATTTTTTTAAAATTCTATATTTCTATATTTTTCTAAATATACTTAATTTAATTTCATTTTATTTTTTACATTTTTTCCCATTTATTTCATACATGAAATTTTTATAAATACTCTTATATAATTTACATTGTAATTATAACGTTTTTATTTTTAAGCACATCCTAAAATAAAAATTTAAGAAATATTCTAAGACTTTGATGAAAGCAGCTACACAATCTTAGTATAACATCTTTAAGAAACTGTCAAATGGGTTGGAGGTTTAAGCTAATAAATAAATATAGAAGAAAACAAAGCTACATACGATTATTTTAATATTTTTAAACAACAAAATGATTCATAAATTACTTTAATAAAAATAGAAAAATTGATCTTAATATACATTTAAACTAAAAATATACACCAAGGTGATTTTTAAGTTAACATAGGAATCACATAATATTTTCAACAAAATTTAAAATATGAGATTCTTAAAAAGTTTTTGATACTTGTTGCGTTTTAACCAATATTTGATTGATATTTATTTTTCATTAGTATCAAATATTGTTATCAACATAAGATGTCTTGAAATTTTTACTAAACTATTTAATTGATATTTAATAACAATTTACTTAGAATATTTTATAGATTTCTTTCTAATCATTTGGTTTAAAATGCTGAATAATTTAAAATTTAAGAATCGATTTCCGTTGAATTTCTAACACTAGTAACGAAGAAAATTTATGGCAGTTATATCATAACTATTTAAAATTTAATCGTATTAAGTTACGATGGTTACTTTAACAAAATATTAGATAGTTGTGTTGATGTTTAGATGTTCTTATAAATAGATGGCAAAGTTTCAATTGTAAATTAACATATACAAAATATTTTATTACATTCATTTAATCGATAATTCACTAATTCTTATTGCATAAATAGATATGGCTAAAATTAACTCTCATATGACTACCATATTCGTGGTTTTCGCTTTGGTATCAGCATTTGCTCCCGTTTTTTCTGTCGACGAAGTTGAAGCGAAATCTTTATGGAATACATGTCTTACTAAAATCACTCCTAAATGTGCATTGGATATAGTTGGTGTTGTTTTCGGAAACGGAATTATCTCTAATATATGTTGTCAGGGTCTTGTCCAAGAAGGAAAAATTTGTCACGATAAGCTCATCAAATATATTTCGGATAGACCGCATCTTATTGGCAAGGAAACTCAATATTTGAAGAAGAGAGATGATTTGTGGGCTCACTGTGTCTCCATTCGGAAGACTGTTTAAAATTTAATTATTTGAACGAGCAATTGATATTTCATTTCTTTACAATTTTCTTATCACAAATATTCATATATTCAATGTTATGCATTATAAATCAAACTATAAAAAATCATTCTCTATATGACTCTCTAAGATTTACAATTCTGAGTTCAACTAAAAACTTATAAGTTACCTAATTGGAGGTGTGAAATAAAAAATCAAAAAAATTTGATATTGTTTGAGTGATATCTATTTCTTTAACTGTTTTGATTTTAAACTAAATTTTCACATATTCCTATCAAATTTTCTGTCATATTTTTTCCACACACAGCAAAATAAATTTTTAATCATTTAAATATCAAGTAAAAAATTACGTAATATTTTTTTGGTAGTTGCAAATATGAAATGCAAAATAAGAACAATTTTAAAATAGATAGTTGTGTTGATGTTTAGATGCTCTTATAAATAGATGGCAAAGTTTTAATTGTAAATTAACATATACACAATATTTTATTACATTCATTTAATTGATAATTCACTAATTCTTATTGCATAAATAGATATGGCTAAAATTAACTCTCATATGACTAGCATATTCGTGGTTTTCGCTTTGGTATCAACATTTGCTCCCGTTTTTTCTGTCGACGAAGTTGAAGCGAAATCATTATGGAATACATGTCTTACTAAAATCACTCCTAAATGTGCATTGGATATAGTTGGTGTTGTTTTTGGAAACGGAATTATCTCTAATATATGTTGTCAGGGTCTTGTCCAAGAAGGAAAAATTTATCACGATAAGCTCATCAAATATATTTCGGATAGACCGCATCTTATTGGCAAAGAAACTCAATATTTGAAGAAGAGAGATGATTTGTGGGCTCACTGTGTCTCCATTCAGAAGACTGTTTAAAATTTAATTATTTGAACGAGCAATTGATATTTCATTTCTTTATAATTTTCTTATCACAACTATTCATATATTCAATGTTATGCATTATAAATCAAACTATAAAAAAAATCATTCTCTATATGACTCTCTAAGATTTACAATTCTGAGTTCAACTAAAAACTTATAAGTTACCTAATTCGAGGTGTGAAATAAAAAATAAAAAAAATTTGATATTGTTTGAGTGATATCTATTTCTTTAATTGTTTTGATTTTAAACTAAATTTTCACATATTCATATCAAATTTTCTGTCATATTTTTTTTCACACACAACAAAATAAATTTTTAATCATTTAAATATCAAGAAAAAAATTACGTAATATTTTTTTGGTAGTTGCAAATATGAAATGCAAAATAAGAACAATTTTAAAATAGACTCGTAATCTTGTTGTATATAAGCGTACAAATCACATGCTATGATTGTTGAAAATCATCCAGTTTCCTTTAAATTTTCATTTGGTGCTATGATTAACAAAATAAATCGATCGAATCTGACACTAAAAATTTTATGAATCCCATCAAAACTCAAATATTTCGTTTAAATCCTCCAATTTTACATTATAATAGATTTTTAGATTTTGAGACTTTAAAACGCTATAATAGAAGTGAAAATTAAACCATTTAAGTGGAGCACATCAGTTCCAAATATGCTCTAAGAGATGCTGATGAAATTTTAATATTTGCTCGTATTTGCATCTCATTTCCTCTTATTATTATTACATATCATTTTTTTCTTCTATCAATTATTAGATAATACAATCCGTTAGAGTATAAGATATTCATAAATTGGAAGATGATAAATTTAACCTAAAATGTTATATTTTGTTTATGTGAGTGTTAAAATAATATTTATTTAATTTTTTTAAAATTCTATATTTCTATATTTTTCTAAATATACTTAATTTAATTTCATTTTATTTTTTACATTTTTTCCCATTTATTTCATACATGAAATTTTTATAAATACTCTTATATAATTTACATTGTAATTATAACGTTTTTATTTTTAAGCACATCCTAAAATAAAAATTTAAGAAATATTCTAAGACTTTGATGAAAGCAGCTACACAATCTTAGTATAACATCTTTAAGAAACTATCAAATGGGTTGGAGGTTTAAGCTAATAAATAAATATAGAAGAAAACAAAGCTACATATGATTATTTTAATATTTTTAAACAACAAAATGATTCATAAATTACTTTAATAAAAATAGAAAAATTGATCTTAATATACATTTAAACTAAAAATATACACCAAGGTGATTTTTAAGGTAACATAGGAATCACATAATATTTTCAACAAAATTTAAAAGATGAGATTCTTAAAAAGTTTTTGATACCTGTTGCATTTTAACCAATATTTGATTGATATTTATTTTTCATTAGTATCAAATATTGTTATCAACATAAGATGTCTTGAAATTTTTACTAAACTATTTAATTGATATTTAATAACAATTTACTTAGAATATTTTATAGATTTCTTTCTAATCATTTGGTTTAAAATGCTGAATAATTTAAAATTTAAGAATCGATTTCCGTTGAATTTCTAACACTAGTAACGAAGAAAATTTATGGCAGTTATATCATAACTATTTAAAATTTAATCGTATTAAGTTACGATGGTTACTTTAACAAAATATTAGATAGTTGTGTTGATGTTTAGATGTTCTTATAAATAGATGGCAAAGTTTCAATTGTAAATTAACATATACAAAATATTTTATTACATTCATTTAATCGATAATTCACTAATTCTTATTGCATAAATAGATATGGCTAAAATTAACTCTCATATGACTACCATATTCGTGGTTTTCGCTTTGGTATCAGCATTTGCTCCCGTTTTTTCTGTCGACGAGGTTGAAGCAAAATCTTTATGGAATACATGTCTTACTAAAATCACTCCTAAATGTGCATTGGATATAGTTGGTGTTGTTTTCGAAAACGGAATTATCTCTAATATATGTTGTCAGGGTCTTGTCCAAGAAGGAAAAATTTGTCACGATAAGCTCATCAAATATATTTCGGATAGACCGCATCTTATTGGCAAGGAAACTCAATATTTGAAGAAGAGAGATGATTTGTGGGCTCACTGTGTCTCCATTCGGAAGACTGTTTAAAATTTAATTATTTGAACGAGCAATTGATATTTCATTTCTTTACAGTTTTCTCATCACAAATATTCATATATTCAATGTTATGCATTACAAATCAAACTATAAAAAAATCATTCTCTATATGACTCTCTAAGATTTACAATTCTGAGTTCAACTAAAAACTTATAAGTTACCTAATTGGAGGTGTGAAATAAAAAATCAAAAAAATTTGATATTGTTTGAGTGATATCTATTTCTTTAACTGTTTTGATTTTAAACTAAATTTTCACATATTCCTATCAAATATTCTGTCATATTTTTTCCACACAGAGCAAAATAAATTTTTAATCATTTAAATATCAAGTAAAAAATTACGTAATATTTTTTTGGTAGTTGCAAATATGAAATGCAAAATAAGAACAATTTTAAAATAGNAAAATGATTCATAAATTACTTTAATAAAATAACAAAATTGATCTTAATATACATTTAAACTAAAAATATACACCAAGGTGATTTTTAAGGTAACATAGGAATCACATAATATTTTCAACAAAATTTAAAAGATGAGATTCTTAAAAAGTTTTTGATACCTGTTGCATTTTAACCAATATTTGATTGATATTTATTTTTCATTAGTATCAAATATTGTTATCAACATAAGATGTCTTGAAATTTTTATTAAACTATTTAATTGATATTTAATAACAATTTGCTTAGAATATTTTATAGATTTCTTTATAATCATTTGGTTTAAAATGCTGAAATAATTTAAAATTTAAGAATCGATTTTCGTTGAATTTCTAACACTAGTAACGAAGAAAATTTATGGCAGTTATATTATAACTATTTAAAATTTAATCGTATTAAGTTACGACGGTTACTTTAATAAAATATTAGATAGTTGTGTTGATGTTTAGATGTTCTTATAAATAGATGGCAAAGTTTCAATTGTAAATTAACATATACAAAATATTTTATTACATTCATTTAATCGATAATTCACTAATTCTTATTGCATAAATAGATATGGCTAAAATTAACTCTCATATGACTACCATATTCGTGGTTTTCGCTTTGGTATCAGCATTTGCTCCCGTTTTTTCTGTCGACGAAGTTGAAGCGAAATCTTTATGGAATACATGTCTTAAAAATCACTCCTAAATGTGCATTGGATATAGTTGGTGTTGTTTTCGGAAACGGAATTATCTCTAATATATGTTGTCAGGGTCTTGTCCAAGAAGGAAAAATTTGTCACGATAAGCTCATCAAATATATTTCGGATAGACCGCATCTTATTGGCAAAGAAACTCAATATTTGAAGAAGAGAGATGATTTGTGGGCTCACTGTGTCTCCATTCGGAAGACTGTTTAAAATTTAATTATTTGAACGAGCAATTGATATTTCATTTCTTTACAATTTTCTTATCACAAATATTCATATATTCAATGTTATGCATTATAAATCAAACTATAAAAAAAATCATTCTCTATATGACTCTCTAAGATTTACAATTCTGAGTTCAACTAAAAACTTATAAGTTACCTAATTGGAGGTGTGAAATAAAAAATCAAAAAAAATTGATATTGTTTGAGTGATATCTATTTCTTTAACTGTTTTGATTTTAAACTAAATTTTCACATATTCCTATCAAATTTTCTGTCATATTTTTTCCACACACAGCAAAATAAATTTTTAATCATTTAAATATCAAGTAAAAAATTACGTAATATTTTTTTGGTAGTTGCAAATATGAAATGCAAAATAAGAACAATTTTAAAATAGACTCGTAATCTTGTTGTATATAAGCGTACAAATCACATGCTATGATTGTTGAAAATATCCAGTTTCCTTTAAATTTTCATTTGGTGCTATGATTAACAAAATAAATCGATCGAATCTGACACTGAAAATTTTATGAATGCCATCAAAACTCAAATATTTCGTTTAAATCCTCCAATTTTACATTATAATAGATTTTTAGATTTTGAGGCTTTAAAACGCTATAATAGAAGTGAAAATTAAACCATTTAAGTGGAGCACATCAGTTCCAAATATGCTCTAAGAGATGCTGATGAAATTTTAATATTTGCTCGTATTTGCATCTCATTTCCTCTTATTATTATTACATATCATTTTTTTCTTCTATCAATTATTAGATAATACAATCCGTTAGAGTATAAGATATTCATAAATTGGAAGATGATAAATTTAACCTAAAATGTTATATTTTGTTTATGTGAGTGTTAAAATAATATTTATTTAAATTTTTTTTAAAATTCTATATTTCTATATTTTTCTAAATATACTTAATTTAATTTCATTTTATATTTTACATTTTTTTCTTATTTATTTCATACATGAAATTTTTATAAATACTCCTATATAATTTACATTGTAATTATAACGTTTTTATTTTTAAGCACATCCTAAAATAAAAATTTAAGAAATATTCTAAGACTTTAATGAAAGCAACTACACAATCTTAGTATAACATCTTTAAGAAACTCTCAACTGGGTTGGAGGTTTAAGATAATAAATAAATATAGAAGAAAACAAAGCTACATATGATTATTTTAATATTTTTAAACAACAAAATGATTCATAAATTACTTTAATAAAAATAACAAAATTGATCTTAATATACATTTAAACTAAAAATATACACCAAGGTGATTTTTAAGTTAACATAGGAATCACATAATATTTTCAACAAAATTTAAAATATGAGATTCTTAAAAAGTTTTTGATACCTGTTGCATTTTAACCAATATTTGATTTATATTTATTTTTCATTAGTATCAAATATTGTTATCAACATAAGATGTCTTGAAATTTTTATTAAACTATTTAATTGATATTTAATAACAATTTGCTTAGAATATTTTATAGATTTCTTTCTAATCATTTGGTTTAAAATGCTGAAATAATTTAAAATTTAAGAATCGATTTTCGTTGAATTTCTAACACTAGTAACGAAGAAAATTTATGGCAGTTATATTATAACTATTTAAAATTTAATCGTATTAAGTTACGACGGTTACTTGAATAAAATATTAGATAGTTGTGTTGATGTTTAGATGTTCTTATAAATAGATGGCAAAGTTTCAATTGTAAATTAACATATACAAAATATTTTATTACATTCATTTAATCGATAATTCACTAATTCTTATTGCATAAATAGATATGGCTAAAATTAACTCTCATATGACTACCATATTCGTGGTTTTCGCTTTGGTATCAGCATTTGCTCCCGTTTTTTCTGTCGACGAAGTTGAAGCGAAATCTTTATGGAATACATGTCTTACTAAAATCACTCCTAAATGTGCATTGGATATAGTTGGTGTTGTTTTCGGAAACGGAATTATCTCTAATATATGTTGTCAGGGTCTTGTCCAAGAAGGAAAAATTTGTCACGATAAGCTCATCAAATATATTTCGGATAGACCGCATCTTATTGGCAAGGAAACTCAATATTTGAAGAAGAGAGATGATTTGTGGGCTCACTGTGTCTCCATTCGGAAGACTGTTTAAAATTTAATTATTTGAACGAGCAATTGATATTTCATTTCTTTACAATTTTCTCATCACAAATATTCATATATTCAATGTTATGCATTATAAATCAAACTATAAAAAAAAATCATTCTCTATATGACTCTCTAAGATTTACAATTCTGAGTTCAACTAAAAACTTATAAGTTACCTAATTGGAGGTGTGAAATAAAAAATCAAAAAAATTTGATATTGTTTGAGTGATATCTATTTCTTTAACTGTTTTGATTTTAAACTAAATTTTCACATATTCCTATCAAATATTCTGTCATATTTTTTCCACACACAGCAAAATAAATTTTTAATCATTTAAATATCAAGTAAAAAATTACGTAATATTTTTTTGGTAGTTGCAAATATGAAATGCAAAATAAGAACAATTTTAAAATAGACTCGTAATCTTGTTGTATATAAGCGTACAAATCACATGCTATGATTGTTGAAAATCATCTAGTTTCCTTTAAATTTTCATTTGGTGCTATGATTAACAAAATAAATCGATCGAATCTGACACTGAAAATTTTATGAATGCCATCAAAACTCAAATATTTCGTTTAAATCCTCCAATTTTACATTATAATAGATTTTTAGATTTTGAGGCTTTAAAGCGCTATAATAGAAGTGAAAATTAAACCATTTAAGTTGAGCGCATCAGTCCCAAATATGCTCCAAGAGATGCTGATGAAATTTTAATATTTGCTCGTATTTGCATCTCATTTCCTCTTATTATTATTACATATCATTTTTTTCTTCTATCAATTATTAGATAAGACAATCCGTTAGAGTATAAGATATTCATAAATTGGAAGATGATAAATTTAACCTAAAATGTTATATTTTGTTTATGTGAGTGTTAAAATAATATTTATTTAAATTTTTTTTTAAAATTCTATATTTCTATATTTTTCTAAATATACTTAATTTAATTTCATTTTATATTTTACATTTTTTTCTTATTTATTTCATACATGAAATTTTTATAAATACTCCTATATAATTTACATTGTAATTATAACGTTTTTATTTTTAAGCACATCCTAAAATAAAAATTTAAGAAATATTCTAAGACTTTAATGAAAGCAACTACACAATCTTAGTATAACATCTTTAAGAAACTCTCAACTGGGTTGGAGGTTTAAGATAATAAATAAATATAGAAGAAAACAAAGCTACATATGATTATTTTAATATTTTTAAACAACAAAATGATTCATAAATTACTTTAATAAAAATAACAAAATTGATCTTAATATACATTTAAACTAAAAATATACACCAAGGTGATTTTTAAGTTAACATAGGAATCACATAATATTTTCAACAAAATTTAAAATATGAGATTCTTAAAAAGTTTTTGATACCTGTTGCATTTTAACCAATATTTGATTTATATTTATTTTTCATTAGTATCAAATATTGTTATCAACATAAGATGTCTTGAAATTTTTATTAAACTATTTAATTGATATTTAATAACAATTTGCTTAGAATATTTTATAGATTTCTTTCTAATCATTTGGTTTAAAATGCTGAAATAATTTAAAATTTAAGAATCGATTTTCGTTGAATTTCTAACACTAGTAACGAAGAAAATTTATGGCAGTTATATTATAACTATTTAAAATTTAATCGTATTAAGTTACGACGGTTACTTTAATAAAATATTAGATAGTTGTGTTGATGTTTAGATGTTCTTATAAATAGATGGCAAAGTTTCAATTGTAAATTAACATATACAAAATATTTTATTACATTCATTTAATCGATAATTCACTAATTCTTATTGCATAAATAGATATGGCTAAAATTAACTCTCATATGACTACCATATTCGTGGTTTTCGCTTTGGTATCAGCATTTGCTCCCGTTTTTTCTGTCGACGAAGTTGAAGCGAAATCTTTATGGAATACATGTCTTACTAAAATCACTCCTAAATGTGCATTGGATATAGTTGGTATTGTTTTCGGAAACAGAATTATCTCTAATATATGTTGTCAGGATATAGTTGGTGTTGTTTTTGGAAACGGAATTATCTCTAATATATGTTGTCAGGGTCTTGTCCAAGAAGGAAAAATTTGTCACGATAAGCTCATCAAATATATTTCGGATAGACCGCATCTTATTGGCAAGGAAACTCAATATTTGAAGAAGAGAGATGATTTGTGGGCTCACTGTGTCTCCATTCGGAAGACTGTTTAAAATTTAATTATTTGAACGAGCAATTGATATTTCATTTCTTTACAGTTTTCTCATCACAAATATTCATATATTCAATGTTATGCATTATAAATCAAACTATATAAAAAAAATCATTCTCTATATGACTCTCTAAGATTTACAATTCTGAGTTCAACTAAAAACTTATAAGTTACCTAATTGGAGGTGTGAAATAAAAAATCAAAAAAATTTGATATTGTTTGAGTGATATCTATTTCTTTAACTGTTTTGATTTTAAACTAAATTTTCACATATTCCTATCAAATTTTCTGTCATATTTTTTCCACACACAGCAAAATAAATTTTTAATCATTTAAATATCAAGTAAAAAATTACGTAATATTTTTTTGGTAGTTGCAAATATGAAATGCAAAATAAGAACAATTTTAAAATAGACTCGTAATCTTGTTGTATATAAGCGTACAAATCACATGCTATGATTGTTGAAAATCATCCAGTTTCCTTTAAATTTTCATTTGGTGCTATGATTAACAAAATAAATCGATCGAATCTGACACTGAAAATTTTATGAATCCCATCAAAACTCAAATATTTCGTTTAAATCCTCCAATTTTACATTATAATAGATTTTTAGATTTTGAGGCTTTAAAGCGCTATAATAGAAGTGAAAATTAAACCATTTAAGTTGAGCGCATCAGTCCCAAATATGCTCCAAGAGATGCTGATGAAATTTTAATATTTGCTCATATTTGCATCTCATTTCCTCTTATTATTATTACATATCATTTTTTTCTTCTATCAATTATTCGATAAGACAATCCGTTAGAGTATAAGATATTCATAAATTGGAAGATGATAAATTTAACCTAAAATGTTATATTTTGTTTATGTGAGTGTTAAAATAATATTTATTTAAATTTTTTAAAATTCTATATTTCTATATTTTTCTAAATATACTTAATTTAATTTCATTTTATATTTTACATTTTTTTCTTATTTATTTCATACATGAAATTTTTATAAATACTCCTATATAATTTACATTGTAATTATAACGTTTTTATTTTTAAGCACATCCTAAAATAAAAATTTAAGAAATATTCTAAGACTTTAATGAAAGCAACTACACAATCTTAGTATAACATCTTTAAGAAACTCTCAACTGGGTTGGAGGTTTAAGATAATAAATAAATATAGAAGAAAACAAAGCTACATATGATTATTTTAATATTTTTAAACAACAAAATGATTCATAAATTACTTTAATAAAAATAACAAAATTGATCTTAATATACATTTAAACTAAAAATATACACCAAGGTGATTTTTAAGTTAACATAGGAATCACATAATATTTTCAACAAAATTTAAAATATGAGATTCTTAAAAAGTTTTTGATACCTGTTGCATTTTAATCAATATTTGATTGATATTTATTTTTCATTAGTATCAAATATTGTTATCAACATAAGATGTCTTGAAATTTTTATTAAACTATTTAATTGATATTTAATAACAATTTGCTTAGAATATTTTATAGATTTCTTTCTAATCATTTGGTTTAAAATGCTGAAATAATTTAAAATTTAAGAATCGATTTTCGTTGAATTTCTAACACTAGTAACGAAGAAAATTTATGGCAGTTATATTATAACTATTTAAAATTTAATCGTATTAAGTTACGACGGTTACTTGAATAAAATATTAGATAGTTGTGTTGATGTTTAGATGTTCTTATAAATAGATGGCAAAGTTTCAATTGTAAATTAACATATACAAAATATTTTATTACATTCATTTAATCGATAATTCACTAATTCTTATTGCATAAATAGATATGGCTAAAATTAACTCTCATATGACTACCATATTCGTGGTTTTCGCTTTGGTATCAGCATTTGCTCCCGTTTTTTCTGTCGACGAAGTTGAAGCGAAATCTTTATGGAATACATGTCTTACTAAAATCACTCCTAAATGTGCATTGGATATAGTTGGTGTTGTTTTCGGAAACGGAATTATCTCTAATATATGTTGTCAGGGTCTTGTCCAAGAAGGAAAAATTTGTCACGATAAGCTCATCAAATATATTTCGGATAGACCGCATCTTATTGGCAAGGAAACTCAATATTTGAAGAAGAGAGATGATTTGTGGGCTCACTGTGTCTCCATTCGGAAGACTGTTTAAAATTTAATTATTTGAACGAGCAATTGATATTTCATTTCTTTACAGTTTTCTCATCACAAATATTCATATATTCAATGTTATGCATTATAAATCAAACTATAAAAAAATCATTCTCTATATGACTCTCTAAGATTTACAATTCTGAGTTCAACTAAAAACTTATAAGTTACCTAATTGGAGGTGTGAAATAAAAAATCAAAAAAAATTTGATATTGTTTGAGTGATATCTATTTCTTTAACTGTTTTGATTTTAAACTAAATTTTCACATATTCCTATCAAATATTCTGTCATATTTTTTCCACACACAGCAAAATAAATTTTTAATCATTTAAATATCAAGTAAAAAATTACGTAATATTTTTTTGGTAGTTGCAAATATGAAATGCAAAATAAGAACAATTTTAAAATAGACTCGTAATCTTGTTGTATATAAGCGTACAAATCACATGCTATGATTGTTGAAAATCATCTAGTTTCCTTTAAATTTTCATTTGGTGCTATGATTAACAAAATAAATCGATCGAATCTGACACTGAAAATTTTATGAATCCCATCAAAACTCAAATATTTCGTTTAAATCCTCCAATTTTACATTATAATAGATTTTTAGATTTTGAGGCTTTAAAGCGCTATAATAGAAGTGAAAATTAAACCATTTAAGTTGAGCGCATCAGTCCCAAATATGCTCCAAGAGATGCTGATGAAATTTTAATATTTGCTCATATTTGCATCTCATTTCCTCTTATTATTATTACATATCATTTTTTTCTTCTATCAATTATTCGATAAGACAATCCGTTAGAGTATAAGATATTCATAAATTGGAAGATGATAAATTTAACCTAAAATGTTATATTTTGTTTATGTGAGTGTTAAAATAATATTTATTTAAATTTTTTTTTAAAATTCTATATTTCTATATTTTTCTAAATATACTTAATTTAATTTCATTTTATATTTTACATTTTTTTCTTATTTATTTCATAGATGAAATTTTTATAAATACTCCTATATAATTTACATTGTAATTATAACGTTTTTATTTTTAAGCACATCCTAAAATAAAAATTTAAGAAATATTCTAAGACTTTAATGAAAGCAACTACACAATCTTAGTATAACATCTTTAAGAAACTCTCAACTGGGTTGGAGGTTTAAGATAATAAATAAATATAGAAGAAAACAAAGCTACATATGATTATTTTAATATTTTTAAACAACAAAATGATTCATAAATTACTTTAATAAAAATAACAAAATTGATCTTAATATACATTTAAACTAAAAATATACACCAAGGTGATTTTTAAGTTAACATAGGAATCACATAATATTTTCAACAAAATTTAAAATATGAGATTCTTAAAAAGTTTTTGATACCTGTTGCATTTTAACCAATATTTGATTTATATTTATTTTTCATTAGTATCAAATATTGTTATCAACATAAGATGTCTTGAAATTTTTATTAAACTATTTAATTGATATTTAATAACAATTTGCTTAGAATATTTTATAGATTTCTTTCTAATCATTTGGTTTAAAATGCTGAAATAATTTAAAATTTAAGAATCGATTTTCGTTGAATTTCTAACACTAGTAACGAAGAAAATTTATGGCAGTTATATTATAACTATTTAAAATTTAATCGTATTAAGTTACGACGGTTACTTTAATAAAATATTAGATAGTTGTGTTGATGTTTAGATGTTCTTATAAATAGATGGCAAAGTTTCAATTGTAAATTAACATATACAAAATATTTTATTACATTCATTTAATCGATAATTCACTAATTCTTATTGCATAAATAGATATGGCTAAAATTAACTCTCATATGACTACCATATTCGTGGTTTTCGCTTTGGTATCAGCATTTGCTCCCGTTTTTTCTGTCGACGAAGTTGAAGCGAAATCTTTATGGAATACATGTCTTACTAAAATCACTCCTAAATGTGCATTGGATATAGTTGGTGTTGTTTTCGGAAACGGAATTATCTCTAATATATGTTGTCAGGGTCTTGTCCAAGAAGGAAAAATTTGTCACGATAAGCTCATCAAATATATTTCGGATAGACCGCATCTTATTGGCAAGGAAACTCAATATTTGAAGAAGAGAGATGATTTGTGGGCTCACTGTGTCTCCATTCGGAAGACTGTTTAAAATTTAATTATTTGAACGAGCAATTGATATTTCATTTCTTTACAATTTTCTTATCACAAATATTCATATATTCAATGTTATGCATTATAAATCAAACTATAAAAAAAATCATTCTCTATATGACTCTCTAAGATTTACAATTCTGAGTTCAACTAAAAACTTATAAGTTACCTAATTGGAGGTGTGAAATAAAAAATCAAAAAAATTTGATATTGTTTGAGTGATATCTATTTCTTTAACTGTTTTGATTTTAAACTAAATTTTCACATATTCCTATCAAATATTCTGTCATATTTTTTCCACACACAGCAAAATAAATTTTTAATCATTTAAATATCAAGTAAAAAATTACGTAATATTTTTTTGGTAGTTGCAAATATGAAATGCAAAATAAGAACAATTTTAAAATAGACTCGTAATCTTGTTGTATATAAGCGTACAAATCACATGCTATGATTGTTGAAAATCATCTAGTTTCCTTTAAATTTTCATTTGGTGCTATGATTAACAAAATAAATCGATCGAATCTGACACTGAAAATTTTATGAATGCCATCAAAACTCAAATATTTCGTTTAAATCCTCCAATTTTACATTATAATAGATTTTTAGATTTTGAGGCTTTAAAGCGCTATAATAGAAGTGAAAATTAAACCATTTAAGTTGAGCGCATCAGTCCCAAATATGCTCCAAGAGATGCTGATGAAATTTTAATATTTGCTCATATTTGCATCTCATTTCCTCTTATTATTATTACATATCATTTTTTTCTTCTATCAATTATTCGATAAGACAATCCGTTAGAGTATAAGATATTCATAAATTGGAAGATGATAAATTTAACCTAAAATGTTATATTTTGTTTATGTGAGTGTTAAAATAATATTTATTTAAATTTGTTTTTTAAAATTCTATATTTCTATATTTTTCTAAATATACTTAATTTAATTTCATTTTATATTTTACATTTTTTTCTTATTTATTTCATAGATGAAATTTTTATAAATACTCCTATATAATTTACATTGTAATTATAACGTTTTTATTTTTAAGCACATCCTAAAATAAAAATTTAAGAAATATTCTAAGACTTTAATGAAAGCAACTACACAATCTTAGTATAACATCTTTAAGAAACTCTCAACTGGGTTGGAGGTTTAAGATAATAAATAAATATAGAAGAAAACAAAGCTACATATGATTATTTTAATATTTTTAAACAACAAAATGATTCATAAATTACTTTAATAAAAATAACAAAATTGATCTTAATATACATTTAAACTAAAAATATACACCAAGGTGATTTTTAAGTTAACATAGGAATCACATAATATTTTCAACAAAATTTAAAATATGAGATTCTTAAAAAGTTTTTGATACCTGTTGCATTTTAACCAATATTTGATTTATATTTATTTTTCATTAGTATCAAATATTGTTATCAACATAAGATGTCTTGAAATTTTTATTAAACTATTTAATTGATATTTAATAACAATTTGCTTAGAATATTTTATAGATTTCTTTCTAATCATTTGGTTTAAAATGCTGAAATAATTTAAAATTTAAGAATCGATTTTCGTTGAATTTCTAACACTAGTAACGAAGAAAATTTATGGCAGTTATATTATAACTATTTAAAATTTAATCGTATTAAGTTACGACGGTTACTTTAATAAAATATTAGATAGTTGTGTTGATGTTTAGATGTTCTTATAAATAGATGGCAAAGTTTCAATTGTAAATTAACATATACAAAATATTTTATTACATTCATTTAATCGATAATTCACTAATTCTTATTGCATAAATAGATATGGCTAAAATTAACTCTCATATGACTACCATATTCGTGGTTTTCGCTTTGGTATCAGCATTTGCTCCCGTTTTTTCTGTCGACGAAGTTGAAGCGAAATCTTTATGGAATACATGTCTTACTAAAATCACTCCTAAATGTGCATTGGATATAGTTGGTGTTGTTTTCGGAAACGGAATTATCTCTAATATATGTTGTCAGGGTCTTGTCCAAGAAGGAAAAATTTGTCACGATAAGCTCATCAAATATATTTCGGATAGACCGCATCTTATTGGCAAGGAAACTCAATATTTGAAGAAGAGAGATGATTTGTGGGCTCACTGTGTCTCCATTCGGAAGACTGTTTAAAATTTAATTATTTGAACGAGCAATTGATATTTCATTTCTTTACAGTTTTCTCATCACAAATATTCATATATTCAATGTTATGCATTATAAATCAAACTATAAAAAAAAATCATTCTCTATATGACTCTCTAAGATTTACAATTCTGAGTTCAACTAAAAACTTATAAGTTACCTAATTGGAGGTGTGAAATAAAAAATCAAAAAAATTTGATATTGTTTGAGTGATATCTATTTCTTTAACTGTTTTGATTTTAAACTAAATTTTCACATATTCCTATCAAATATTCTGTCATATTTTTTCCACACACAGCAAAATAAATTTTTAATCATTTAAATATCAAGTAAAAAATTACGTAATATTTTTTTGGTAGTTGCAAATATGAAATGCAAAATAAGAACAATTTTAAAATAGACTCGTAATCTTGTTGTATATAAGCGTACAAATCACATGCTATGATTGTTGAAAATCATCTAGTTTCCTTTAAATTTTCATTTGGTGCTATGATTAACAAAATAAATCGATCGAATCTGACACTGAAAATTTTATGAATGCCATCAAAACTCAAATATTTCGTTTAAATCCTCCAATTTTACATTATAATAGATTTTTAGATTTTGAGGCTTTAAAGCGCTATAATAGAAGTGAAAATTAAACCATTTAAGTTGAGCGCATCAGTCCCAAATATGCTCCAAGAGATGCTGATGAAATTTTAATATTTGCTCGTATTTGCATCTCATTTCCTCTTATTATTATTACATATCATTTTTTTCTTCTATCAATTATTCGATAAGACAATCCGTTAGAGTATAAGATATTCATAAATTGGAAGATGATAAATTTAACCTAAAATGTTATATTTTGTTTATGTGAGTGTTAAAATAATATTTATTTAAATTTTTTTTTAAAATTCTATATTTCTATATTTTTCTAAATATACTTAATTTAATTTCATTTTATATTTTACATTTTTTTCTTATTTATTTCATAGATGAAATTTTTATAAATACTCCTATATAATTTACATTGTAATTATAACGTTTTTATTTTTAAGCACATCCTAAAATAAAAATTTAAGAAATATTCTAAGACTTTAATGAAAGCAACTACACAATCTTAGTATAACATCTTTAAGAAACTCTCAACTGGGTTGGAGGTTTAAGATAATAAATAAATATAGAAGAAAACAAAGCTACATATGATTATTTTAATATTTTTAAACAACAAAATGATTCATAAATTACTTTAATAAAAATAACAAAATTGATCTTAATATACATTTAAACTAAAAATATACACCAAGGTGATTTTTAAGTTAACATAGGAATCACATAATATTTTCAACAAAATTTAAAATATGAGATTCTTAAAAAGTTTTTGATACCTGTTGCATTTTAACCAATATTTGATTTATATTTATTTTTCATTAGTATCAAATATTGTTATCAACATAAGATGTCTTGAAATTTTTATTAAACTATTTAATTGATATTTAATAACAATTTGCTTAGAATATTTTATAGATTTCTTTCTAATCATTTGGTTTAAAATGCTGAAATAATTTAAAATTTAAGAATCGATTTTCGTTGAATTTCTAACACTAGTAACGAAGAAAATTTATGGCAGTTATATTATAACTATTTAAAATTTAATCGTATTAAGTTACGACGGTTACTTTAATAAAATATTAGATAGTTGTGTTGATGTTTAGATGTTCTTATAAATAGATGGCAAAGTTTCAATTGTAAATTAACATATACAAAATATTTTATTACATTCATTTAATCGATAATTCACTAATTCTTATTGCATAAATAGATATGGCTAAAATTAACTCTCATATGACTACCATATTCGTGGTTTTCGCTTTGGTATCAGCATTTGCTCCCGTTTTTTCTGTCGACGAAGTTGAAGCGAAATCTTTATGGAATACATGTCTTACTAAAATCACTCCTAAATGTGCATTGGATATAGTTGGTGTTGTTTTCGGAAACGGAATTATCTCTAATATATGTTGTCAGGGTCTTGTCCAAGAAGGAAAAATTTGTCACGATAAGCTCATCAAATATATTTCGGATAGACCGCATCTTATTGGCAAGGAAACTCAATATTTGAAGAAGAGAGATGATTTGTGGGCTCACTGTGTCTCCATTCGGAAGACTGTTTAAAATTTAATTATTTGAACGAGCAATTGATATTTCATTTCTTTACAGTTTTCTCATCACAAATATTCATATATTCAATGTTATGCATTATAAATCAAACTATAAAAAAAAATCATTCTCTATATGACTCTCTAAGATTTACAATTCTGAGTTCAACTAAAAACTTATAAGTTACCTAATTGGAGGTGTGAAATAAAAAATCAAAAAAATTTGATATTGTTTGAGTGATATCTATTTCTTTAACTGTTTTGATTTTAAACTAAATTTTCACATATTCCTATCAAATATTCTGTCATATTTTTTCCACACACAGCAAAATAAATTTTTAATCATTTAAATATCAAGTAAAAAATTACGTAATATTTTTTTGGTAGTTGCAAATATGAAATGCAAAATAAGAACAATTTTAAAATAGACTCGTAATCTTGTTGTATATAAGCGTACAAATCACATGCTATGATTGTTGAAAATCATCTAGTTTCCTTTAAATTTTCATTTGGTGCTATGATTAACAAAATAAATCGATCGAATCTGACACTGAAAATTTTATGAATCCCATCAAAACTCAAATATTTCGTTTAAATCCTCCAATTTTACATTATAATAGATTTTTAGATTTTGAGGCTTTAAAGCGCTATAATAGAAGTGAAAATTAAACCATTTAAGTTGAGCGCATCAGTCCCAAATATGCTCCAAGAGATGCTGATGAAATTTTAATATTTGCTCGTATTTGCATCTCATTTCCTCTTATTATTATTACATATCATTTTTTTCTTCTATCAATTATTAGATAATACAATCCGTTAGAGTATAAGATATTCATAAATTGGAAGATGATAAATTTAACCTAAAATGTTATATTTTGTTTATGTGAGTGTTAAAATAATATTTATTTAAATTTTTTTTTAAAATTCTATATTTCTATATTTTTCTAAATATACTTAATTTAATTTCATTTTATATTTTACATTTTTTTCTTATTTATTTCATAGATGAAATTTTTATAAATACTCCTATATAATTTACATTGTAATTATAACGTTTTTATTTTTAAGCACATCCTAAAATAAAAATTTAAGAAATATTCTAAGACTTTAATGAAAGCAACTACACAATCTTAGTATAACATCTTTAAGAAACTCTCAACTGGGTTGGAGGTTTAAGATAATAAATAAATATAGAAGAAAACAAAGCTACATATGATTATTTTAATATTTTTAAACAACAAAATGATTCATAAATTACTTTAATAAAAATAACAAAATTGATCTTAATATACATTTAAACTAAAAATATACACCAAGGTGATTTTTAAGTTAACATAGGAATCACATAATATTTTCAACAAAATTTAAAATATGAGATTCTTAAAAAGTTTTTGATACCTGTTGCATTTTAACCAATATTTGATTTATATTTATTTTTCATTAGTATCAAATATTGTTATCAACATAAGATGTCTTGAAATTTTTATTAAACTATTTAATTGATATTTAATAACAATTTGCTTAGAATATTTTATAGATTTCTTTCTAATCATTTGGTTTAAAATGCTGAAATAATTTAAAATTTAAGAATCGATTTTCGTTGAATTTCTAACACTAGTAACGAAGAAAATTTATGGCAGTTATATTATAACTATTTAAAATTTAATCGTATTAAGTTACGACGGTTACTTTAATAAAATATTAGATAGTTGTGTTGATGTTTAGATGTTCTTATAAATAGATGGCAAAGTTTCAATTGTAAATTAACATATACAAAATATTTTATTACATTCATTTAATCGATAATTCACTAATTCTTATTGCATAAATAGATATGGCTAAAATTAACTCTCATATGACTACCATATTCGTGGTTTTCGCTTTGGTATCAGCATTTGCTCCCGTTTTTTCTGTCGACGAAGTTGAAGCGAAATCTTTATGGAATACATGTCTTACTAAAATCACTCCTAAATGTGCATTGGATATAGTTGGTGTTGTTTTCGGAAACGGAATTATCTCTAATATATGTTGTCAGGGTCTTGTCCAAGAAGGAAAAATTTGTCACGATAAGCTCATCAAATATATTTCGGATAGACCGCATCTTATTGGCAAGGAAACTCAATATTTGAAGAAGAGAGATGATTTGTGGGCTCACTGTGTCTCCATTCGGAAGACTGTTTAAAATTTAATTATTTGAACGAGCAATTGATATTTCATTTCTTTACAGTTTTCTCATCACAAATATTCATATATTCAATGTTATGCATTATAAATCAAACTATAAAAAAAAATCATTCTCTATATGACTCTCTAAGATTTACAATTCTGAGTTCAACTAAAAACTTATAAGTTACCTAATTGGAGGTGTGAAATAAAAAATCAAAAAAATTTGATATTGTTTGAGTGATATCTATTTCTTTAACTGTTTTGATTTTAAACTAAATTTTCACATATTCCTATCAAATATTCTGTCATATTTTTTCCACACACAGCAAAATAAATTTTTAATCATTTAAATATCAAGTAAAAAATTACGTAATATTTTTTTGGTAGTTGCAAATATGAAATGCAAAATAAGAACAATTTTAAAATAGACTCGTAATCTTGTTGTATATAAGCGTACAAATCACATGCTATGATTGTTGAAAATCATCTAGTTTCCTTTAAATTTTCATTTGGTGCTATGATTAACAAAATAAATCGATCGAATCTGACACTGAAAATTTTATGAATGCCATCAAAACTCAAATATTTCGTTTAAATCCTCCAATTTTACATTATAATAGATTTTTAGATTTTGAGGCTTTAAAGCGCTATAATAGAAGTGAAAATTAAACCATTTAAGTTGAGCGCATCAGTCCCAAATATGCTCCAAGAGATGCTGATGAAATTTTAATATTTGCTCATATTTGCATCTCATTTCCTCTTATTATTATTACATATCATTTTTTCTTCTATCAATTATTCGATAAGACAATCCGTTAGAGTATAAGATATTCATAAATTGGAAGATGATAAATTTAACCTAAAATGTTATATTTTGTTTATG
This sequence comes from Pugionium dolabratum, assembly GCA_018901945.1. Taxonomy (NCBI): domain Eukaryota; kingdom Viridiplantae; phylum Streptophyta; class Magnoliopsida; order Brassicales; family Brassicaceae; genus Pugionium; species Pugionium dolabratum. The sequence goes on from JAEVFF010000461.1 coordinate 257,880, forward strand.
TGAGTGTTAAAATAATATTTATTTAAATTTTTTTTTAAAATTCTATATTTCTATATTTTTCTAAATATACTTAATTTAATTTCATTTTATATTTTACATTTTTTTCTTATTTATTTCATAGATGAAATTTTTATAAATACTCCTATATAATTTACATTGTAATTATAACGTTTTTATTTTTAAGCACATCCTAAAATAAAAATTTAAGAAATATTCTAAGACTTTAATGAAAGCAACTACACAATCTTAGTATAACATCTTTAAGAAACTCTCAACTGGGTTGGAGGTTTAAGATAATAAATAAATATAGAAGAAAACAAAGCTACATATGATTATTTTAATATTTTTAAACAACAAAATGATTCATAAATTACTTTAATAAAAATAACAAAATTGATCTTAATATACATTTAAACTAAAAATATACACCAAGGTGATTTTTAAGTTAACATAGGAATCACATAATATTTTCAACAAAATTTAAAATATGAGATTCTTAAAAAGTTTTTGATACCTGTTGCATTTTAACCAATATTTGATTTATATTTATTTTTCATTAGTATCAAATATTGTTATCAACATAAGATGTCTTGAAATTTTTATTAAACTATTTAATTGATATTTAATAACAATTTGCTTAGAATATTTTATAGATTTCTTTCTAATCATTTGGTTTAAAATGCTGAAATAATTTAAAATTTAAGAATCGATTTTCGTTGAATTTCTAACACTAGTAACGAAGAAAATTTATGGCAGTTATATTATAACTATTTAAAATTTAATCGTATTAAGTTACGACGGTTACTTTAATAAAATATTAGATAGTTGTGTTGATGTTTAGATGTTCTTATAAATAGATGGCAAAGTTTCAATTGTAAATTAACATATACAAAATATTTTATTACATTCATTTAATCGATAATTCACTAATTCTTATTGCATAAATAGATATGGCTAAAATTAACTCTCATATGACTACCATATTCGTGGTTTTCGCTTTGGTATCAGCATTTGCTCCCGTTTTTTCTGTCGACGAAGTTGAAGCGAAATCTTTATGGAATACATGTCTTACTAAAATCACTCCTAAATGTGCATTGGATATAGTTGGTGTTGTTTTCGGAAACGGAATTATCTCTAATATATGTTGTCAGGGTCTTGTCCAAGAAGGAAAAATTTGTCACGATAAGCTCATCAAATATATTTCGGATAGACCGCATCTTATTGGCAAGGAAACTCAATATTTGAAGAAGAGAGATGATTTGTGGGCTCACTGTGTCTCCATTCGGAAGACTGTTTAAAATTTAATTATTTGAACGAGCAATTGATATTTCATTTCTTTACAGTTTTCTCATCACAAATATTCATATATTCAATGTTATGCATTATAAATCAAACTATAAAAAAAATCATTCTCTATATGACTCTCTAAGATTTACAATTCTGAGTTCAACTAAAAACTTATAAGTTACCTAATTGGAGGTGTGAAATAAAAAATCAAAAAAATTTGATATTGTTTGAGTGATATCTATTTCTTTAACTCTTTTGATTTTAAACTAAATTTTCACATATTCCTATCAAATTTTCTGTCATATTTTTTCCACACACAGCAAAATAAATTTTTAATCATTTAAATATCAAGTAAAAAATTACGTAATATTTTTTTGGTAGTTGCAAATATGAAATGCAAAATAAGAACAATTTTAAAATAGACTCGTAATCTTGTTGTATATAAGCGTACAAATCACATGCTATGATTGTTGAAAATCATCCAGTTTCCTTTAAATTTTCATTTGGTGCTATGATTAACAAAATAAATCGATCGAATCTGACACTGAAAATTTTATGAATCCCATCAAAACTCAAATATTTCGTTTAAATCCTCCAATTTTACATTATAATAGATTTTTAGATTTTGAGGCTTTAAAGCGCTATAATAGAAGTGAAAATTAAACCATTTAAGTTGAGCGCATCAGTCCCAAATATGCTCCAAGAGATGCTGATGAAATTTTAATATTTGCTCATATTTGCATCTCATTTCCTCTTATTATTATTACATATCATTTTTTTCTTCTATCAATTATTAGATAATACAATCCGTTAGAGTATAAGATATTCATAAATTGGAAGATGATAAATTTAACCTAAAATGTTATATTTTGTTTATGTGAGTGTTAAAATAATATTTATTTAAATTTTTTTTTAAAATTCTATATTTCTATATTTTTCTAAATATACTTAATTTAATTTCATTTTATATTTTACATTTTTTTCTTATTTATTTCATAGATGAAATTTTTATAAATACTCCTATATAATTTACATTGTAATTATAACGTTTTTATTTTTAAGCACATCCTAAAATAAAAATTTAAGAAATATTCTAAGACTTTAATGAAAGCAGCTACACAATCTTAGTATAACATCTTAAGAAACTCTCAACTGGGTTGAGGTTTAAGATAATAAATAAATATAGAAGAAAACAAAGCTACATATGATTATTTTAATATTTTTAAACAACAAAATGATTCATAAATTACTTTAATAAAAATAACAAAATTGATCTTAATATACATTTAAACTAAAAATATACACCAAGGTGATTTTTAAGTTAACATAGGAATCACATAATATTTTCAACAAAATTTAAAATATGAGATTCTTAAAAAGTTTTTGATACCTGTTGCATTTTAACCAATATTTGATTTATATTTATTTTTCATTAGTATCAAATATTGTTATCAACATAAGATGTCTTGAAATTTTTATTAAACTATTTAATTGATATTTAATAACAATTTGCTTAGAATATTTTATAGATTTCTTTCTAATCATTTGGTTTAAAATGCTGAAATAATTTAAAATTTAAGAATCGATTTTCGTTGAATTTCTAACACTAGTAACGAAGAAAATTTATGGCAGTTATATTATAACTATTTAAAATTTAATCGTATTAAGTTACGACGGTTACTTTAATAAAATATTAGATAGTTGTGTTGATGTTTAGATGTTCTTATAAATAGATGGCAAAGTTTCAATTGTAAATTAACATATACAAAATATTTTATTACATTCATTTAATCGATAATTCACTAATTCTTATTGCATAAATAGATATGGCTAAAATTAACTCTCATATGACTACCATATTCGTGGTTTTCGCTTTGGTATCAGCATTTGCTCCCGTTTTTTCTGTCGACGAAGTTGAAGCGAAATCTTTATGGAATACATGTCTTACTAAAATCACTCCTAAATGTGCATTGGATATAGTTGGTGTTGTTTTCGGAAACGGAATTATCTCTAATATATGTTGTCAGGGTCTTGTCCAAGAAGGAAAAATTTGTCACGATAAGCTCATCAAATATATTTCGGATAGACCGCATCTTATTGGCAAGGAAACTCAATATTTGAAGAAGAGAGATGATTTGTGGGCTCACTGTGTCTCCATTCGGAAGACTGTTTAAAATTTAATTATTTGAACGAGCAATTGATATTTCATTTCTTTATAGTTTTCTCATCACAAATATTCATATATTCAATGTTATGCATTATAAATCAAACTATATAAAAAAAATCATTCTCTATATGACTCTCTAAGATTTACAATTCTGAGTTCAACTAAAAACTTATAAGTTACCTAATTGGAGGTGTGAAATAAAAAATCAAAAAATTTGATATTGTTTGAGTGATATCTATTTCTTTAACTGTTTTGATTTTAAACTAAATTTTCACATATTCCTATCAAATATTCTGTCATATTTTTTCCACACACAGCAAAATAAATTTTTAATCATTTAAATATCAAGTAAAAAATTACGTAATATTTTTTTGGTAGTTGCAAATATGAAATGCAAAATAAGAAAAATTTAAAAATAGACTCGTAATCTTGTTGTATATAAGCGTACAAATCACATGCTATGATTGTTGAAAATCATCTAGTTTCCTTTAAATTTTCATTTGGTGCTATGATTAACAAAATAAATCGATCGAATCTGACACTGAAAATTTTATGAATGCCATCAAAACTCAAATATTTCGTTTAAATCCTCCAATTTTACATTATAATAGATTTTTAGATTTTGAGGCTTTAAAGCGCTATAATAGAAGTGAAAATTAAACCATTTAAGTTGAGCGCATTAGTCCCAAATATGCTCCAAGAGATGCTGATGAAATTTTAATATTTGCTCATATTTGCATCTCATTTCCTCTTATTATTATTACATATCATTTTTTCTTCTATCAATTATTCGATAAGACAATCCGTTAGAGTATAAGATATTCATAAATTGGAAGATGATAAATTTAACCTAAAATGTTATATTTTGTTTATGTGAGTGTTAAAATAATATTTATTTAAATTTTTTAAAATTCTATATTTCTATATTTTTCTAAATATACTTAATTTAATTTCATTTTATATTTTACATTTTTTCTTATTTATTTCATAGATGAAATTTTTATAAATACTCCTATATAATTTACATTGTAATTATAACGTTTTTATTTTTAAGCACATCCTAAAATAAAAATTTAAGAAATATTCTAAGACTTTAATGAAAGCAACTACACAATCTTAGTATAACATCTTTAAGAAACTCTCAACTGGGTTGGAGATTTAAGATAATAAATAAATATAGCAGAAAACAAAGCTACATATGATTATTTTAATATTTTTAAACAACAAAATGATTCATAAATTACTTTAATAAAAATAACAAAATTGATCTTAATATATATTTAAATAAAAATATACACCAAGGTGATTTTTAAGTTAACATAGGAATCACATAATATTTTCAACAAAATTTAAAATATGAGATTCTTAAAAAGTTTTTGATACCTGTTGCATTTTAACCAATATTTGATTTATATTTATTTTTCATTAGTATCAAATATTGTTATCAACATAAGATGTCTTGAAAATTTTATTAAACTATTTAATTGATATTTAATAACAATTTGTTTAGAATATTTTATAGATTTCTTTCTAATCATTTGGTTTAAAATGCTGAAATAATTTAAAATTTAAGAAGCGATTTTCGTTGAATTTCTAACACTAGTAACGAAGAAAATTTATGGCAGTTATATTATAACTATTTAAAATTTAATCGTATTAAGTTACGACGGTTACTTGAATAAAATATTAGATAGTTGTGTTGATGTTTAGATGTTCTTATAAATAGATGGCAAAGTATCAATTGTAAATTAACATATACAAAATATTTTATTACATTCATTTAATCGATAATTCACTAATTCTTATTGCATAAATAGATATGGCTAAAATTAACTCTCATATGACTACCATATTCGTGGTTTTCGCTTTGGTATCAGCATTTGCTTCCGTTTTTTCTGTCGACGAAGTTGAAGCGAAATCTTTATGGAATACATGTCTTACTAAAATCACTCNGGAAACGGAATTATCTCTAATATATGTTGTCAGGGTCTTGTCCAAGAAGGAAAAATTTGTCACGATAAGCTCATCAAATATATTTCGGATAGACCGCATCTTATTGGCAAGGAAACTCAATATTTGAAGAAGAGAGATGATTTGTGGGCTCACTGTGTCTCCATTCGGAAGACTGTTTAAAATTTAATTATTTGAACGAGCAATTGATATTTCATTTCTTTACAATTTTCTTATCACAAATATTCATATATTCAATGTTATGCATTATAAATCAAACTATAAAAAAAATCATTCTCTATATGACTCTCTAAGATTTACAATTCTGAGTTCAACTAAAAACTTATAAGTTACCTAATTGGAGGTGTGAAATAAAAAATCAAAAAAATTTGATATTGTTTGAGTGATATCTATTTCTTTAACTGTTTTGATTTTAAACTAAATTTTCACATATTCCTATCAAATATTCTGTCATATTTTTTCCACACACAGCAAAATAAATTTTTAATCATTTAAATATCAAGTAAAAAATTACGTAATATTTTTTTGGTAGTTGCAAATATGAAATGCAAAATAAGAACAATTTTAAAATAGACTCGTAATCTTGTTGTATATAAGCGTACAAATCACATGCTATGATTGTTGAAAATCATCTAGTTTCCTTTAAATTTTCATTTGGTGCTATGATTAACAAAATAAATCGATCGAATCTGACACTGAAAATTTTATGAATGCCATCAAAACTCAAATATTTCGTTTAAATCCTCCAATTTTACATTATAATAGATTTTTAGATTTTGAGGCTTTAAAGCGCTATAATAGAAGTGAAAATTAAACCATTTAAGTTGAGCGCATCAGTCCCAAATATGCTCCAAGAGATGCTGATGAAATTTTAATATTTGCTCATATTTGCATCTCATTTCCTCTTATTATTATTACATATCATTTTTTTCTTCTATCAATTATTCGATAAGACAATCCGTTAGAGTATAAGATATTCATAAATTGGAAGATGATAAATTTAACCTAAAATGTTATATTTTGTTTATGTGAGTGTTAAAATAATATTTATTTAAATTTGTTTTTTAAAATTCTATATTTCTATATTTTTCTAAATATACTTAATTTAATTTCATTTTATATTTTACATTTTTTTCTTATTTATTTCATAGATGAAATTTTTATAAATACTCCTATATAATTTACATTGTAATTATAACGTTTTTATTTTTAAGCACATCCTAAAATAAAAATTTAAGAAATATTCTAAGACTTTAATGAAAGCAACTACACAATCTTAGTATAACATCTTTAAGAAACTCTCAACTGGGTTGGAGGTTTAAGATAATAAATAAATATAGAAGAAAACAAAGCTACATATGATTATTTTAATATTTTTAAACAACAAAATGATTCATAAATTACTTTAATAAAAATAACAAAATTGATCTTAATATACATTTAAACTAAAAATATACACCAAGGTGATTTTTAAGTTAACATAGGAATCACATAATATTTTCAACAAAATTTAAAATATGAGATTCTTAAAAAGTTTTTGATACCTGTTGCATTTTAACCAATATTTGATTTATATTTATTTTTCATTAGTATCAAATATTGTTATCAACATAAGATGTCTTGAAATTTTTATTAAACTATTTAATTGATATTTAATAACAATTTGCTTAGAATATTTTATAGATTTCTTTCTAATCATTTGGTTTAAAATGCTGAAATAATTTAAAATTTAAGAATCGATTTTCGTTGAATTTCTAACACTAGTAACGAAGAAAATTTATGGCAGTTATATTATAACTATTTAAAATTTAATCGTATTAAGTTACGACGGTTACTTTAATAAAATATTAGATAGTTGTGTTGATGTTTAGATGTTCTTATAAATAGATGGCAAAGTTTCAATTGTAAATTAACATATACAAAATATTTTATTACATTCATTTAATCGATAATTCACTAATTCTTATTGCATAAATAGATATGGCTAAAATTAACTCTCATATGACTACCATATTCGTGGTTTTCGCTTTGGTATCAGCATTTGCTCCCGTTTTTTCTGTCGACGAAGTTGAAGCGAAATCTTTATGGAATACATGTCTTACTAAAATCACTCCTAAATGTGCATTGGATATAGTTGGTGTTGTTTTCGGAAACGGAATTATCTCTAATATATGTTGTCAGGGTCTTGTCCAAGAAGGAAAAATTTGTCACGATAAGCTCATCAAATATATTTCGGATAGACCGCATCTTATTGGCAAGGAAACTCAATATTTGAAGAAGAGAGATGATTTGTGGGCTCACTGTGTCTCCATTCGGAAGACTGTTTAAAATTTAATTATTTGAACGAGCAATTGATATTTCATTTCTTTACAGTTTTCTCATCACAAATATTCATATATTCAATGTTATGCATTATAAATCAAACTATAAAAAAAAATCATTCTCTATATGACTCTCTAAGATTTACAATTCTGAGTTCAACTAAAAACTTATAAGTTACCTAATTGGAGGTGTGAAATAAAAAATCAAAAAAATTTGATATTGTTTGAGTGATATCTATTTCTTTAACTGTTTTGATTTTAAACTAAATTTTCACATATTCCTATCAAATATTCTGTCATATTTTTTCCACACACAGCAAAATAAATTTTTAATCATTTAAATATCAAGTAAAAAATTACGTAATATTTTTTTGGTAGTTGCAAATATGAAATGCAAAATAAGAACAATTTTAAAATAGACTCGTAATCTTGTTGTATATAAGCGTACAAATCACATGCTATGATTGTTGAAAATCATCTAGTTTCCTTTAAATTTTCATTTGGTGCTATGATTAACAAAATAAATCGATCGAATCTGACACTGAAAATTTTATGAATGCCATCAAAACTCAAATATTTCGTTTAAATCCTCCAATTTTACATTATAATAGATTTTTAGATTTTGAGGCTTTAAAGCGCTATAATAGAAGTGAAAATTAAACCATTTAAGTTGAGCGCATCAGTCCCAAATATGCTCCAAGAGATGCTGATGAAATTTTAATATTTGCTCGTATTTGCATCTCATTTCCTCTTATTATTATTACATATCATTTTTTTCTTCTATCAATTATTCGATAAGACAATCCGTTAGAGTATAAGATATTCATAAATTGGAAGATGATAAATTTAACCTAAAATGTTATATTTTGTTTATGTGAGTGTTAAAATAATATTTATTTAAATTTTTTTTTAAAATTCTATATTTCTATATTTTTCTAAATATACTTAATTTAATTTCATTTTATATTTTACATTTTTTTCTTATTTATTTCATAGATGAAATTTTTATAAATACTCCTATATAATTTACATTGTAATTATAACGTTTTTATTTTTAAGCACATCCTAAAATAAAAATTTAAGAAATATTCTAAGACTTTAATGAAAGCAACTACACAATCTTAGTATAACATCTTTAAGAAACTCTCAACTGGGTTGGAGGTTTAAGATAATAAATAAATATAGAAGAAAACAAAGCTACATATGATTATTTTAATATTTTTAAACAACAAAATGATTCATAAATTACTTTAATAAAAATAACAAAATTGATCTTAATATACATTTAAACTAAAAATATACACCAAGGTGATTTTTAAGTTAACATAGGAATCACATAATATTTTCAACAAAATTTAAAATATGAGATTCTTAAAAAGTTTTTGATACCTGTTGCATTTTAACCAATATTTGATTTATATTTATTTTTCATTAGTATCAAATATTGTTATCAACATAAGATGTCTTGAAATTTTTATTAAACTATTTAATTGATATTTAATAACAATTTGCTTAGAATATTTTATAGATTTCTTTCTAATCATTTGGTTTAAAATGCTGAAATAATTTAAAATTTAAGAATCGATTTTCGTTGAATTTCTAACACTAGTAACGAAGAAAATTTATGGCAGTTATATTATAACTATTTAAAATTTAATCGTATTAAGTTACGACGGTTACTTTAATAAAATATTAGATAGTTGTGTTGATGTTTAGATGTTCTTATAAATAGATGGCAAAGTTTCAATTGTAAATTAACATATACAAAATATTTTATTACATTCATTTAATCGATAATTCACTAATTCTTATTGCATAAATAGATATGGCTAAAATTAACTCTCATATGACTACCATATTCGTGGTTTTCGCTTTGGTATCAGCATTTGCTCCCGTTTTTTCTGTCGACGAAGTTGAAGCGAAATCTTTATGGAATACATGTCTTACTAAAATCACTCCTAAATGTGCATTGGATATAGTTGGTGTTGTTTTCGGAAACGGAATTATCTCTAATATATGTTGTCAGGGTCTTGTCCAAGAAGGAAAAATTTGTCACGATAAGCTCATCAAATATATTTCGGATAGACCGCATCTTATTGGCAAGGAAACTCAATATTTGAAGAAGAGAGATGATTTGTGGGCTCACTGTGTCTCCATTCGGAAGACTGTTTAAAATTTAATTATTTGAACGAGCAATTGATATTTCATTTCTTTACAGTTTTCTCATCACAAATATTCATATATTCAATGTTATGCATTATAAATCAAACTATAAAAAAAAATCATTCTCTATATGACTCTCTAAGATTTACAATTCTGAGTTCAACTAAAAACTTATAAGTTACCTAATTGGAGGTGTGAAATAAAAAATCAAAAAAATTTGATATTGTTTGAGTGATATCTATTTCTTTAACTGTTTTGATTTTAAACTAAATTTTCACATATTCCTATCAAATATTCTGTCATATTTTTTCCACACACAGCAAAATAAATTTTTAATCATTTAAATATCAAGTAAAAAATTACGTAATATTTTTTTGGTAGTTGCAAATATGAAATGCAAAATAAGAACAATTTTAAAATAGACTCGTAATCTTGTTGTATATAAGCGTACAAATCACATGCTATGATTGTTGAAAATCATCTAGTTTCCTTTAAATTTTCATTTGGTGCTATGATTAACAAAATAAATCGATCGAATCTGACACTGAAAATTTTATGAATCCCATCAAAACTCAAATATTTCGTTTAAATCCTCCAATTTTACATTATAATAGATTTTTAGATTTTGAGGCTTTAAAGCGCTATAATAGAAGTGAAAATTAAACCATTTAAGTTGAGCGCATCAGTCCCAAATATGCTCCAAGAGATGCTGATGAAATTTTAATATTTGCTCGTATTTGCATCTCATTTCCTCTTATTATTATTACATATCATTTTTTTCTTCTATCAATTATTAGATAATACAATCCGTTAGAGTATAAGATATTCATAAATTGGAAGATGATAAATTTAACCTAAAATGTTATATTTTGTTTATGTGAGTGTTAAAATAATATTTATTTAAATTTTTTTTTAAAATTCTATATTTCTATATTTTTCTAAATATACTTAATTTAATTTCATTTTATATTTTACATTTTTTTCTTATTTATTTCATAGATGAAATTTTTATAAATACTCCTATATAATTTACATTGTAATTATAACGTTTTTATTTTTAAGCACATCCTAAAATAAAAATTTAAGAAATATTCTAAGACTTTAATGAAAGCAACTACACAATCTTAGTATAACATCTTTAAGAAACTCTCAACTGGGTTGGAGGTTTAAGATAATAAATAAATATAGAAGAAAACAAAGCTACATATGATTATTTTAATATTTTTAAACAACAAAATGATTCATAAATTACTTTAATAAAAATAACAAAATTGATCTTAATATACATTTAAACTAAAAATATACACCAAGGTGATTTTTAAGTTAACATAGGAATCACATAATATTTTCAACAAAATTTAAAATATGAGATTCTTAAAAAGTTTTTGATACCTGTTGCATTTTAACCAATATTTGATTTATATTTATTTTTCATTAGTATCAAATATTGTTATCAACATAAGATGTCTTGAAATTTTTATTAAACTATTTAATTGATATTTAATAACAATTTGCTTAGAATATTTTATAGATTTCTTTCTAATCATTTGGTTTAAAATGCTGAAATAATTTAAAATTTAAGAATCGATTTTCGTTGAATTTCTAACACTAGTAACGAAGAAAATTTATGGCAGTTATATTATAACTATTTAAAATTTAATCGTATTAAGTTACGACGGTTACTTTAATAAAATATTAGATAGTTGTGTTGATGTTTAGATGTTCTTATAAATAGATGGCAAAGTTTCAATTGTAAATTAACATATACAAAATATTTTATTACATTCATTTAATCGATAATTCACTAATTCTTATTGCATAAATAGATATGGCTAAAATTAACTCTCATATGACTACCATATTCGTGGTTTTCGCTTTGGTATCAGCATTTGCTCCCGTTTTTTCTGTCGACGAAGTTGAAGCGAAATCTTTATGGAATACATGTCTTACTAAAATCACTCCTAAATGTGCATTGGATATAGTTGGTGTTGTTTTCGGAAACGGAATTATCTCTAATATATGTTGTCAGGGTCTTGTCCAAGAAGGAAAAATTTGTCACGATAAGCTCATCAAATATATTTCGGATAGACCGCATCTTATTGGCAAGGAAACTCAATATTTGAAGAAGAGAGATGATTTGTGGGCTCACTGTGTCTCCATTCGGAAGACTGTTTAAAATTTAATTATTTGAACGAGCAATTGATATTTCATTTCTTTACAGTTTTCTCATCACAAATATTCATATATTCAATGTTATGCATTATAAATCAAACTATAAAAAAAAATCATTCTCTATATGACTCTCTAAGATTTACAATTCTGAGTTCAACTAAAAACTTATAAGTTACCTAATTGGAGGTGTGAAATAAAAAATCAAAAAAATTTGATATTGTTTGAGTGATATCTATTTCTTTAACTGTTTTGATTTTAAACTAAATTTTCACATATTCCTATCAAATATTCTGTCATATTTTTTCCACACACAGCAAAATAAATTTTTAATCATTTAAATATCAAGTAAAAAATTACGTAATATTTTTTTGGTAGTTGCAAATATGAAATGCAAAATAAGAACAATTTTAAAATAGACTCGTAATCTTGTTGTATATAAGCGTACAAATCACATGCTATGATTGTTGAAAATCATCTAGTTTCCTTTAAATTTTCATTTGGTGCTATGATTAACAAAATAAATCGATCGAATCTGACACTGAAAATTTTATGAATGCCATCAAAACTCAAATATTTCGTTTAAATCCTCCAATTTTACATTATAATAGATTTTTAGATTTTGAGGCTTTAAAGCGCTATAATAGAAGTGAAAATTAAACCATTTAAGTTGAGCGCATCAGTCCCAAATATGCTCCAAGAGATGCTGATGAAATTTTAATATTTGCTCATATTTGCATCTCATTTCCTCTTATTATTATTACATATCATTTTTTCTTCTATCAATTATTCGATAAGACAATCCGTTAGAGTATAAGATATTCATAAATTGGAAGATGATAAATTTAACCTAAAATGTTATATTTTGTTTATGTGAGTGTTAAAATAATATTTATTTAAATTTTTTTTTAAAATTCTATATTTCTATATTTTTCTAAATATACTTAATTTAATTTCATTTTATATTTTACATTTTTTTCTTATTTATTTCATAGATGAAATTTTTATAAATACTCCTATATAATTTACATTGTAATTATAACGTTTTTATTTTTAAGCACATCCTAAAATAAAAATTTAAGAAATATTCTAAGACTTTAATGAAAGCAACTACACAATCTTAGTATAACATCTTTAAGAAACTCTCAACTGGGTTGGAGGTTTAAGATAATAAATAAATATAGAAGAAAACAAAGCTACATATGATTATTTTAATATTTTTAAACAACAAAAATAATTCATAAATTACTTTAATAAAATAACAAAATTGATCTTAATATACATTTAAACTAAAAATATACACCAAGGTGATTTTTAAGGTAACATAGGAATCACATAATATTTTCAACAAAATTTAAAAGATGAGATTCTTAAAAAGTTTTTGATACCTGTTGCATTTTAACCAATATTTGATTTATATTTATTTTTCATTAGTATCAAATATTGTTATCAACATAAGATGTCTTGAAATTTTTATTAAACTATTTAATTGATATTTAATAACAATTTGCTTAGAATATTTTATAGATTTCTTTCTAATCATTTGGTTTAAAATGCTGAAATAATTTAAAATTTAAGAATCGATTTTCGTTGAATTTCTAACACTAGTAACGAAGAAAATTTATGGCAGTTATATTATAACTATTTAAAATTTAATCGTATTAAGTTACGACGGTTACTTGAATAAAATATTAGATAGTTGTGTTGATGTTTAGATGTTCTTATAAATAGATGGCAAAGTTTCAATTGTAAATTAACATATACAAAATATTTTATTACATTCATTTAATCGATAATTCACTAATTCTTATTGCATAAATAGATATGGCTAAAATTAACTCTCATATGACTACCATATTCGTGGTTTTCGCTTTGGTATCAGCATTTGCTCCCGTTTTTTCTGTCGACGAAGTTGAAGCGAAATCTTTATGGAATACATGTCTTACTAAAATCACTCCTAAATGTGCATTGGATATAGTTGGTGTTGTTTTCGGAAACGGAATTATCTCTAATATATGTTGTCAGGGTCTTGTCCAAGAAGGAAAAATTTGTCACGATAAGCTCATCAAATATATTTCGGATAGACCGCATCTTATTGGCAAGGAAACTCAATATTTGAAGAAGAGAGATGATTTGTGGGCTCACTGTGTCTCCATTCGGAAGACTGTTTAAAATTTAATTATTTGAACGAGCAATTGATATTTCATTTCTTTACAGTTTTCTCATCACAAATATTCATATATTCAATGTTATGCATTATAAATCAAACTATAAAAAAAAATCATTCTCTATATGACTCTCTAAGATTTACAATTCTGAGTTCAACTAAAAACTTATAAGTTACCTAATTGGAGGTGTGAAATAAAAAATCAAAAAAATTTGATATTGTTTGAGTGATATCTATTTCTTTAACTGTTTTGATTTTAAACTAAATTTTCACATATTCCTATCAAATATTCTGTCATATTTTTTCCACACACAGCAAAATAAATTTTTAATCATTTAAATATCAAGTAAAAAATTACGTAATATTTTTTTGGTAGTTGCAAATATGAAATGCAAAATAAGAACAATTTTAAAATAGACTCGTAATCTTGTTGTATATAAGCGTACAAATCACATGCTATGATTGTTGAAAATATCCAGTTTCCTTTAAATTTTCATTTGGTGCTATGATTAACAAAATAAATCGATCGAATCTGACACTGAAAATTTTATGAATGCCATCAAAACTCAAATATTTCGTTTAAATCCTCCAATTTTACATTATAATAGATTTTTAGATTTTGAGGCTTTAAAGCGCTATAATAGAAGTGAAAATTAAACCATTTAAGTTGAGCGCATCAGTCCCAAATATGCTCCAAGAGATGCTGATGAAATTTTAATATTTGCTTATATTTGCATCTCATTTCCTCTTATTATTATTACATATCATTTTTTTCTTCTATCAATTATTCGATAAGACAATCCGTTAGAGTATAAGATATTCATAAATTGGAAAATGATAAATTTAACCTAAAATGTTATATTTTGTTTATGTGAGTGTTAAAATAATATTTATTTAAATTTGTTTTTTAAAATTCTATATTTCTATATTTTTCTAAATATACTTAATTTAATTTCATTTTATATTTTACATTTTTTTCTTATTTATTTCATAGATGAAATTTTTATAAATACTCCTATATAATTTACATTGTAATTATAACGTTTTTATTTTTAAGCACATCCTAAAATAAAAATTTAAGAAATATTCTAAGACTTTAATGAAAGCAACTACACAATCTTAGTATAACATCTTTAAGAAACTCTCAACTGGGTTGGAGGTTTAAGATAATAAATAAATATAGAAGAAAACAAAGCTACATATGATTATTTTAATATTTTTAAACAACAAAATGATTCATAAATTACTTTAATAAAAATAACAAAATTGATCTTAATATACATTTAAACTAAAAATATACACCAAGGTGATTTTTAAGTTAACATAGGAATCACATAATATTTTCAACAAAATTTAAAATATGAGATTCTTAAAAAGTTTTTGATACCTGTTGCATTTTAACCAATATTTGATTTATATTTATTTTTCATTAGTATCAAATATTGTTATCAACATAAGATGTCTTGAAATTTTTATTAAACTATTTAATTGATATTTAATAACAATTTGCTTAGAATATTTTATAGATTTCTTTCTAATCATTTGGTTTAAAATGCTGAAATAATTTAAAATTTAAGAATCGATTTTCGTTGAATTTCTAACACTAGTAACGAAGAAAATTTATGGCAGTTATATTATAACTATTTAAAATTTAATCGTATTAAGTTACGACGGTTACTTTAATAAAATATTAGATAGTTGTGTTGATGTTTAGATGTTCTTATAAATAGATGGCAAAGTTTCAATTGTAAATTAACATATACAAAATATTTTATTACATTCATTTAATCGATAATTCACTAATTCTTATTGCATAAATAGATATGGCTAAAATTAACTCTCATATGACTACCATATTCGTGGTTTTCGCTTTGGTATCAGCATTTGCTCCCGTTTTTTCTGTCGACGAAGTTGAAGCGAAATCTTTATGGAATACATGTCTTACTAAAATCACTCCTAAATGTGCATTGGATATAGTTGGTGTTGTTTTCGGAAACGGAATTATCTCTAATATATGTTGTCAGGGTCTTGTCCAAGAAGGAAAAATTTGTCACGATAAGCTCATCAAATATATTTCGGATAGACCGCATCTTATTGGCAAGGAAACTCAATATTTGAAGAAGAGAGATGATTTGTGGGCTCACTGTGTCTCCATTCGGAAGACTGTTTAAAATTTAATTATTTGAACGAGCAATTGATATTTCATTTCTTTATAGTTTTCTCATCACAAATATTCATATATTCAATGTTATGCATTATAAATCAAACTATAAAAAAAAATCATTCTCTATATGACTCTCTAAGATTTACAATTCTGAGTTCAACTAAAAACTTATAAGTTACCTAATTGGAGGTGTGAAATAAAAAATCAAAAAAATTTGATATTGTTTGAGTGATATCTATTTCTTTAACTGTTTTGATTTTAAACTAAATTTTCACATATTCCTATCAAATATTCTGTCATATTTTTTCCACACACAGCAAAATAAATTTTTAATCATTTAAATATCAAGTAAAAAATTACGTAATATTTTTTTGGTAGTTGCAAATATGAAATGCAAAATAAGAACAATTTTAAAATAGACTCGTAATCTTGTTGTATATAAGCGTACAAATCACATGCTATGATTGTTGAAAATCATCTAGTTTCCTTTAAATTTTCATTTGGTGCTATGATTAACAAAATAAATCGATCGAATCTGACACTGAAAATTTTATGAATGCCATCAAAACTCAAATATTTCGTTTAAATCCTCCAATTTTACATTATAATAGATTTTTAGATTTTGAGGCTTTAAAACGCTATAATAGAAGTGAAAATTAAACCATTTAAGTTGAGCGCATCAGTCCCAAATATGCTCCAAGAGATGCTGATGAAATTTTAATATTTGCTCATATTTGCATCTCATTTCCTCTTATTATTATTACATATCATTTTTTTCTTCTATCAATTATTCGATAAGACAATCCGTTAGAGTATAAGATATTCATAAATTGGAAGATGATAAATTTAACCTAAAATGTTATATTTTGTTTATGTGAGTGTTAAAATAATATTTATTTAAATTTTTTTTAAAATTCTATATTTCTATATTTTTCTAAATATACTTAATTTAATTTCATTTTATATTTTACATTTTTTTCTTATTTATTTCATAGATGAAATTTTTATAAATACTCCTATATAATTTACATTGTAATTATAACGTTTTTATTTTTAAGCACATCCTAAAATAAAAATTTAAGAAATATTCTAAGACTTTAATGAAAGCAACTACACAATCTTAGTATAACATCTTTAAGAAACTCTCAACTGGGTTGGAGGTTTAAGATAATAAATAAATATAGAAGAAAACAAAGCTACATATGATTATTTTAATATTTTTAAACAACAAAATGATTCATAAATTACTTTAATAAAAATAACAAAATTGATCTTAATATACATTTAAACTAAAAATATACACCAAGGTGATTTTTAAGTTAACATAGGAATCACATAATATTTTCAACAAAATTTAAAATATGAGATTCTTAAAAAGTTTTTGATACCTGTTGCATTTTAACCAATATTTGATTTATATTTATTTTTCATTAGTATCAAATATTGTTATCAACATAAGATGTCTTGAAATTTTTATTAAACTATTTAATTGATATTTAATAACAATTTGCTTAGAATATTTTATAGATTTCTTTCTAATCATTTGGTTTAAAATGCTGAAATAATTTAAAATTTAAGAATCGATTTTCGTTGAATTTCTAACACTAGTAACGAAGAAAATTTATGGCAGTTATATTATAACTATTTAAAATTTAATCGTATTAAGTTACGACGGTTACTTGAATAAAATATTAGATAGTTGTGTTGATGTTTAGATGTTCTTATAAATAGATGGCAAAGTTTCAATTGTAAATTAACATATACAAAATATTTTATTACATTCATTTAATCGATAATTCACTAATTCTTATTGCATAAATAGATATGGCTAAAATTAACTCTCATATGACTACCATATTCGTGGTTTTCGCTTTGGTATCAGCATTTGCTCCCGTTTTTTCTGTCGACGAAGTTGAAGCGAAATCTTTATGGAATACATGTCTTACTAAAATCACTCCTAAATGTGCATTGGATATAGTTGGTGTTGTTTTCGGAAACGGAATTATCTCTAATATATGTTGTCAGGGTCTTGTCCAAGAAGGAAAAATTTGTCACGATAAGCTCATCAAATATATTTCGGATAGACCGCATCTTATTGGCAAGGAAACTCAATATTTGAAGAAGAGAGATGATTTGTGGGCTCACTGTGTCTCCATTCGGAAGACTGTTTAAAATTTAATTATTTGAACGAGCAATTGATATTTCATTTCTTTACAATTTTCTCATCACAAATATTCATATATTCAATGTTATGCATTATAAATCAAACTATAAAAAAAAATCATTCTCTATATGACTCTCTAAGATTTACAATTCTGAGTTCAACTAAAAACTTATAAGTTACCTAATTGGAGGTGTGAAATAAAAAATCAAAAAAATTTGATATTGTTTGAGTGATATCTATTTCTTTAACTGTTTTGATTTTAAACTAAATTTTCACATATTCCTATCAAATATTCTGTCATATTTTTTCCACACACAGCAAAATAAATTTTTAATCATTTAAATATCAAGTAAAAAATTACGTAATATTTTTTTGGTAGTTGCAAATATGAAATGCAAAATAAGAACAATTTTAAAATAGACTCGTAATCTTGTTGTATATAAGCGTACAAATCACATGCTATGATTGTTGAAAATCATCTAGTTTCCTTTAAATTTTCATTTGGTGCTATGATTAACAAAATAAATCGATCGAATCTGACACTGAAAATTTTATGAATGCCATCAAAACTCAAATATTTCGTTTAAATCCTCCAATTTTACATTATAATAGATTTTTAGATTTTGAGGCTTTAAAGCGCTATAATAGAAGTGAAAATTAAACCATTTAAGTTGAGCGCATCAGTCCCAAATATGCTCCAAGAGATGCTGATGAAATTTTAATATTTGCTCGTATTTGCATCTCATTTCCTCTTATTATTATTACATATCATTTTTTTCTTCTATCAATTATTAGATAAGACAATCCGTTAGAGTATAAGATATTCATAAATTGGAAGATGATAAATTTAACCTAAAATGTTATATTTTGTTTATGTGAGTGTTAAAATAATATTTATTTAAATTTTTTTTTAAAATTCTATATTTCTATATTTTTCTAAATATACTTAATTTAATTTCATTTTATATTTTACATTTTTTTCTTATTTATTTCATACATGAAATTTTTATAAATACTCCTATATAATTTACATTGTAATTATAACGTTTTTATTTTTAAGCACATCCTAAAATAAAAATTTAAGAAATATTCTAAGACTTTAATGAAAGCAACTACACAATCTTAGTATAACATCTTTAAGAAACTCTCAACTGGGTTGGAGGTTTAAGATAATAAATAAATATAGAAGAAAACAAAGCTACATATGATTATTTTAATATTTTTAAACAACAAAATGATTCATAAATTACTTTAATAAAAATAACAAAATTGATCTTAATATACATTTAAACTAAAAATATACACCAAGGTGATTTTTAAGTTAACATAGGAATCACATAATATTTTCAACAAAATTTAAAATATGAGATTCTTAAAAAGTTTTTGATACCTGTTGCATTTTAACCAATATTTGATTTATATTTATTTTTCATTAGTATCAAATATTGTTATCAACATAAGATGTCTTGAAATTTTTATTAAACTATTTAATTGATATTTAATAACAATTTGCTTAGAATATTTTATAGATTTCTTTCTAATCATTTGGTTTAAAATGCTGAAATAATTTAAAATTTAAGAATCGATTTTCGTTGAATTTCTAACACTAGTAACGAAGAAAATTTATGGCAGTTATATTATAACTATTTAAAATTTAATCGTATTAAGTTACGACGGTTACTTTAATAAAATATTAGATAGTTGTGTTGATGTTTAGATGTTCTTATAAATAGATGGCAAAGTTTCAATTGTAAATTAACATATACAAAATATTTTATTACATTCATTTAATCGATAATTCACTAATTCTTATTGCATAAATAGATATGGCTAAAATTAACTCTCATATGACTACCATATTCGTGGTTTTCGCTTTGGTATCAGCATTTGCTCCCGTTTTTTCTGTCGACGAAGTTGAAGCGAAATCTTTATGGAATACATGTCTTACTAAAATCACTCCTAAATGTGCATTGGATATAGTTGGTATTGTTTTCGGAAACAGAATTATCTCTAATATATGTTGTCAGGATATAGTTGGTGTTGTTTTTGGAAACGGAATTATCTCTAATATATGTTGTCAGGGTCTTGTCCAAGAAGGAAAAATTTGTCACGATAAGCTCATCAAATATATTTCGGATAGACCGCATCTTATTGGCAAGGAAACTCAATATTTGAAGAAGAGAGATGATTTGTGGGCTCACTGTGTCTCCATTCGGAAGACTGTTTAAAATTTAATTATTTGAACGAGCAATTGATATTTCATTTCTTTACAGTTTTCTCATCACAAATATTCATATATTCAATGTTATGCATTATAAATCAAACTATATAAAAAAAATCATTCTCTATATGACTCTCTAAGATTTACAATTCTGAGTTCAACTAAAAACTTATAAGTTACCTAATTGGAGGTGTGAAATAAAAAATCAAAAAAATTTGATATTGTTTGAGTGATATCTATTTCTTTAACTGTTTTGATTTTAAACTAAATTTTCACATATTCCTATCAAATTTTCTGTCATATTTTTTCCACACACAGCAAAATAAATTTTTAATCATTTAAATATCAAGTAAAAAATTACGTAATATTTTTTTGGTAGTTGCAAATATGAAATGCAAAATAAGAACAATTTTAAAATAGACTCGTAATCTTGTTGTATATAAGCGTACAAATCACATGCTATGATTGTTGAAAATCATCCAGTTTCCTTTAAATTTTCATTTGGTGCTATGATTAACAAAATAAATCGATCGAATCTGACACTGAAAATTTTATGAATCCCATCAAAACTCAAATATTTCGTTTAAATCCTCCAATTTTACATTATAATAGATTTTTAGATTTTGAGGCTTTAAAGCGCTATAATAGAAGTGAAAATTAAACCATTTAAGTTGAGCGCATCAGTCCCAAATATGCTCCAAGAGATGCTGATGAAATTTTAATATTTGCTCATATTTGCATCTCATTTCCTCTTATTATTATTACATATCATTTTTTTCTTCTATCAATTATTCGATAAGACAATCCGTTAGAGTATAAGATATTCATAAATTGGAAGATGATAAATTTAACCTAAAATGTTATATTTTGTTTATGTGAGTGTTAAAATAATATTTATTTAAATTTTTTAAAATTCTATATTTCTATATTTTTCTAAATATACTTAATTTAATTTCATTTTATATTTTACATTTTTTTCTTATTTATTTCATACATGAAATTTTTATAAATACTCCTATATAATTTACATTGTAATTATAACGTTTTTATTTTTAAGCACATCCTAAAATAAAAATTTAAGAAATATTCTAAGACTTTAATGAAAGCAACTACACAATCTTAGTATAACATCTTTAAGAAACTCTCAACTGGGTTGGAGGTTTAAGATAATAAATAAATATAGAAGAAAACAAAGCTACATATGATTATTTTAATATTTTTAAACAACAAAATGATTCATAAATTACTTTAATAAAAATAACAAAATTGATCTTAATATACATTTAAACTAAAAATATACACCAAGGTGATTTTTAAGTTAACATAGGAATCACATAATATTTTCAACAAAATTTAAAATATGAGATTCTTAAAAAGTTTTTGATACCTGTTGCATTTTAATCAATATTTGATTGATATTTATTTTTCATTAGTATCAAATATTGTTATCAACATAAGATGTCTTGAAATTTTTATTAAACTATTTAATTGATATTTAATAACAATTTGCTTAGAATATTTTATAGATTTCTTTCTAATCATTTGGTTTAAAATGCTGAAATAATTTAAAATTTAAGAATCGATTTTCGTTGAATTTCTAACACTAGTAACGAAGAAAATTTATGGCAGTTATATTATAACTATTTAAAATTTAATCGTATTAAGTTACGACGGTTACTTGAATAAAATATTAGATAGTTGTGTTGATGTTTAGATGTTCTTATAAATAGATGGCAAAGTTTCAATTGTAAATTAACATATACAAAATATTTTATTACATTCATTTAATCGATAATTCACTAATTCTTATTGCATAAATAGATATGGCTAAAATTAACTCTCATATGACTACCATATTCGTGGTTTTCGCTTTGGTATCAGCATTTGCTCCCGTTTTTTCTGTCGACGAAGTTGAAGCGAAATCTTTATGGAATACATGTCTTACTAAAATCACTCCTAAATGTGCATTGGATATAGTTGGTGTTGTTTTCGGAAACGGAATTATCTCTAATATATGTTGTCAGGGTCTTGTCCAAGAAGGAAAAATTTGTCACGATAAGCTCATCAAATATATTTCGGATAGACCGCATCTTATTGGCAAGGAAACTCAATATTTGAAGAAGAGAGATGATTTGTGGGCTCACTGTGTCTCCATTCGGAAGACTGTTTAAAATTTAATTATTTGAACGAGCAATTGATATTTCATTTCTTTACAGTTTTCTCATCACAAATATTCATATATTCAATGTTATGCATTATAAATCAAACTATAAAAAAATCATTCTCTATATGACTCTCTAAGATTTACAATTCTGAGTTCAACTAAAAACTTATAAGTTACCTAATTGGAGGTGTGAAATAAAAAATCAAAAAAAATTTGATATTGTTTGAGTGATATCTATTTCTTTAACTGTTTTGATTTTAAACTAAATTTTCACATATTCCTATCAAATATTCTGTCATATTTTTTCCACACACAGCAAAATAAATTTTTAATCATTTAAATATCAAGTAAAAAATTACGTAATATTTTTTTGGTAGTTGCAAATATGAAATGCAAAATAAGAACAATTTTAAAATAGACTCGTAATCTTGTTGTATATAAGCGTACAAATCACATGCTATGATTGTTGAAAATCATCTAGTTTCCTTTAAATTTTCATTTGGTGCTATGATTAACAAAATAAATCGATCGAATCTGACACTGAAAATTTTATGAATCCCATCAAAACTCAAATATTTCGTTTAAATCCTCCAATTTTACATTATAATAGATTTTTAGATTTTGAGGCTTTAAAGCGCTATAATAGAAGTGAAAATTAAACCATTTAAGTTGAGCGCATCAGTCCCAAATATGCTCCAAGAGATGCTGATGAAATTTTAATATTTGCTCATATTTGCATCTCATTTCCTCTTATTATTATTACATATCATTTTTTTCTTCTATCAATTATTCGATAAGACAATCCGTTAGAGTATAAGATATTCATAAATTGGAAGATGATAAATTTAACCTAAAATGTTATATTTTGTTTATGTGAGTGTTAAAATAATATTTATTTAAATTTTTTTTTAAAATTCTATATTTCTATATTTTTCTAAATATACTTAATTTAATTTCATTTTATATTTTACATTTTTTTCTTATTTATTTCATAGATGAAATTTTTATAAATACTCCTATATAATTTACATTGTAATTATAACGTTTTTATTTTTAAGCACATCCTAAAATAAAAATTTAAGAAATATTCTAAGACTTTAATGAAAGCAACTACACAATCTTAGTATAACATCTTTAAGAAACTCTCAACTGGGTTGGAGGTTTAAGATAATAAATAAATATAGAAGAAAACAAAGCTACATATGATTATTTTAATATTTTTAAACAACAAAATGATTCATAAATTACTTTAATAAAAATAACAAAATTGATCTTAATATACATTTAAACTAAAAATATACACCAAGGTGATTTTTAAGTTAACATAGGAATCACATAATATTTTCAACAAAATTTAAAATATGAGATTCTTAAAAAGTTTTTGATACCTGTTGCATTTTAACCAATATTTGATTTATATTTATTTTTCATTAGTATCAAATATTGTTATCAACATAAGATGTCTTGAAATTTTTATTAAACTATTTAATTGATATTTAATAACAATTTGCTTAGAATATTTTATAGATTTCTTTCTAATCATTTGGTTTAAAATGCTGAAATAATTTAAAATTTAAGAATCGATTTTCGTTGAATTTCTAACACTAGTAACGAAGAAAATTTATGGCAGTTATATTATAACTATTTAAAATTTAATCGTATTAAGTTACGACGGTTACTTTAATAAAATATTAGATAGTTGTGTTGATGTTTAGATGTTCTTATAAATAGATGGCAAAGTTTCAATTGTAAATTAACATATACAAAATATTTTATTACATTCATTTAATCGATAATTCACTAATTCTTATTGCATAAATAGATATGGCTAAAATTAACTCTCATATGACTACCATATTCGTGGTTTTCGCTTTGGTATCAGCATTTGCTCCCGTTTTTTCTGTCGACGAAGTTGAAGCGAAATCTTTATGGAATACATGTCTTACTAAAATCACTCCTAAATGTGCATTGGATATAGTTGGTGTTGTTTTCGGAAACGGAATTATCTCTAATATATGTTGTCAGGGTCTTGTCCAAGAAGGAAAAATTTGTCACGATAAGCTCATCAAATATATTTCGGATAGACCGCATCTTATTGGCAAGGAAACTCAATATTTGAAGAAGAGAGATGATTTGTGGGCTCACTGTGTCTCCATTCGGAAGACTGTTTAAAATTTAATTATTTGAACGAGCAATTGATATTTCATTTCTTTACAGTTTTCTCATCACAAATATTCATATATTCAATGTTATGCATTATAAATCAAACTATAAAAAAAAATCATTCTCTATATGACTCTCTAAGATTTACAATTCTGAGTTCAACTAAAAACTTATAAGTTACCTAATTGGAGGTGTGAAATAAAAAATCAAAAAAATTTGATATTGTTTGAGTGATATCTATTTCTTTAACTGTTTTGATTTTAAACTAAATTTTCACATATTCCTATCAAATATTCTGTCATATTTTTTCCACACACAGCAAAATAAATTTTTAATCATTTAAATATCAAGTAAAAAATTACGTAATATTTTTTTGGTAGTTGCAAATATGAAATGCAAAATAAGAACAATTTTAAAATAGACTCGTAATCTTGTTGTATATAAGCGTACAAATCACATGCTATGATTGTTGAAAATCATCCAGTTTCCTTTAAATTTTCATTTGGTGCTATGATTAACAAAATAAATCGATCGAATCTGACACTGAAAATTTTATGAATCCCATCAAAACTCAAATATTTCGTTTAAATCCTCCAATTTTACATTATAATAGATTTTTAGATTTTGAGGCTTTAAAGCGCTATAATAGAAGTGAAAATTAAACCATTTAAGTTGAGCGCATCAGTCCCAAATATGCTCCAAGAGATGCTGATGAAATTTTAATATTTGCTCATATTTGCATCTCATTTCCTCTTATTATTATTACATATCATTTTTTTCTTCTATCAATTATTCGATAAGACAATCCGTTAGAGTATAAGATATTCATAAATTGGAAGATGATAAATTTAACCTAAAATGTTATATTTTGTTTATGTGAGTGTTAAAATAATATTTATTTAAATTTTTTTTTAAAATTCTATATTTCTATATTTTTCTAAATATACTTAATTTAATTTCATTTTATATTTTACATTTTTTTCTTATTTATTTCATAGATGAAATTTTTATAAATACTCCTATATAATTTACATTGTAATTATAACGTTTTTATTTTTAAGCACATCCTAAAATAAAAATTTAAGAAATATTCTAAGACTTTAATGAAAGCAACTACACAATCTTAGTATAACATCTTTAAGAAACTCTCAACTGGGTTGGAGGTTTAAGATAATAAATAAATATAGAAGAAAACAAAGCTACATATGATTATTTTAATATTTTTAAACAACAAAATGATTCATAAATTACTTTAATAAAAATAACAAAATTGATCTTAATATACATTTAAACTAAAAATATACACCAAGGTGATTTTTAAGTTAACATAGGAATCACATAATATTTTCAACAAAATTTAAAATATGAGATTCTTAAAAAGTTTTTGATACCTGTTGCATTTTAACCAATATTTGATTTATATTTATTTTTCATTAGTATCAAATATTGTTATCAACATAAGATGTCTTGAAATTTTTATTAAACTATTTAATTGATATTTAATAACAATTTGCTTAGAATATTTTATAGATTTCTTTCTAATCATTTGGTTTAAAATGCTGAAATAATTTAAAATTTAAGAATCGATTTTCGTTGAATTTCTAACACTAGTAACGAAGAAAATTTATGGCAGTTATATTATAACTATTTAAAATTTAATCGTATTAAGTTACGACGGTTACTTTAATAAAATATTAGATAGTTGTGTTGATGTTTAGATGTTCTTATAAATAGATGGCAAAGTTTCAATTGTAAATTAACATATACAAAATATTTTATTACATTCATTTAATCGATAATTCACTAATTCTTATTGCATAAATAGATATGGCTAAAATTAACTCTCATATGACTACCATATTCGTGGTTTTCGCTTTGGTATCAGCATTTGCTCCCGTTTTTTCTGTCGACGAAGTTGAAGCGAAATCTTTATGGAATACATGTCTTACTAAAATCACTCCTAAATGTGCATTGGATATAGTTGGTGTTGTTTTCGGAAACGGAATTATCTCTAATATATGTTGTCAGGGTCTTGTCCAAGAAGGAAAAATTTGTCACGATAAGCTCATCAAATATATTTCGGATAGACCGCATCTTATTGGCAAGGAAACTCAATATTTGAAGAAGAGAGATGATTTGTGGGCTCACTGTGTCTCCATTCGGAAGACTGTTTAAAATTTAATTATTTGAACGAGCAATTGATATTTCATTTCTTTACAGTTTTCTCATCACAAATATTCATATATTCAATGTTATGCATTATAAATCAAACTATAAAAAAAAATCATTCTCTATATGACTCTCTAAGATTTACAATTCTGAGTTCAACTAAAAACTTATAAGTTACCTAATTGGAGGTGTGAAATAAAAAATCAAAAAAATTTGATATTGTTTGAGTGATATCTATTTCTTTAACTGTTTTGATTTTAAACTAAATTTTCACATATTCCTATCAAATATTCTGTCATATTTTTTCCACACACAGCAAAATAAATTTTTAATCATTTAAATATCAAGTAAAAAATTACGTAATATTTTTTTGGTAGTTGCAAATATGAAATGCAAAATNCTAATTGGAGGTGTGAAATAAAAAATCAAAAAAATTTGATATTGTTTGAGTGATATCTATTTCTTTAACTATTTTGATTTTAAACTAAATTTTCACATATTCCTATCAAATATTCTGTCATATTTTTTCTACACACAGCAAAATAAATTTTTAATCATTTAAATATCAAGTAAAAAATTACGTAATATTTTTTTGGTAGTTGCAAATATGAAATGCCAAATAAGAACAATTTTAAAATAGACTCGTAATCTTGTTGTATATAAGCGTACGAATCACATGCTATGATTGTTGAAAATCATCTAGTTTCCTTTAAATTTTCATTTGGTGCTATGATTAACAAAATAAATCGATCGAATCTGACACTGAAAATTTTATGAATGCCATCAAAACTCAAATATTTCGTTTAAATCCTCCAATTTTACATTATAATAGATTTTTAGATTTTGAGGCTTTAAAGCGCTATAATAGAAGTGAAAATTAAACGATTTAAGTGGAGCACATCAGTTCCAAATATGCTCTAAGAGATGCTGATGAAATTTTAATATTTGCTCGTATTTGCATCTCATTTCCTCTTATTATTATTACATATCATTTTTTTCTTCTAGCAATTATTAGATAATACAATCCGTTAGAGTATAAGATATTCACAAATTGGAAGATGATAAATTTAACCTAAAATGTTATATTTTGTTTATGTGAGTGTTAAAATAATATTTATTTAATTTTTTTTAAAATTCTATATTTCTATATTTTTCTAGATATACTTAATTTAATTTCATTTTATATTTTACATTTTTTTCTTATTTATTTCATAGATGAAATTTTTATAAATACTCCTATATAATTTACATTGTAATTATAACGTTTTTATTTTTAAGCACATCCTAAAATAAAAATTTAAGAAATATTCTAAGACATTAATGAAAGCAACTACACAATCTTAGTATAACATCTTTAAGAAACTCTCAACTGGGTTGGAGGTTTAAGATAATAAATAAATATAGAAGAAAACAAAGCTACATATGATTATTTTAATATTTTTAAACAACAAAATGATTCATAAATTACTTTAATAAAAATAACAAAATTGATCTTAATATACATTTAAACTAAAAATATACACCAAGGTGATTTTCAAGTTAACATAGGAATCACATAATATTTTCAACAAAATTTAAAATATGAGATTCTTAAAAAGTTTTTGATACCTGTTGCATTTTAACCAATATTTGATTTATATTTATTTTTCATTAGTATCAAATATTGTTATCAACATAAGATGTCTTGAAATTTTTATTAAACTATTTAATTGATATTTAATAACAATTTGCTTAGAATATTTTATAGATTTCTTTCTAATCATTTGGTTTAAAATGCTGAAATAATTTAAAATTTAAGAATCAATTTTCGTTGAATTTCTAACACTAGTAACGAAGAAAATTTATGGCAGTTATATTATAACTATTTAAAATTTAATCGTATTAAGTTACGACGATTACTTGAATAAAATATTAGATAGTTGTGTTGATGTTTAGATGTTCTTATAAAGTTTCAATTGTAAATTAACATATACAAAATATTTTATTACATTCATTTAATCGATAATTCACTAATTCTTATTGCATAAATAGATATGGCTAAAATTAACTCTCATATGACTACCATATTCGTGGTTTTCGCTTTGGTATCAGCATTTGCTCCCGTTATTTCTGTCGACGAAGTTGAAGCGAAATCTTTATGGAATACATGTCTTACTAAAATCACTCCTAAATGTGCATTGGATATAGTTGGTGTTGTTTTCGGAAACGGAATTATCTCTAATATATGTTGTCAGGGTCTTGTCCAAGAAGGAAAATTTTGTCACGATAAGCTCATCAAATATATTTCGGATAGACCGCATCTTATTGGCAAGGAAACTCAATATTTGAAGAAGAGAGATGATTTGTGGGCTCACTGTATCTCCATTCGGAAGACTGTTTAAAATTTAATTATTTGAACGAGCAATTGATATTTCATTTCTTTATAGTTTTCTCATCACAAATATTCATATATTCAATGTTATGCATTATAAATCAAACTATAAAAAAAAAATCATTCTCTATATGACTCTCTAAGATTTACAATTCTGAGTTCAACTAAAAACTTATAAGTTACCTAATTGGAGGTGTGAAATAAAAAATCAAAAAATTTGATATTGTTTGAGTGATATCTATTTCTTTAACTGTTTTGATTTTAAACTAAATTTTCACATATTCCTATCAAATATTCTGTCATATTTTTTCAACACACAGCAAAATAAATTTTTAATCATTTAAATATCAAGTAAAAAATTACATAATATTTTTTTGGTAGTTGCAAATATGAAATGCAAAATAAGAACAATTTTAAAATAGACTCGTAATCTTGTTGTATATAAGCGTACAAATCACATGCTATGATTGTTGAAAATCATCTAGTTTCCTTTAAATTTTCATTTGGTGCTATGATTAACAAAATAAATCGATCGAATCTGACACTGAAAATTTTATGAATGCCATCAAAACTCAAATATTTCGTTTAAATCCTCCAATTTTACATTATAATAGATTTTTAGATTTTGAGGCTTTAAAGCGCTATAATAGAAATGAAAATTAAATCATTTAAGTTGAGCGCATCAGTCCCAAATATGCTCCAAGAGATGCTGATGAAATTTTAATATTTACTCATATTTGCATCTCATATCCTCTTATTATTATTACAGATCATTTTTTTCTTCTATCAATTATTCGATAAGACAATCCGTTAGAGTATAAGATATTCATAAATTGAAAGATGATAAATTTAACCTAAAATGTTATATTTTGTTTATGTGAGTGTCAAAATAATATAAATTTAAATTTTTTTAAAATTTTATATTTTTATATTTTTCTAAATATACTTAATTTAATTTCATTTTATTTTTTACATTTGTTTCTTATTTATTTCATACATGAAATTTTTATAAATACTCCTATATAATTTACATTGTAATTATAACGTTTTTATTTTCAAGCACATCCTAAAATAAAAATTTAAGAAATATTCTAAGACTTTAATGAAAGCAGCTACACAATTTTAGTATAACATCTTTAAGAAACTCTCAACCGGGTTGGAGGTTTAAGATAATAAATAAATATAGAAGAAAACAAAGCTAAATATGGTTATTTTAATATTTTTAAACCACAAAATGATTCATAAATTGCTTTAATAAAAATAACAAAATTGATCTTAATATACATTTAAACTAAAAATATACACCAAGGTGATTTTTAAGTTTACATATGAATCACATATTATTTTCAACAAAATTTAAAATATGAGATTCTTAAAAAGTTTTTGATACCTATTGCATTTTAACCAATATTTGATTGATATTTATTTTTCATTAGTATCAAATATTGTCATCAACATAAGATGTCTTGAAATTTTTATTAAACTATTTAATTGATATTTAATAACAATTTGCTTAGAATATTTTATAGATTTCTTTCTAATCATTTGGTTTAAAATGCTGAAATAATTTAAAATTTAAGAATCGATTTTCGTTGAATTTCTAACACTAGTAACGAAGAAAATTTATGGCAGTTATATTATAACTATTTAAAATTTAATCGTATTAAGTTACGACGGTTATTTGAATAAAATATTAGATAGTTGTGTTGATGTTTAGATGTTCTTATAAATAGATGGCAAAGTTTCAATTGTAAATTAACATATACAAAATATTTTATTACATTCATTTAATCGATAATTCACTAATTCTTATTGCATAAATAGATATGGCTAAAATTAACTCTCATATGACTACCATATTCGTGGTTTTCGCTTTGGTATCAGCATTTGCTCCCGTTTTTTCTGTCGACGAGGTTGAAGCAAAATCTTTATGGAATACATGTCTTACTAAAATCACTCCTAAATGTGCATTGGATATAGTTGGTGTTGTTTTCGAAAACGGAATTATCTCTAATATATGTTGTCAGGGTCTTGTCCAAGAAGGAAAAATTTGTCACGATAAGCTCATCAAATATATTTCGGATAGACCGCATCTTATTGGCAAGGAAACTCAATATTTGAAGAAGAGAGATGATTTGTGGGCTCACTGTGTCTCCATTCGGAAGACTGTTTAAAATTTAATTATTTGAACGAGCAATTGATATTTCATTTCTTTACAGTTTTCTCATCACAAATATTCATATATTCAATGTTATGCATTATAAATCAAACTATAAAAAAATCATTCTCTATATGACTCTCTAAGATTTACAATTCTGAGTTCAACTAAAAACTTATAAGTTACTTAATTGGAGGTGTGAAATAAAAAATCAAAAAAATTTGATATTGTTTGAGTGATATCTATTTCTTTAACTGTTTTGATTTTAAACTAAATTTTCACATATTCCTATCAAATTTTCTGTCATATTTTTTCCACACACAACAAAATAAATTTTTAATCATTTAAATATCAAGTAAAAAATTACGTAATATTTTTTTGGTAGTTGCAAATATGAAATGCAAAATAAGAACAATTTTAAAATAGACTCGTAATCTTGTTGTATATAAGCGTACAAATCACATGCTATGATTGTTAAATCATCCAGTTTCCTTTAAATTTTCATTTGGTGCTATGATTAACACAATTAATCGATCGAATCTAACATTGAAAATTTTATGAATCCCATCAAAACTCAAATATTTCGTTTAAATCCTCCAATTTTACATTATAATAGATTTTTAGATTTTGAGGCTTTAAAGCGCTATAATAGAAGTGAAAATTAAACCAATTAAGTTGAGCGCATCAGTCCCAAATATGCTCCAAGAGATGCTGATGAAATTTTAATATTTGCTCATATTTGCATCTCATTTCCTTTTATTATTATTACATATCATTTTTTTCTTCTATCAATTATTCGATAAGACAATCCGTTAGAGTATAAGATATTCATAAATTGGAAGATGATAAATTTAACCTAAAATGTTATATTTTGTTTATGTGAGTGTTAAAATAATATTTATTTAATTTTTTTAAAATTCTATATTTCTATATTTTTCTAAATATACTTAATTTAATTTCATTTTATTTTTTAAATTTTTTTCCCATTTATTTCATACATGAAATTTTTATAAATACTCTTATATAATTTACATTGTAATTATAACGTTTTTATTTTTAAGCACATCCTAAAATAAAAATTTAAGAAATATTCTAAGACTTTGATGAAAGCAGCTACACAATCTTAGTATAACATCTTTAAGAAACTATCAAATGGGTTGGAGGTTTAAGCTAATAAATAAATATAGAAGAAAACAAAGCTACATATGATTATTTTAATATTTTTAAACAACAAAATGATTCATAAATTACTTTAATAAAAATAGAAAAATTGATCTTAATATACATTTAAACTAAAAATATACACCAAGGTGATTTTTAAGTTAACATAGGAATCACATAATATTTTCAACAAAATTTAAAATATGAGATTCTTAAAAAGTTTTTGATACTTGTTGCGTTTTAACCAATATTTGATTGATATTTATTTTTCATTAGTATCAAATATTGTTATCAACATAAGATGTCTTGAAATTTTTACTAAACTATTTAATTGATATTTAATAACAATTTACTTAGAATATTTTATAGATTTCTTTCTAATCATTTGGTTTAAAATGCTGAAATAATTTAAAATTTAAGAATCGATTTCCGTTGAATTGCTAACACTAGTAACGAAGAAAATTTATGGCAGTTATATTATAACTATTTAAAATTTAATCGTATTAAGTTACGACGGTTACTTTAATAAAATATTAGATAGTTGTGTTGATGTTTAGATGTTCTTATAAATAGATGCAAAGTTTCAATTGTAAATTAACATATACAAAATATTTTATTACATTCATTTAATCGATAATTCACTAATTCTTATTGCATAAATAGATATGGCTAAAATTAACTCTCATATGACTACCATATTCGTGGTTTTCGCTTTGGTATCAGCATTTGCTCCCGTTTTTTCTGTCGACGAAGTTGAAGCGAAATCTTTATGGAATACATGTCTTACTAAAATCACTCCTAAATGTGCATTGGATATAGTTGGTATTGTTTTCGGAAACAGAATTATCTCTAATATATGTTGTCAGGATATAGTTGGTGTTGTTTTTGGAAACGGAATTATCTCTAATATATGTTGTCAGGGTCTTGTCCAAGAAGGAAAAATTTGTCACGATAAGCTCATCAAATATATTTCGGATAGACCGCATCTTATTGGCAAGGAAACTCAATATTTGAAGAAGAGAGATGATTTGTGGGCTCACTGTATCTCCATTCGGAAGACTGTTTAAAATTTAATTATTTGAACGAGCAATTGATATTTCATTTCTTTATAGTTTTCTCATCACAAATATTCATATATTCAATGTTATGCATTATAAATCAAACTATATAAAAAAAATCATTCTCTATATGACTCTCTAAGATTTACAATTCTGAGTTCAACTAAAAACTTATAAGTTACCTAATTGGAGGTGTGAAATAAAAAATCAAAAAAATTTGATATTGTTTGAGTGATATCTATTTCTTTAACTGTTTTGATTTTAAACTAAATTTTCACATATTCCTATCAAATATTCTGTCATATTTTTTCCACACACAGCAAAATAAATTTTTAATCATTTAAATATCAAGTAAAAAATTACGTAATATTTTTTTGGTAGTTGCAAATATGAAATGCAAAATAAGAACAATTTTAAAATAGACTCGTAATCTTGTTGTATATAAGCGTACAAATCACATGCTATGATTGTTGAAAATCATCCAGTTTCCTTTAAATTTTCATTTGGTGCTATGATTAACAAAATAAATCGATCGAATCTGACACTGAAAATTTTATGAATGCCATCAAAACTCAAATATTTCGTTTAAATCCTCCAATTTTACATTATAATAGATTTTTAGATTTTGAGGCTTTAAAGCGCTATAATAGAAGTGAAAATTAAACCATTTAAGTTGAGCGCATCAGTCCCAAATATGCTCCAAGAGATGCTGATGAAATTTTAATATTTGCTCGTATTTGCATCTCATTTCCTCTTATTATTATTACATATCATTTTTTTCTTCTATCAATTATTCGATAAGACAATCCGTTAGAGTATAAGATATTCATAAATTGGAAGATGATAAATTTAACCTAAAATGTTATATTTTGTTTATGTGAGTGTTAAAATAATATTTATTTAAAATTTTTTTTAAAATTCTATATTTCTATATTTTTCTAAATATACTTAATTTAATTTCATTTTATATTTTACATTTTTTTCTTATTTATTTCATAGATGAAATTTTTATAAATACTCCTATATAATTTACATTGTAATTATAACGTTTTTATTTTTAAGCACATCCTAAAATAAAAATTTAAGAAATATTCTAAGACTTTAATGAAAGCAGCTACACAATCTTAGTATAACATCTTTAAGAAACTCTCAACTGGGTTGGAGGTTTAAGATAATAAATAAATATAGAAGAAAACAAAGCTACATATGATTATTTTAATATTTTTAAACAACAAAATGATTCATAAATTACTTTAATAAAAATAACAAAATTGATCTTAATATACATTTAAACTAAAAATATACACCAAGGTGATTTTTAAGTTAACATAGGAATCACATAATATTTTCAACAAAATTTAAAATATGAGATTCTTAAAAAGTTTTTGATACCTGTTGCATTTTAACCAATATTTGATTTATATTTATTTTTCATTAGTATCAAATATTGTTATCAACATAAGATGTCTTGAAATTTTTATTAAACTATTTAATTGATATTTAATAACAATTTGCTTAGAATATTTTATAGATTTCTTTCTAATCATTTGGTTTAAAATGCTGAAATAATTTAAAATTTAAGAATCGATTTTCGTTGAATTTCTAACACTAGTAACGAAGAAAATTTATGGCAGTTATATTATAACTATTTAAAATTTAATCGTATTAAGTTACGACGGTTACTTGAATAAAATATTAGATAGTTGTGTTGATGTTTAGATGTTCTTATAAATAGATGGCAAAGTTTCAATTGTAAATTAACATATACAAAATATTTTATTACATTCATTTAATCGATAATTCACTAATTCTTATTGCATAAATAGATATGGCTAAAACTAACACTCATATGACTACAATATTCATGGTTTTCGCTTTGGTATCAGCATTTGCTCCCGTTTTTTCCATCGACGAAGTTGAAGCGAAATCTTTATGGAATACATGTCTTACTAAAATCACTCGTAAATGTGCATTGGATATAGTTGGTGTTGTTTTCGGAAACGGAATTATCTCTAATATATGTTGTCAGGGTCTTGTCCAAGAAGGAAAAATTTGTCACGATAAGCTCATCAAATATATTTCGGATAGACCGCATCTTATTGGCAAGGAAACTCAATATTTGAAGAAGAGAGATGATTTGTGGGCTCACTGTATCTCCATTCGGAAGACTGTTTAAAATTTAATTATTTGAACGAGCAATTGATATTTCATTTCTTTACAGTTTTCTCATCACAAATATTCATATATTCAATGTTATGCATTATAAATCAAACTATATAAAAAAAATCATTCTCTATATGACTCTCTAAGATTTACAATTCTGAGTTCAACTAAAAACTTATAAGTTACCTAATTGGAGGTGTGAAATAAAAAATCAAAAAAATTTGATATTGTTTGAGTGATATCTATTTCTTTAACTGTTTTGATTTTAAACTAAATTTTCACATATTCCTATCAAAATTTCTGTCATATTTTTTCCACGCAT
Organism: Pugionium dolabratum; assembly: GCA_018901945.1. Classification (NCBI taxonomy): domain Eukaryota; kingdom Viridiplantae; phylum Streptophyta; class Magnoliopsida; order Brassicales; family Brassicaceae; genus Pugionium; species Pugionium dolabratum. The sequence goes on from JAEVFF010000461.1 coordinate 294,403, forward strand.
AGCAAAATAAATTTTTAATCATTTAAATATCAAGTAAAAAATTACGTAATATTTTTTTGGTAGTTGCAAATATGAAATGCAAAATAAGAATAATTTTAAAATAGACTCGTAATCTTGTTGTATATAAGCGTACAAATCACATGCTATGATTGTTGAAAATCATCCAGTTTCCTTTAAATTTTCATTTGGTGCTATGATTAACAAAATAAATTGATCGAATCTGACACTGAAAATTTTATGAATCCCATCAAAACTCAAATATTTTGTTTAAATCCTCCAATTTTACATTATAATAGATTTTTAGATTTTGAGGCTTTAAAGCACTATAATAGAAGTGAAAATTAAACCATTTAAGTTGAGCGCATCATTCCCAAATATGCTCCAAGAGACGCTGATGAAATTTTAATATTTGTTCATATTTGCATCTCATTTCCTCTTATTATTATTACATATCATTTTTTTCTTCTATCAATTATTCGATAAGACATTCCGTTAGAGTATAAGATATTCATAAATTGGAAGATGATAAATTTAACCTAAAATGTTATATTTTGTTTATGTGAGTGTTAAAATAATATTTATTTAAATTTGTTTTTTAAAATTCTATATTTCTATATTTTCTAAATATACTTAATTTAATTTCATTTTATATTTTACATTTTTTTCTTATTTATTTCATAGATGAAATTTTTAAATACTCCTATATAATTTACATTGTAATTATAACGTTTTTATTTTTAAGCACATCCTAAAATAAAAATTTAAGAAATATTCTAAGACTTTAATGAAAGCAGCTACACAATCTTAGTAAAACATCTTTAAGAAACTCTCAACTGGGTTGGAGGTTTAAGATAATAAATAAATATAGAAGAAAACAAAGCTACATATAATTATTTTAATATTTTTAAACAACAAAATGATTCATAAATTACTTTAATAAAAATAACAAAATTGATCTTAATATACATTTAAACTAAAAATATACACCAAGGTGATTTTTAAGTTAACATAGGAATCACATAATATTTTCAACAAAATTTAAAATATGAGATTCTTAAAAAGTTTTTGATACCTGTTGTATTTTAACCAATATTTGATTTATATTTATTTTTCATTAGTATCAAATATTGTTATCAACATAAGATGTCTTGAAATTTTTATTAAACTATTTAATTGATATTTAATAACAATTTGCTTAGATATTTTATAGATTTCTTTCTAATCATTTGGTTTAAAATGCTGAAATAATTTAAAATTTAAGAATCGATTTTCGTTGAATTTCTAACACTAGTAACGAAGCAAATTTATTGCAGTTATATTATAACTATTTAAAATTTAATCGTATTAAGTTACGACGGTTACTTTAATAAAATATTAGATAGTTGTGTTGATGTTTAGATGTTCTTATAAATAGAGGGGTTTCGGCCAATTCATACACAAACTTTTCTCCGCGGTTACGATTCGATTACGAACTTTGTATCTGTGCTATTTCATTCACGCACTTTTTGGTCAGCGCCATAACATACATTGACTTGATTAATTCGTATTAATCATACATTAGGGGTAAACGATGTTTAATCCACCGTTAATCGAATCTGACTGGGATGACAGGTCAGCGATGACATAATTTTATTAAATGAGTTAAGGAAAGTAGAAAAATGTCGTCGTCCAACTTCTTCTTCTCTTCCCCATGGTGCAACGACAATGACAAAATAAAAATTAGGGTTTTGTAAATTTTCAGATTTTGGAAAATCAATTTGACGGGGTGGAGAAGACTCTGGTATGTATTTCGAATTGGGTTTTTTGTGTTCTCATTTTGTGTGGTGTAACGATCCGGACTGAGAACAGAATCCGGCGATATCTGAATCGCTAATCGGAGCTCCGGCACTTTCAAAGACGCCGAGGATTTTGCGGTCATCTCGATTCAGTACAAGTAACGATCCGGGAGAGATATCTAGGGATTCGTCACCGTCACCGAGGAAAAGGAAGCTTTGATCTGCACGCTGGATCTTTAATCCGTCGAATCCGGCCAAGGTAGTGTCAGCGCGAAGATTTCCGTCGCGTTTCCAGATCTTGTAGGTGTCAGAGGGAGCGATTTTTCCGACGAACGGAATCACAGAGCTCTCGAAATGGAAAGAGATCTCCATGTAAAAATCTTTTTCAAGTATCTCTCTATTGTGGACCTGAATCAACAAAGAAACCACATGGTATACCATATACATATGTTATCACTTGTGCAGTAACAACAAATAGAAGATGTGTCTCTTTTATTCACTATCTTAAGCATATGCATGAGGAGGATTGCTCAAGCAAAGAATGTAGAACAATTTGTTGATACAATCATACAATGCAGAGAGAGAAAGAGAGAGATTAGGCTATTGCAGACTGTTTATCATAAAGGTTTTCAATGTTTAACGCTCTAAGGAGCCTTGGCCATGATTCTGGTATTCCACCTGGTAATTCAAACTCCATCAGCTTCCCACGCTTTCTGTAGAATTCCTCTACTGGTTGAGTCTGAAAGAGGATAAACATCAAAAAACATTGTTAATTCTATGAAAGTCTGAATCATGAAAGCAGAAAGAAGAATTTTTTTATTTTTTTACCATTTTGTTGTAAATCCGGAGTCTTTCCATGACAATTTCTTCTGTGTCATCAGCTCGGCTTATAAGCTTTGATTCACAGTTTGGCGGAGGAAGAAGTGGAGGCATGTACATTCTGGGACTATCATCATCACCTTTGATATCAATGCACGCAACATTATAGTTTCCGCCAGACTCACTGCAAATTCTTCTTCCTAGACATTTCGCAAGTAATGCCTCTTCTCTAAGCTTCAGGTTGATCACTAGATCGATATTAGTTACTCCCTCCAGTATTTCCTACAAGAAAAAAAGAAAACGAAAAAGTAGAGAGGATGTCGTTTTTCAAGCAAAGAATCCCTCACTAGCCTCAATCTACAAAAGCAATAAATTGCTCACCACCTGTGTCAGGGTCCTTGGAAAACCATCAAGAATATATCCAGATTCACCTTTCTCTTTGCTAGCTTCGAGACGCTTTGATAATAAACTTATTATGAATTCATCAGGAACCAATTTTCCATGGTTAACAAGCTCCCTTAGCTACAACAATGCAACAATGAACAAACAATAATCATCTAAAACCACCTGCGATTATTGATCACAAAACTCTGCATATATGATTCAACCCTAGTTCTAGCCTACACAATTGATTATGTACAATACAAAATTCATTAATCTGTCCGTGATCTCCTTAATTCAACCAATCAAAGAAAACAACTAAATACCATTTTTATTCTTAAATGGGAATTGACCAAAAGTCAATTATGTTTATAACTAAGGAAATAAAACGACGTCGTTTAACTAATTATATGGTTAATATTTAAAATTAATTAATTTTCTATTATCTGACTAAGCAGCACTTAACGGTTTCACTAACACCGTCAAGTCAATGTATGTTATGGCGTTGACCAAAGAGTGCGTGAATGAAATAGCACAGGTACAAAGTTCGTAATCGAATCGTAACCGCGGAGAAAAGTTTGTGTATGAATTGGCCGAAACCCCTATAAATTGATGGCAAAGTTTCAATTGTAAATTAACATATACAAAATATTTTATTACATTCATTTAATCGATAATTCACTAATTCTTATTGCATAAATAGATATGGCTAAGATTAACTCTCATATGACTACCATATTCGTGGTTTTCGCTTTGGTATCAGCATTTGCTCCCATTTTTTCTGTCGACGAAGTTGAAGCGAAATCTTATGGAATACATGTCTTACTAAAATCGCTCCTAAATGTGCATTGGATATAGTAGGTATTGTTTTCGGAAATGGAATTATCTCTAATATATGTTGTCAAGGTCTTGTCCAAGAAGGAAAAATTTGTCACGATAATCTCATCAAATATATTTTGGATAGACCGCATCTTATTGGCAAGGAAACTCAATATTTGAAGAAGAGAGATGATTTGTGGGCTCACTGTGTCTCCATTCGGAAGACTGTTTAAAATTTAATTATTTGAACGAGCAATTGATATTTTATTTCTTTACAATTTTCTTATCACAAATATTCATATATTCAATGTTATGCATTATAAATCAAACTATAAAAAAATCATTCTCTATATGACTCTCTAAGATTTACAATTCTGAGTTCAACTAAAAACTTATAAGTTACCTAATTGGATGTGTGAAATAAAAAAATCAAAAAAATTTGATATTGTTTGAGTGATATCTATTTCTTTAACTCTTTTGATTTTACACTAAATTTTCACATATTCCTATCAAATTTTCTGTCATATTTTTTCCACGCATAGCAAAATAAATTTTTAATCATTTAAATATCAAGTAAAAAATTACGTAATATTTTTTTGGTAGTTGCAAATATGAAATGCAAAATAAGAATAATTTTAAAATAGACTCGTAATCTTGTTGTATATAAGCGTACAAATCACATGCTATGATTGTTGAAAATCATCCAGTTTCCTTTAAATTTTCATTTGGTGCTATGATTAACAAAATAAATCGATCGAATCTGACACTGAAAATTTTATGAATCCCATCAAAACTCAAATATTTCGTTTAAATCCTCCAATTTTACATTATAATAGATTTTTAGATTTTGAGTCTTTAAAACGCTATAATAGAAGTGAAAATTAAACCATTTAAGTGGAGCACATCAGTTCCAAATACTCTAAGAGATGCTGATGAAATTTTAATATTTGCTCGTATTTGCATCTCATTTCCTCTTATTATTATTACATATCATTTTTTTTCTTCTATCAATTATTAGATAATACAATCCGTTAGAGTATAAGATATTCATAAATTGGAAGATGATAAATTTAACCTAAAATGTTATATTTTGTTTATGTGAGTGTTAAAATAATATTTATTTAAATTTTTTAAAATTCTATATTTCTATATTTTTCTAAATATACTTAATTTAATTTCATTTTATATTTTACATTTTTTCTTATTTATTTCATACATGAAATTTTTATAAATACTCCTATATAATTTACATTGTAATTATAACGTTTTTATTTTTAAGCACATCCTAAAATAAAAATTTAAGAAATATTCTAAGACTTTAATGAAAGCAGCTACACAATATTAGTATAACATCTTTAAGAAACTCTCAACTGGGTTGGAAGTTTAAGATAATAAATAAATATAGAAGAAAACAAAGCTACATATGATTATTTTAATATTTTTAAACAACAAAATGATTCATAAATTACTTTAATAAAATAACAAAATTGATCTTAATATACATTTAAACTAAAAATATACACCAAGGTGATTTTTAAGGTAACATAGGAATCACATAATATTTTCAACAAAATTTAAAAGATGAGATTCTTAAAAAGTTTTTGATACCTGTTGCATTTTAACCAATATTTGATTGATATTTATTTTTCATTAGTATCAAATATTGTTATCAACATAAGATGTCTTGAAATTTTTATTAAACTATTTAATTGATATTTAATAACAATTTGCTTAGAATATTTTATAGATTTCTTTCTAATCATTTGGTTTAAAATGCTGAAATAATTTAAAATTTAAGAATCGATTTTCGTTGAATTTATAACACTAGTAACGAAGAAAATTTATGGCAGTTATATTATAACTATTTAAAATTTAATCGTATTAAGTTACGACGGTTACTTTAATAAAATATTAGATAGTTGTGTTGATGTTTAGATGTTCTTATAAATAGATGGCAAAGTTTCAATTGTAAATTAACATATACAAAATATTTTATTACATTCATTTAATCGATAATTCACTAATTCTTATTGCATAAATAGATATGGCTAAAATTAACTCTCATATGACTATCATATTCGTGGTTTTCGCTTTGGTATCAGCATTTGCTCCCGTTTTTTCTGTCGACGAAGTTGAAGCGAAATCATTATGGAATACTTGTCTTACTAAAATCACTCCTAAATGTGCATTGGATATAGTTGGTGTTGTTTTTGGAAACGGAATTATCTCTAATATATGTTGTCAAGGTCTTGTCCAAGAAGGAAAAATTTGTCACGATAAGCTCATCAAATATATTTCGGATAGACCGCATCTTATTGGCAAAGAAACTCAATATTTGAAGAAGAGAGATGATTTGTGGGCTCACTGTATCTCCATTCGGAAGACTGTTTAAAATTTAATTATTTGAACGAGCAACTCATATTTCATTTCTTTACAATTTTCTTATCACAAATATTCATATATTCAATGTTATGCTTTATAAATCAAACTATAAAAAAATCGTTCTCTATATGATTCTCTAAGATTTACAATTCTGAGTTTAACTAAAAACTTATAAGTTACCTAATTGGAAGTGTGAAATAGAAAATCAAAAAAATTTGATATTGTTTGAGTGATATCTATTTATTTAACTGTTTTGATTTTAAACTAAATTTTCACATATTCCTATCAAATTTTCTGTCATATTTTTTCCACACACAGCAAAATAAATTTTTAATCATTTAAATATCAAGTAAAAAATTACGTAATATTTTGTGGTAGTTGCAAATATGAAATGCAAAATAAGAACAATTTTAAAATAGACTCGTAATCTTGTTGTATATAAGCGTACAAATCACATGCTATGATTGTTGAAAATCATCCAGTTTCCTTTAAAATTTCATTTGGTGCTATGATTAACAAAATAAATCGATCGAATCTGACACTGAAAATTTTATGAATCCCATCAAAACTCAAATATTTCGTTTAAATCCTCCAATTTTACATTATAATAGATTTTTAGATTTTGAGGCTTTAAAGTGCTATAATAGAAGTGAAAATTAAACCATTTAAGTTGAGTGCATCAGTTCCAAATATGCTCCAAGAGATGCTAATAAAATTTTAATATTTGCTCATATTTGCATCTCATTTCCTCTTATTATTATTACATATCATTTTTTTTTTCTATCAATTATTCGATAAGACAATCCGTTAGAGTATAAGATATTCATAAATTGGAAGATGATAAATTTAACCTAAAATGTTATATTTTGTTTATGTGAGTGTCAAAATAATATTTATTTAAATTTTTTTAAAATTCTATATTTCTATATTTTTCTAAATATACTTAATTTAATTTCCTTTTATTTTTTACATTTTTTCTTATTTATTTCATACATGAAATTTTTATAAATATTTCTATATAATTTACATTGTAATTATAACGTTTTTATTTTTAAGCACATCCTAAAATAAAAATTTAAGAAATATTCTAAGACTTTAATGAAAGCAGCTACACAATCTTAGTATAACATCTTTAAGAAACTCTCAACTGGGTTGGAGGTTTAAGATAATAAATAAATATAGAAGAAAACAAAGCTACATATGATTATTTTAATATTTTTAAACCACAAAATGATTAATAAATTACTTTAATAAAAATAACAAAATTGATCTTAATATACATTTAAACTAAAAATATACACCAAGGTGATTTTTAAGTTTACATATGAATCACATATTATTATCAACAAAATTTAAAATATGAGATTCTTAAAAAGTTTTTGATACCTGTTGCATTTTAACCAATATTTGATTGATATTTATTTTTCATTAGTATCAAATATTGTCATCAACATAAGATGTCTTGAAATTTTTATTAAACTATTTAATTGATATTTAATAATAATTTGCTTAGAATATTTTATAGATTTCTTTCTCATTTGGTTTAAAATGCTGAAATAATTTAAAATTTAAGAATCGATTTTTGTTGAATTTCTAACAATAGTAACGAAGAAAATTTATGGCAATTATATTATAACTATTTAAAATTTAATCGTATTAAGTTACGACGGTTACTTTAATAAAATATTAGATAGTTGTGTTGATGTTTAGATGTTCTTATAAATAGATGGCAAAGTTTCAATTGTAAATTAACATATAGAAAATATTTTATTACATTCATTTAATCGATAATTCACTAATTCTTATTGCATAAATAGATATGGCTAAAATTAACTCTCATATGACTACCATATTCGTGGTTTTCGCTTTTGGTATCAGCATTTGCTTCCGTTTTTTCTGTCGACGAAGTTGAAGCGAAATTATTATGGAATACATGTCTTACTAAAATCACACCTAAATGTGCATTGGATATAGTTGGTGTTGTTTTCGGAAACGCAATTATCTCTAATATATGTTGTCAGAGTCTTGTCCTAGAAGGAAAAATTTGTCACGATAAGCTCATCAAATATATTTCGGACAGACCGCATCTTATTGGCAAAGAAACTCAATATTTGAAGAAAAGAGATGATTTGTGGGCTCACTGTGTCTCCATTCGGAAGACTGTTTAAAATTTAATTATTTGAACGAGCAATTGATATTTTATTTCTTTACAATTTTCTTATCACAAATATTCATATATTCAATGTTATGCATTATAAATCAAACTATAAAAAAATCATTCTCTATATGACTCTCTAAAATTTACAATTCTGAGTTCAACTAAAAACTTATAAATTACCTAACTCGAGGTGTGAAATAAAAAATCAAAAAAATTTGATATTGTTTGAGTGATATCTATTTCATTAACTGTTTTGATTTTAAACTAAATTTTCACATATTCCTATCAAATTTTCTGTCATATTTTTTCCACACACAGCAAAACAAGTTTTTAATCATTTAAATATCAAGTAAAAAATTATGTAATATTTTTTGGTAGTTGCAAATATGAAATGCAAAATAAGAACAATTTTAAAATAGACTCGTAATCTTGTTGTATATAATCGTACAAATCACATGCTATGATTGTTGAAAATCATCCAGTTTCCTTTAAATTTTCATTTGGTGCTATGATTAACAAAATAAATCGATCGAATCTGATACTGAAAATTTTATGAATCCCATCAAAACTCAAATATTTCGTTTAAATCCTCCAATTTTACATTATAATAGATTTTTAGATTTTGAGGCTTTAAAGCGCTATAATAGAAATGAAAATTAAATCATTTAAGTTGAGCGCATCAGTCCCAAATATGCTCCAAGAGATGCTGATGAAATTTTAATATTTACTCATATTTGCATCTCATATCCTCTTATTATTATTACAGATCATTTTTTTCTTCTATCAATTATTCGATAAGACAATCCGTTAGAGTATAAGATATTCATAAATTGAAAGATGATAAATTTAACCTAAAATGTTATATTTTGTTTATGTGAGTGTCAAAATAATATAAATTTAAATTTTTTTAAAATTTTATATTTTTATATTTTTCTAAATATACTTAATTTAATTTCATTTTATTTTTTACATTTGTTTCTTATTTATTTCATACATGAAATTTTTATAAATACTCCTATATAATTTACATTGTAATTATAACGTTTTTATTTTCAAGCACATCCTAAAATAAAAATTTAAGAAATATTCTAAGACTTTAATGAAAGCAGCTACACAATTTTAGTATAACATCTTTAAGAAACTCTCAACCGGGTTGGAGGTTTAAGATAATAAATAAATATAGAAGAAAACAAAGCTAAATATGGTTATTTTAATATTTTTAAACCACAAAATGATTCATAAATTGCTTTAATAAAAATAACAAAATTGATCTTAATATACATTTAAACTAAAAATATACACCAAGGTGATTTTTAAGTTTACATATGAATCACATATTATTTTCAACAAAATTTAAAATATGAGATTCTTAAAAAGTTTTTGATACCTATTGCATTTTAACCAATATTTGATTGATATTTATTTTTCATTAGTATCAAATATTGTCATCAACATAAGATGTCTTGAAATTTTTATTAAACTATTTAATTGATATTTAATAACAATTTGCTTAGAATATTTTATAGATTTCTTTCTAATCATTTGGTTTAAAATGCTGAAATAATTTAAAATTTAAGAATCGAATTTCATTGAATTTCTAACACTAGTAACGAAAAAAATTTATGGCAGTTATATTATAACTATTTAAAATTTAATCGTATTAAGTTACGACGGTTACTTTAATAAAATATTAGATAGTTGTGTTGATGTTTAGATGTTCTTATAAATAGATGGCAAAGTTTCAATTGTAAATTAACATATAGAATATTTTATTACATTCATTTAATCGATAATTCACTAATTCTTATTGCATAAATAGGTATGGCTAAAATTAACTCTCATATGAGTACCATATTCATGGTTTTCGCTTTGGTATCAGCATTTGCTCCCGTTTTTTCTGTCGACGAAGTTGAAGTGAAATCATTATGGAATAAATGTCTTACTAAAATCACTCCTAAATGTGCATTGGATATAGTTGATGTTGTTTTCGGAAATGGAATTATCTCTAATATATGTTGTCAGGGTCTTGTCCAAGAAGGAAAAATTTGTCACGATAAGCTCATCAAATATATTTCGGACAGACCGCATCTTATTGGCAAAGAAACTCAATATTTGAAGAAGAGAGATGATTTGTGGGCTCACTGTGTCTCCATTCGGAAGACTGTTTAAAATTTAATTATTTGAACGAGCAATTGATATTTTATTTCTTTACAATTTTCTTATCACAAATATTGATATATTCAATGTTATGCATTATAAATCAAACTATAAAAAATCATTCTCTATATGACTCTCTAAGATTTACAATTCTGAGTTCAACTAAAAACTTATAAATTACCTAACTGGAGGTGTGAAATAAAAAATCAAAAAATTTGATATTGTTTGAGTGATATCTATTTCTTTAACTCTTTTGATTTTAAACTAAATTTTCACATATTCCTATCAAATTTTCTGTCATATTTTTTCCACACACAGCAAAACAAATTTTTAATCATTTAAATATCAAGTAAAAAATTACGTAATATTTTTTGGTAGTTGCAAATATGAAATGCAAAATAAGAACAATTTTAAAATAGACTCGTAATCTTGTTGTATATAAGCGTACAAATCACATGCTATGATTGTTGAAAATTATCCAGTTTCCTTTAAGTTTTCATTTAGTGCTATGATTAACAAAATAAATCGATCGAATGTGACACTGAAAATTTTATGAATCCCATCAAAACTCAAAAATTTCGTTTAAATCCTCCAATTTTACATTATAATAGATTTTTAGATTTTGAGGCTTTAAAGCGCTATAATAGAAGTGAAAATTAAATCATTTAAGTTGAGCGCATCAGTCCCAAATATGCTCCAAGAGATGCTGATGAAATTTTAATATTTGCTCATATTTGCATCTCATTTCCTCTTATTATTATTACAGATTGTTTTTTTCTTCTATCAATTATTCGATAAGACAACGGTTAGAGTATAAGATATTCATAATTGGAAGATGATAAATTTAACCTAAAATGTTATATTTTGTTTATGTGAATGTTAAAATAATATTTATTTATTTTTTTAAAATTTTATATTTCTATATTTTCTAAATATACTTAATTTAATTTCATTTTATTTTTTACATTCTTTTCTTATTTATTTCATACATGAAATTTTTATAAATACTCCTATATAATTTACATTGTAATCATAACATTTTCATTTTTAAGCACATCCTAAAATAAAAATTTAAGAAATATTATAAGACTTTAATGAAAGGAGCTACACAATCTTAGTATAACATCTCTAAAAAACGGTTAAGTGGGTTGAAGGTTTAAGATAATAAATAAATATAAAAGAAAACAAAGCTACATATGATTATTTTAATATTTTTAAACAACAAAATGATTCATAAATTACTTTAATAAAAATAAAAAATTGATCTTAATTAATTTTATTAAACTAAAAATATACACCGAGATCATTTTTAATTTAACATATGAATCACATATTATTTTCAACAAAATTTAAAATATGAAATTTTTAAAAAGTTTTTGATGCTTGTTGCATTTTAACCAATATTTTGATTGATATTTATTTTTATTATTATCAACATAAAAAAATTTACATAGGAGAGATATTTGAAAATTAATAATGATTTTATAATATCCTTCATTTAAGAGATTTTTCCAAATTTTCGTATGAACTCTTTTTGAAAGTTTACATGCGTATATAGTATAGTTCTATAAAATAAATAAATATGGATAGCATATAGAATTGGAGAATATTAACATGTAACTTAAAATTACCTTTTCATCGATTACAACCATTTCAAGAGTATCAATAACGTTGAGATATTATTTTCACAATTTTAAAATCTTCAGTCTAATCAAATGAAAATTTGAAAGTTAAAATTAGTGTATATGTATATACGAATAGGATCTCCATTTAAATTTATGACGGTAAATTCGTTTATAATAGTATAAAAAGTAATACATTAATTCTACTATGTATAAAATATTATAAAATCTTTTAAATTTGTGTATATAAACTATTAATACTTGTATTAAATTGTTGATTACAATATAAAAATATAATGAAATTTGACATTTTTCATTTGTTTGGTATAAATATATTACATTTAATTATTGATTTAAAACATCAAACTTGAAATTATACAAATTTTTGAATCACTATAGTGTTAATGAATTTTCTAAAAACGATTTCATTAAATTTGTAAACAAATAAATGAATATAAATGTAATATTGAGTGCAATTTTAGGATGTATATAATATTGATGGAGTATTATTTATTTAGTGAAATTTTAATGGAAGGTTATTCCTAACAATTATGAAATTTTTATATATAGTATTAATGGGTGTATTAAATTATCCACTACAATATATAGTTTTAGAAATTTTTTGATACATTTTCTTATTTGATATATATGTTGAAAAATTAATTATGGATTTTAGATAGTAAAAAATCTATTTTAATTCTTGATTTAAAATAGAAAATTTCAATTCAATTTCTTATATTTAATATATTAATTAGCAAATTTAGTGAATGTGGTGGTGACACATCATCAAATTTAGAGTCTAATGCTTCTCTTTTAATGTATAACTAAGATAATACATGTGTTATGCACATGAATACTGAATTTTTGAAATATATACAAACATCAAAAACANGAATCACTATAGTGTTAATGAATTTTCTAAAAACGATTTCATTAAATTTGTAAACAAATAAATGAATATAAATGTAATATTGAGTGCAATTTTAGGATGTATATAATATTGATGGAGTATTATTTATTTAGTGAAATTTTAATGGAAGGTTATTCCTAACAATTATGAAATTTTTATATATAGTATTAATGGGTGTATTAAATTATCCACTACAATATATAGTTTTAGAAATTTTTTGATACATTTTCTTATTTGATATATATGTTGAAAAATTAATTATGGATTTTAGATAGTAAAAAATCTATTTTAATTCTTGATTTAAAATAGAAAATTTCAATTCAATTTCTTATATTTAATATATTAATTAGCAAATTTAGTGAATGTGGTGGTGACACATCATCAAATTTAGAGTCTAATGCTTCTCTTTTAATGTATAACTAAGATAATACATGTGTTATGCACATGAATACTGAATTTTTGAAATATATACAAACATCAAAAACAGTAGTCTAATTTTTATTTTTCATATGCGATATTAAAAAATAATAAATAAGGGATACAATTTATATTTTTACAATTTAAATTTTAAATTAAATGAGCGAAACGATTTCTAAATTTTTGAATAGTAACTTTAGTATGAGAATATTACATTTTCGAATATATACAAATATTTAATAGATTGATATAATTTATATATTTTAATCGGTGATAATTATACGAAAAAACAATAAATGAGAGTTTTAAAATTCAAATTTTAGATTTATAAAATATTTTGACCGTTTAGAAACTCATGTACTATTAAACTAAATAATTATATTAACTAATTATGATGCTTATCTAGTACAATAATTAGCTTAGATTTTTAATTTAAATTAAATAGTAAAATTGCTAATAGTGAATGTGATATGACACTTCATCAAATTTTACTATCAATGCTTCTCCAGTAGATTTATACCCACGCCATGCGTGGGGAAAAATATTCTTAAATTATTTTTTATTAGTAAATATAAATTAAATGTTTATATAATTTTAACTTTTATTTAAAATTATTTTTAACATTATTTTTGTATATATAAATTTAGAAAAAACAATTATTTTTATGAATTTAATATTATTTTTGGTTAGTTTAATAAAATATATTAATACTTTAACCAAATTAATAACAATGGTATATATTGTAATTATAACTTAAGCCTATTTATAAATTATTTTGAAATTTACAATAATGATGAAACGTAATCATAATATTTCTATTAATAACACGTGAGAGTAAAGTATTTTCTTAAATTGTTTCTCAAATAATATATTAGGAATTAGGTAATAAATTAAATCTATTTATATTTATTTGAAATTATTTATAAATTAACGTACTAAAAATTTAAAGAAATAAAAATTATTGTTTTTATAAATATAATATTATTTTTTGGTTAGTTGAATAAAATATATTGATTTTCTAACCAAATTAATATCAGTGGTATGTATTGTAATTATTCTAGTAACTTAAACTCTTTTATATATTTAAGCTGAAATTCGTTGTGGTGTTGACACGTTAGCATAGCATTTTTGTTATTAACACGAAGATTATTTTGTTAAAAAGTTTTTTCAAATAATATATTAGGGATATATATAAGATATATAAGATAATATATATAAGATAGATAGGAGTAAAGACTGATACAATGTTAAAAATAATTTATTTATTGAATTAAGTAAAAGATTTTGTAACATATTTTTATTAAATTAATAAAATTAGTATTCTTAATTAATTTTTTATTGTATAGAATATATTTATAAATAAAATAGTCATACTTAAAAGCAATATATTAATTAAGTTTTAATTTATTTGAAATAAGTAATTTAAAATATAAAGACTTAAATTTAGAAATATATTATTAAGTTTTAATTTATTTGAGATGATTAATTTAAAATATAAAAGACTTTTATACAGTAACAATACAATTTACAAAATTTAAATTTTAAAAATAATAATATGTTTGAAATAAATTTTGATTGAATTAAGTAAAAGATTTTGTAACATGTTTTAATTAAATTAATAAAATTAGTAGTTTTAATTAATTTTTATATTATATAATATATTTATATATATAATAGTCATATTTAAAATTAATTATTGTGGTTGGAAACAAAATCAAAACTTATTTCTTTAATTTAAATTAACGAATATTGGTTGTATGGTTATTATGATATATAATTAATATTTTTATTAATTTAATTACAAAAATAGTAAGAGTGAATGTGGTGATGACATATCAATAAATTTATACTCTATTGTACTCTAATGTTTCTCTTTTAATATATAGTAGATATGAGATTAATTTGTTTGAAAATACATTTAAATTAATTTGTTTAAAAAACTCAAATATCATTATTTTTGAAATATATCAAAGGTTCTAATGCATAGAAAACTTAAGTTATTAATAGATAACTATTGGAGACTTTTACATTATATTTTATGGTTTAAATTTTATCTATAAAAAATTTTGTAAGATAAATATTTTAAAATATCATAATTTTTTTAAATCGACGTAACAATTTTATTTTTAAAAATATTATCAAAAATATTATATATAAAAATTTATAATTTATATTTGGATTTATAATGCATAAATTTTAGGGTTTAAATATTTTAAAATTTTAATTTAATTTTAGTTTTGGGATATTTAAAATTTTTAATAATATTTGAAACAAAAAAATATTGATAATATAATAAAAATAATTTTAGGTATTTTTGGAAAATGGAAATTTTGATTTTATTTTTAAAGGTTTTTCACTCATACACTATCTCCTTAGTTATAAAATTCGGGAAAAAAGGGCCAAAATCAACGTGAACAATTCTTATCGTGCTCATATCAACCTGAATTTAGTACCAGTGCGTTAAACCACATGAACAATGATATAATTTGAACTTTCTACACGAACTATATCAAGAGTGTCTTTTTCAACGAAATTTTTAACGTCGTCAATGAAACGTGAAAAACTGCCGACTCATGTGACACATGACAGCTGACTCAGCATATCAATTGATGGACGAAAATACAGTTTAAAACTATGTCGTTTTGCACTTTAACCAAAACGACGTCGTTTTGACTTATGATAAAAAAATTATACAGATTAAAAAATCAATTCGTAAGATTTAACTACACAAAAACATTTCATCTAAAATATATATATATTTTAAATCATGGCTTTGTTTTTTTGTAAATTTTACATTCTTCAAATCATATATGTATATATATACACAAAAATATTTCATCTAAAATATATATACTATATGATTTGAAGAATGTAAAATTTACAAAAAAACAAAGCCATGATTTAAAATATATATATTTTAGATGAAATGTTTTTGTGTAGTTAAATCTTACGAATTGATTTTTTAATCTGTATAATTTTTTTATCATAAGTCAAAACGACGTCGTTTTGGTTAAAGTGCAAAACGACATAGTTTTAAACTGTATTTTCGTCCATCAATTGATATGCTGAGTCAGCTGTCATGTGTCACATGAGTCGGCAGTTTTTCACGTTTCATTGACGACGTTAAAAATTTCGTTGAAAAAGGCACTCTCGATATAGTTCGTGTAGAAAATTCAAATTATATCATTGTTCCTGTAGTTTAACGTACTGGTACTAAATTCAAGTTGAAATGAGCAAAAATTGTTAGAGATTGATTTTGGTCATTTTTCCAAAAATTAGGTCGTCTAATCCTTTAGACATTATTATCCATACTTCAAAAAAACCCCGTAATGTTCTGCTTGATTTTGTACATACCTAATTTCATTACGGTTGGATATTGGACTTTACCGGTTCGCTGATTCATAAATACACAGTAGAGGCTCCAGATCCAGGGTCAAAATGGAGTCACAGCCCTCGAATTTGCTCCCTGAAGTTGATTCGTTGCCCGATGGATTCGTTGATGGCGCTACAGAGCCTCTCATTTCTCCGGAGGCCGGGAAAGAAACTTGTATCTCAACAAACCATGAAACTGTTGCGAGTGATAATATCTCGATCGAGAAAACAGAGAAGCCGAGGACTTTTCCTGTTCCGTTGTGTGAAACCGATGGTAATGAAGACGACGTAGGTGACCTAATTCAGGCTTCTAGGAAGCTTAGCTTAGAGCAGAAACAAGAAGCCCCTCCTCCTGTTTGTCAAATATGTGAGAGATGTTTTTGAAAAAGATTCTCATATCTTAATTGGGAATGAATCCTTGTAACCTAACGTGTGCTTATTTTCTTTTGAGTTAGTGTCAGAAAAATCAACTCAGAATCCAGCCGTGTCCAAGGAATCGGACTCGACTCAGAATATGGATTCGCTCAAACCCAAGAAACAAGTTAGTATTTTTGATGCAGTTCTCGTCTTTTTTTTATTCTCGCACAAAATTGATAAGCTATCACAATCTGTGTGATTGCAACTTGAAAAATCCTGATAGGAAGTTTCTGTATCATGCCTTTTCGATACATCTCCTTGTTAGATTACAAGCAACTGCATAATTTCCATCTCATTAATGCCGAAACCAAGATTCTGGATGTCATTCACTGTTTTGCTTTGAGAAGAATATGTGTAGTGTTGAATAATATGTGTAGTGTTGAAGAATATGTTAGTGTTTAAGAATATGTTTCTGACTTTTGCTGATATTGGAAGTAGGAGACAGTTGAGACCAAGCGTAAGGGTTCAAAGAATATGTTCAAATCAGAAAAAGAATTTCTGGAATTCATGCTGAAGTACCAGCAAGTCCTTTCTGAAAGAGATTCTGGTAATAGCAAATCAGTCAAACCAATTGTTCTTTGCTTTTTAAATTTCTATTCATCATTCAAAACAACGATGTATGTTTTCCGTTGTTTGTTCTCCTTCTTACTCTAGCTATTACTGTCCGTGACAAGCTCGAGTCACTTTGTAGAGAGTTACAACGTCAAAACAAAATGTTGATGGTATGTTTCCTTTATCCTTTCTCTTGATTTACTTAGTTTGCCATATTCATTGTCTTGTTTTGAGGAACTAACCTTTTGGTGTGCATATTGGATGTTCCTTCGTATAACAGGAAGAATGCAAGCGGGTGTCAACTGAGGGACATACTTTAAGATCAGATCTATCGACAAAGTTCCAGGAAGCAATAAAGGTATTTGAACCCATTATTCGATGTGGACTCTTCTTCCGGGTTTCGATCTTCACTAAATATCTAAATTTGAGCCATTTTGCCATTGCATTGGCAGTTATAAAGAGGAACAAGTATTGTGTATTATCTTTGTTTGTTAGTCCTAAGTAGGCATATCATAGTGCACCTTGTTCTTGATCTTTGTTGTAGTCCCTTATTATCTCCTATAATATTGCATGCTATATGCTTTGGAGAATCATGGAAATAATCTCTCTCTTAATATGTGGGACTCTACAGTACACTAATACTGGCATATGTTAGTATTGAAATCTCTATACCTATTCAATCCTTGGGAAATAGTGGAACTCACTTTATATAAAGTAGAGAAAATGGTCCATTTTTAGTTTCAAGTAGATGGATACACTGAAATAGATTGATACACATAAATTCGATTAACAATATGAAAGCAGAATATTTGATTCAATTTCGTTTTTTCCACCTTTTACCTCACTAACTCTCTTTGGTTATAGGATGTGAGCATTAAGTTGGACGAGCAAAAGGATGAAAGCCTCTCACAACTTAAAGAAAATGAGATGTAAGATGAAAGAACACAATCATAACATTTTCAATCGTAGAGGGATATAATAGTTTTGTTGCAGATTTAAGTTAAAATCATTATGAATATCCTCACTCATATTCTGTAAACACGGCTTGGCTTGCACCTGCTCGGTAACATATTTTAGAGGTCCTTTCCACTTTTTAGTGATTTTTTTCCATAATCTCCAGGTTGAGGACAAAGTTGAAGCACCTGGCTGATCAATATATGCTTTCAGAACAACAACATGAGCAAAGAGTAATGATATATTTATCTTTCCAACTATATATGAAGCATCACTATAGCCAAAATAATTGGCTGAACTGTGAATGTATACTTGACAACATCTCATATTTGAATGAACAGTTGAAGCAGAAAACGCTCGAACTACAGATTTCTGATTTAAAAATTAAACAGCATGAGGAGAAACGCATCCATGAACAATCTCAGATGAAAGTATATGCAGATCAAGTTTCTCAGCTTTTAGCAACCGAGAAAAATTTGCGGCTGCAGCTAACTGCTGATGGAGAGAAATTCCACCAGTTCCAGGTCTGTTCTCTTTCCCTTTTATATGCTCCCTATCGTCTTCTTGATTAATTCTCGTTGGAGATGTGGTTTTATTTTTCAATATAA
The DNA here is from genome assembly GCA_018901945.1 of Pugionium dolabratum. Taxonomy (NCBI): domain Eukaryota; kingdom Viridiplantae; phylum Streptophyta; class Magnoliopsida; order Brassicales; family Brassicaceae; genus Pugionium; species Pugionium dolabratum. Next base: position 313,746 of record JAEVFF010000461.1, read on the forward strand.
AAGATGAAAGAATTGCGGTAATGCAGGACGCGTTGGTTAAGAGCAATGAGGTCTTTGAAACATTCAAACAAGAAATCGAGAAGGTAAACATTTTGATACCTTCATTGTTCTGAAAGAGAACAAAAATGCCAATTTTGTTCTTCTTATCAACATATTGGTGTCTTTGTGAAGATGTCAAAATCAATCAAAGAACTTAGGAAAGAAAACGCATTCTTAAAGAGCAAAACCGAGAAATCGGATCTTACTCTCATAGAACTCGTCGAAGAGGTAAAAACGAAACCGTCTGTTTTCACCATTTTCTCCAAGTGTTTGTAGGTTTTACAAATGAAAAAAGCAGTGAAATCTCTCGTTTTTGCTCACATTGAACAGCGTGAAAGGTTGAAGAAACAGTTGGAGAAGACGAAGAATCAGAAAGATAAGCTCGAATCGCTTTGCAGATCACTTCAAGCAGAAAGAAAGCAAAAGGAAACTAATAGTGGCACTTCTGCTGAGGCATGAAGCAGTAAGAGAGAGAGAGAGAGATTATGAATGAATTCAGTTTTTTATTATTTTGCTTGTGAGAGAGTTTTTAAATAATATGCACTTCAGATTAAATACTGCGACTGGACCCCCAAATTACTTAACTCGCAAAGCTACTCTATTTCTAACTCTAAAGTAGAATCATGAATAGGATTGCTTTATATTTGGAATAATGCTATTTAGAGTTGAACTAATTAGTCCAAACCCAAAAAATCAAACAAATTTGGGGAAATTTGGGAAAAACAGAATCGGATAGTTACGAATATTTGAATGATTTTTTATAAAATATTTGGATGAACTAAACTTTATGGCAAATTAGATATGAACTAGCCAAAATATAATGAAAAATATTATAGATTAGCACTAAATCAATTTTTAATGATAAGTATAGCATTTCAAACAAAAATTTTCCTATATAGCATTTTCACCAATAAAAAAAGTGTATTCTATTCCTAAATAAAGTTAGAAGAAATATCAGACCGGAAGTGTGTGCCGTCTTCAACATCTCCGGCGATGAAATTGCAGATAATAATTGCGATCGTCGTCTTCAACATCTCCAGCGGCAAAACCATCGTTTTCTCCCTCTCTGGCACGCGATTCAGCACGTCATCTCCATCTCCGGCACACGATTCAGCACGTCATCACCATCTTCGGCACGCGATCAGCACGTCGTCTCCATCTTCGGCACAAGATTCAGCAGCGGCATAGTTTTGGCATGCGGTTCAGCATGCGATTCGGCAGAGGACCACCTTCTGGTACTTTTTGAAACTCTTCTCCCTGCAACATTTTTCAGATACTTTCTCAGGTACTTTTTCACACGCGCTTCGGCTTGGAGTAGGGGGATGCAAAATTTTGACACGCGATTCGGCCTGCAGTAGGGGGATGCAAAATTTTGATATGCGATTCGTCCTGCAATATTTTCCAAATACTTTTTGAAACTTTTCTCCATCAAATCGCACCACCTTCTCTTATCGGCTCTGGAGTAGGATCAAACATCTCTGCTGCATTGTAGGTTGAATAATATTAATGATCCATCTCATTACTGCTATTGTAGGACCGATCGTAGTCTGCGTTTCTGGTTTCCTATTTCTAATTATGTCAAATTCAACTCTGATTGGTTCTTGCATGAGCCTTTATAGTCTATATTTGTGCATCACCCTTTGTATCAACTATCAGCTGGTTTGGCTTATCCAAGATTTATAGTTTTGTTGCAGGTTTTTTTTCTGTTTTTTCTTACATCTCCATAACCTATCGCTAACCACTATCTTCTATTCCTAAACATGGACAAAACCAATTCACAGATAATTTCTTAATTGATTTACAGCTCGTTTGGTGTTGGGTTGCATCATATTATCCACTCTCAAATTTCTCTCGGTTCAGGTATAAATTTTATTTGCTAGTAAATTTCACGAGTTTTCGTGCTACACTTCTCTATCTGATACTTTGTATGCCGCATGTCATTTGATTTGGGCTATCTCGCATGCATCTTGATAGTTGTTTTTCTCCTATACAGTGAGCGAAAGCTACCACTTTTACAGATAAGAAACAATTTTGGGCATCAAGTGGAATCCTTCTTTGTACTTCTCACCAGTCTTCAGTTTCATTTGCTTTTCTACTGCACTCGTCCTCTACCTAATATTCTACCTCTTGGATTAGGTGATTGCTTCTATTCATCTACTAGTAATGGTCCTTCAGATGTCCTAACAATCTTAACATTGGCCCATTTAGCGTAGGTGTCACATTCACTACCAATATTGTGAAATCTGGATTGTATTGGCATATGGAAATTGGTTAAAGGGAAGTTTTTATTCAGCTTTGAGCTTCCTGGTATGTATGATTTTTGTGGTACTATATTTTCCCGATTATAATATCAATCATGGCAATATCCAAAATTATGGATTGACTGACATGTTTTTCATCTGATATTAAGATTTTTGCCACTGTTATCTTCAGATGCGATGTGATGTTAATGCTTCGGCCTATCGGTATTGAATTGCATTTTTCAAAAAAAATTCCTTTAATTTAATTATTTTATTTAGATAAGTTTTTTTTAATATTAAGAATTTTTTTACTGAATTAGGTTAGTAGTCACATTTTATGCATAATTTAGGAATATTTTATGTAAATTTAGAAATACTTTATGCAAATTTAGGAATTATCTCTTATGTTTTAGAAATTCATTTCTAAAACGTGAAATAACATAGGATTAATTAATACCAGCAAGAAGTGTTTATCAAAAAAATCAGCAAAAGTGTTTATCAACATTCAATCAACATTCAACAATAACAAATAGAAGTCATAAACGAAAACATGAAAATGTCCAACACAATTAGATTTAAGATTTATTATCAAACTTGAATCCAACACAATTAGATGTAAGATTTAGTCTTGAGATTTTTCTTGCAATAACATCCGGTTCTTGGGAAGCTCTAGAGGTGGTTAGCTTTGTTCTCGGTTTGTACGCATTTGAGAAGAACTTTAGTCACGTGAAAAAATTCACGGAGAACAAACGAACACAAGAGATAGTGTCGTTTTACTATGGGAAGTTCTACAATTCCGCTAAATACCACAGTTGGTATGAGTCCCGCAAGAAGCAGAACCGGAAATGTGTATCTGGAAGAAAGTTCTATTCGAGTTGGAGGCAATAGCAGTTGTTATCCCGCTTGATTGCTTCTATTCTTTCCTCGATATTAAGAATTCCTTTTCTAAATTTTTAATTAAAAGAGTGTATATATATTGAATAAAATTATTATATGTTGATTAGTTACCGCAACGTATTGGTTACACATTACTTCTCTTACACAATTGTATAAGGTTCAATCTTCCGCTAAGATGATATAAAGATTTTGTTATTTTAATTAAAGGAAGCGTATATATTAAACAAAATGCTTATATGTCTATTAATCATAGTAGCGTATTGGTTACATACTCCTTCTTATATTATTCAATTGTCTAAGGTTCAATCCTCCCGTGAGCTGATATAAAGATATCCCTAATATATTATTTGTAATTTTTTTTAACAAAGTAACCTTACCTTGACGTGTTAATAACAAAAAATGATATGCTGACGTTTCAACACCACAACGACTTTCATCTTAAATATATAAAAGAGTTTAAGTTACTAGAATAATTACAATACATGCCACTGATATTAATTTGGTTAAATCAATATATTTTATTCAACTAACCAAAAAATACTATTACATTTATTTCTTTAAATTTTATTCAATTAAAAAATAATTTTAAATAAATAGAAATATATTTAAGTTACTATCGTAATTATAATTATTCTAATACTATTAATTTAGTTATAAAATCAATATATTTTATTATATCAACCAAAAATTACTACTAAATCGCCCAAAAATATATTTACTTTTAATCATATATAAATAATTATAAATTTAAAATTATATCTTATTAATCGCATATAAATTTTCTAGATTTTTTTTTAAAAAAAATCTAAATATATTATTTATACGATTATTAAATTTGAAAATTAAAAACATTAATTATATCAGATTTTGTATAACAATAAAAAAGAAATTGAGATTTCTAATATTATTCACAAATATTAAAATTTACTTAATTAGAAATATCTCTAACACACCCGGGAAATAATATATATTTTTTTAATTAAATAATCTTCTAAAACTTATAATATTTTTACAATATACACGTATATAGAAGACGTATGTAAAATTTTTGTGTCAAAATTTGTATTTCAACATGATCTAAAAATCAGGACGTGTGTCAAAATTTGTATTTCAACATGGTTTCCCAAATTATTTAAATTGAAACGTATGTTTATAGACATTAATAACCATTTATGCACTAATGTTTAGAGACATTAATATGTTTACAGACATTAAAAACCATTTACAGACAAAATATTAACTAGCTATAATTTTCATTTTCGCACTAATCTCAATTCTTTCTTGGCATAATCTAATATTTATAATTATCATAAATTTATTAAGTCTAAAAAATATAGTAACAGTAATTTTAAATACCTAGATCTTAGGTATAAAATAATATATTAGATTCTAAATAGAGATATTATTAGATCTGAGTAATAAATGTTAAATATATTTATTATTGATATGATGAATATTAAATCACATATGCTTAAATTTTGAAATTTAGGATTTACTAATAATCGTGGTACTATATAAATCATACATTCATCCATAATTACTTTTATTCTTCTTTCAAACCAGTAGTATCTCCAAGCTTTCTAATTTTTATTTTTCATGGCTTTCAGCTTAGTGTATGATTTAAAACTATTCAAGAATATATGGAAAATAAAAATCAGAATTATAAGAGTATGAAAGCGATACTCAACTAGTGTTGGATTAACTATTGAAATAGTTCTTATTGATTCAACTGTAAGTTTGACTATTATTATTTTCACATATTATTTTTATTGTTTGTAAATGAAAAAATAATTTCGTAATGTATTAATTTTATGGTTTTTTAAACAAAATTATTTTGTTTAAAATATTGAAATATTGCTGATATAGAATATAATTTTGTAATTTATTATTTTTTATACATTTTTACATTCCAAAAAATTTAATCCAAATTTTTTACAAACAATTTATTATATTTTATATTTCATATTTTTAAAAATCTTAATAAAAATTAATAAGAATAATCAATAATCCTATTTTTCTGTTTAAAATGAAAATGAATTAACAATATCAAATATAAAAAAAAGAGTAAAAATAAAACCTAATTAATAATAAAAATTTGTGTTCACTTCTTAGTCCTTTCGGATTTTATAAAACATTATAAAAATATTAAAGAGTGAGATTTTGAATAAAACATTATTTTTCTTAGTTTTTATACATTTTTTACATTCCAAAATATTTAATCCAAATTTTTGGATTAGTTTAAAGTTTTATCCTTTTATTAAACCACATATTATTTAATTAATTTTATTTTATTTTATAGGATATTAAAATTCATGCATCCGTGAAAAAAGAACTTGTGAAACAGTTTGAATCATATCTTCAAGAAGGTGGTTCAAATACCTTTGAAAGTTAACGGACAACCAAACATCTTTATAAAATTTCATTGCTACCAATAATCCATGTTAAAAAATTTGCTATTTAAATGAAAGACATACATATGTTATGAAAGACATATATATGTCGATTAGGTTAAAGATAAATAAGATTATTTTATTTTTTTCACTTAAAAAAATAATATGTGTGAGAGTTTAGGTTTGTGATGCTAATTTAGTCAATAAAACATTATTTAGTGTTAAATTAATCAATTGCCCAACTAGAATTCTATATGAAATACTAATTATTTTAAATTTAAAATAGTTGAAATAAGTAAAATATCTAAATAATTATTTTTGGCTAAATTGAATTTAACTTTCATTAAAATTATATTATTATTCAGATATTTTGGATAAATGTTTGCGGATATTATGAGTAATTCAGAAAATTTAAGTAGTTCGGTAGTGGAATATAAAAAATTGTTCTAACATCAATTATCAATTATATTATCCAAAATCGATATTTTCGATTGTTATAGGATTTACTTCCGTCAACTACACAAACTTATGTGATTAAATTTATTTTTATCTGTACTTTTTGGGTCTTGCTTTAATGAAATAAATTATATTTTTCTTTCGTAAATTACACAAATTTCATAATTTATTCTAATTACAGAAATTTTATTAATCTTTACACGTTAATAGCTATTAAATATGGTTCTAATTCAAAAATTTGTCTTTAACTTGGGTTTATTTTGAAATTAAAACCAGATGTTCAGAATAAAACAAGGTTTAATAACAATTTAATATGTAAACATTAACAAAATTTCTGTAATTAGAATAATTTATGAAGTTTATGTAGTTTTAGGAAGAAAAACACAGTTTATGTAATTAATAATTCAAAAACTAGGGTAAAAATAAGTTTATTCGTATAAATTCGTGTAATTGACGGAAGTAAACTCATTATTATATGAATTTTAAATTTTTTTACCAAATTCTCTAAAATCCCAAAAAAGTTAATGGAACAAAATACCGAATGGACATCTTTAATTTTATTCATTCCCATTTTTGCAATTTGCAGTAAAAAATACAGTAATATTAGGATAAATTATATCTTATTATAGAATTATTTTATTTTAAAATGAAAATAAAATAATGGATTGGTAATGCTCTAAGTTTATTTTATTTAAAAAGCAAACTGGTAATAATTAATTAATTAAAAATTTGTATTGTTTCTCTTACTCAATTTGTTAAAAACAAATATATATATATATATATATATATATATATATATTATTTTGGATAATGCAATGTTTAAATTTTTTGCCAACTACATGTAACTAGTAAAAGAGATAGTTTGAAAATTTATTTTATATAATATCGAGTTATTTGATTATAAATCATTTAAAAATAGCACTAATTTGTAGAACTTTCCACCCCCATCATCTTTTGCAAAGGACTGTTTGTTGTTGAGAGAAAGAAAAGAGCAAAAGAAAGAAAAAGTATAATACGAAATGTCAGCCATTGATCATGACCAATAGAGTTTTAATCGGACGGTTCCTGTAATTGATGATGAAGACGACCTACTCTTGTATATTTCATCATCTAATTGATATCTCATGAGCTATGTTTAGAAAAACCACTGCCCTTTCGCTTACGCTTTGAGTCGTCTCTTCTCTCTTTCGAATCCGCCGTCTCTGCACCTCGCGATTGTCTTTTTTCGCCGGCGCGGTAGATCGTACAATCTCAGGTTATCATTTCTCTCTCTCTCCGGTATCGGTCTACGACTACTCTGTTTCTCTGCTTCCGTTTCTCCGTTTTTATTCTCCGGATTGATTTTCGAAGATTGTTAGATTTATTCTCCGGATTGATTTCCGAAGAGTGTTAGATCTATGGGGTTTGTGATCCTGTGCATTTTCTCAGTCAGGAAATGTGGGGAATCTTGAGACAAAGAGCTGTCGATGGAGGGTTGTCTGTCTCGGTAAGAGGCTTTGTTTTTTATCTGTGTAGTTCTGATGCGATTTGAGATTTTTTTGGAGCATTTGCGATCGGGTTTGCTTATTATTTTCATTTGCAATTGTCTGAGTTCGAATAATGGTTTTTGATCAGTCTCTTAGAAGGACGCGATCCGCATTGGTTTCTGCAAGGAGCTACGCAGCTGGTGCAAAAGAGGTAATATTAAATTGTTTTTTATGGGTTAGGGAAGACAATTTGGTTATTTTGTGGATGATAAGAGCTGCTAATGTCTGTCAAACTCTGAGCATCCAAGGGATAGATAATCATGGAAAAAATATTAAGGCCTCTTGCCTTTCTCTCCTGGTTTTGTCTTTGAAAATGGTGGATTTTAGAGGACTCGCACCTTTGTTATTAGTAATTTAGTAACATATTAGTATCCCAACAAAATGAAGCGTAAGTTAGAATGATAGATTTTAATTTACATTTTGAGAGCCCACAATTCTTTTTTCATATAAAGCTAAAACATATGCTTTCCTTGTTTTATTGTCTATGGAATTTCTCAAAATAATGTAATATTGCTGACATTTTTGTATCCAAATTCTTGTTTAGATGACAGTCAGAGATGCTTTAAATTCTGCAATTGATGAGGAAATGTCTGCAGATCCTAAAGTCTTTGTCATGGGTGAAGAGGTTAGTTGCAGCTGACATGTTTGATATATTCATCTGGCATTTCTAATCAGATATCTATATTTCATCTTTTATCTTCTTTTTGTAGGTTGGCCAATATCAGGGTGCCTACAAGGTTAGAGTTATTTGACTTTAATTTCTCTTGTTTTTGACCTTGTTCTGATGCTGAAAGTCTGTCATGTACTCATAGATTACTAAAGGCCTTTTGGAGAAATATGGTCCTGAGAGAGTTTACGATACCCCTATTACCGAGGTTTGGATTTCTTATACTATTTTCTTGTAGTGCAGTTGTAATCCTTTTCTCCATGTTTGTAGATTCTGTAGATTTCTGACAATTATCTTTTAATCATGTTTTAGGCTGGATTTACTGGAATTGGAGTTGGTGCCGCCTATGCTGGCTTAAAGCCTGTTGTAGAATTTATGACGTTTAACTTCTCTATGCAGGTTAGCTTGGTTTATGTTCATAATACATTTTCCTCTTTCCTTTACATGATTATGCATCATTGTCGCTTACCGGATCATGCACTGTCGTGCTAATACTTCCAGCCATCATTGATTTTTTATTTATTTTAGCTTCTTGTCAGCATTGACATAAAAGTGCACAACACTTCTATTTATTTACTTATGCGTATCCTAACATCTATTGGATTTCTTTCAGGCAATTGATCATATCATAAATTCTGCTGCAAAGTCAAATTACATGTCTGCTGGACAGATAAATGTACCTATCGTCTTTAGAGGACCCAATGGTGCTGCTGCTGGTGTTGGGGCTCAGCATTCTCAGGTAAACGCTAATGCAAATTCTGTACAAGATACGTTTCTTTTCACCCAAAAGAAAATCAACAATTCGTTGTTTTGCAGTCTTTCAAACCCTTCAACTTAAGTGAAACTGAATATGACATTTAAATAGGATCAAGGAAATGGCTTTTGCTATAGCACTGATAAAATTTTCCCGAAACAAGTGATGCATCCGGCTGATTGATTAAGATCAAGGTTCTTAGCACAGTGGTGTGCAACTGTTTTATCTTAAATGTTTTAATGCACACATGAAACTATGACTGTCTGAGAGAAGGGCTTAGAATGTTTCACTGTATGACTAACATGATTGATACATGTTTCATTGTCCTTGTAGTGGTACTATTCACTCTATAACTAAGAAGGATTCAGGAATGACCAGCATTTACGACTGCCTGTGGCCCTGTATCTGTGTATCTCTGGATGTTAAATGGTGATATTATGTTTCACATTTTGCAGTGCTATGCAGCATGGTATGCCTCAGTTCCTGGCTTAAAAGTTCTCTCTCCATATTCAGCCGAAGATGCTCGTGGTCTTCTTAAAGCTGCCATTAGAGACCCTGACCCTGTCGTCTTCCTTGAAAACGAGTTATTGTAAGTAGAGTGCCTTATATGAGCTATGCAGTTCATTTGATTAAAGCCTTCAAAAATCACATATATAATTCTGGCGATCACCCAGGTACGGTGAATCATTTCCAATTTCAGAAGAAGCACTTGATTCAAGTTTCTGCCTTCCCATAGGCAAAGCCAAGGTACTGTAATCGATATTGTCGTCTTCTTTTCTGGTGTTCTTATATCCGTTATTGATGTATTGGGCTATAACAGATTGAACGAGAAGGAAAGGATGTAACAATAACAACTTTCTCCAAGATGGTCGGTTTTGCTCTCAAGGTTTGGCTATATTTTCCCTACTATCACAATTATTTTTCAGTAATGAAAATTGATAACTGTTTTTGCTCTTTCTATAGCAAAAATATTCTGTTGAGATGATTTTTTGATTCTGCATGTTTCATTTTTACAAAATTGGTGCTCCTCGTTGTTCTGTCTCTGAACTATTTAGTGTATACCTGATTCTAGGCAGCTGAGAAGCTCGCAGAAGAGGGAATAAGTGCGGAGGTATGAAGATTTTAGGTTTCTGTCTGGTGATTCTGCTTTAAAAAAAGTGAAAGGTGAAGTCTGAATTTAAAAGATTCTGTATAATAAGCGTAGGTAATAAATCTTCGGTCAATCCGTCCGCTTGACAGAGCAACAATAAACTCTTCAGTGAGAAAAACAAGTAGACTGGTAACAGTGGAAGAAGGTTTCCCTCAGCATGGAGTCTGTGCAGAAATCTGGTAAAACTTTGACTCAAAAGAACAAATCTTAACTTTTAGCTAGAGATTATATAAACTAAGGGATTAAAATTTTCGGTTATGGATCATCAGTGCTTCGGTTGTAGAAGAGAGCTTTTCATACTTGGATGCACCAGTGGAGAGGATTGCTGGAGCTGATGTTCCAATGCCTTATGCAGCAAACCTGGAGAGATTGGCTCTTCCTCAGGTTCGTTGTTTTGCTGTTGTTCAAATTTAAATGTCTTTTGTTTCTTCTTTAAAAATGAATTTTGAAATGCAGGTAGAGGATATCGTTCGAGCAGCTAAGAGAGCTTGTTACAGGTCCAAATAGAATGTTCATCATCAATAAGAAGAATCATCTTTTTAAACGGAAAGGAAAATAATAAAAAAAGAATACGGAGAAAATCAGAAAATGGTCTCTCTCGTTTGCTACAAAACCACCATTACCTCGTCATATTTATTTTATCTTTTGGTTTTCTTTTTGTTCTTCCCGAAATGAAATTATTATCTTTTTTGGGTAATTGAGAAATTCATCGAGAACGCTGGTAATTCCTGTTTTTTATATTTCTATGGATTTAAAGAAAATCGTTTCTCGATTAGTTTTAGCTTAGGTTTGAAAAACCTTACATGACTAAAACTTGGTTAATCGATTAGGTTTTAAGGTATGATCGCTATCCAGATTGGTCAGATTAATGACCGTTTTGTTCTATTGCCAAAGACAGACACCCACAAGCCTTTTGTATCTAAACAAAATGGAAAAACTTGATCAACCCAAAATCCAAAGGACAAAACGAATAATTTCATGAAGTCTGTGTACTCAAAAACAAAATAGAGGCTACATGAAACTCTCGAAGTAACTAAATCTTCAAGCTTAATAACACTAGGATGGTTTAGCCGTCGCAGCATAAGAATCTCTGGCCATGAATTTAACACTCTCCGCCTCCAAATTATCAAACACTACTTTCTTCAAAGCTATTATTTTCCCAGTCAATAGATCTTTGGCCTTGTACACATTGCTAGAAGTTCCTTGCGCAATCTAAATCAAGGTTTTAGTATATTTACAGCAAAAATGTATAATTTAACCAAATAAACTAATCGAAATTGGATTCAAACTTTGTATAAAGCTTGAAAAAAAAACTTTCTAATTATACCGGCAAGATTCTTTCTCAAAATTCATCATTTTCTCCTGCTAATGATTAGTGTTTTTGTTTATATATGTTGAGTTTATTGGTTGCAAACTCAATTGGGCTTACGGATTAAGACAAAGGCCCATTCCTTTTATTACAAATGGAATTGACTTAATCCTCGACAACATCTGTTCAGAAAGTACACGACTCTGCCATTTTTCCAGAAGAAGTGTGAAGTTCAGGAGAAACACACGGTGAAGGAGGGGAACTCGACAAGAAGGAGCCACCTCCTTGTTCTGGAAAGAAGTTCCAGTCTTCGAGAGATAGTTGGGAGCTAAAAACAGAAGGACAAAATCTCGAAAGATGAGACACTCTGTTTCGTTCTTTAAAAACAGAGAGAAGAGAGGTTTTTTGACTAAGTTTTGTAACAGTGAGTTAAGTGTAAAAGAGAGTAATAAAGAGGAGAGTTGTAAGAACAAAAAGGCTCAAGTTTGAGCAAGGGTTTTCTAGTGGATTCCGAGTTATATCTCGGCGAGACGTAGGATTCTAATTCTTAGAATCCAAACTCGTAAATTTGCTGGTGTTCTTTACTGTTTTATTCCTCTAAACTACTCAAAACCAAACTTCACACAGTAAACTTGAACAAATCAGTATAAGAATCTTTCTACAAATTGGTATCAGAGATCCAGGCGTACTAAGAAAAGAAGTAGGCAGTGAGCAAGTATGACATCGGGAAAGATAGATATCGAAAAGTTTAATGGTGAGGGAGACTATATTCTCTGGAAGGAGAAATTGTTAGCTCACATGGAGATGTTGGGACTTCTGGAAGGATTAGCTGAAGAAGAAGAAGGGGTTTCAGAAGCAGAAGACTCAACAGCTGAAGCTGGTGGAATAGAGACGCCTCTTGGACAAGTTAAGGAAAAGATCTCGAAGGAAACGAGAGGAAAAGCGAGATCAACCATCATTTTGACTGTAGCTGACAATGTACTGAGGAAAATCATCAAAGAAAGGTCAGCAACTCAAATACTTAATCTTTCAGATAGATATATTTGGCTAAATCTTTACCAAATCGGATCTATCTAAAACAAAGACTGTATAGCTATAAGATGAATGACAATCTATCTATTGAGGGAAACATGGATGATTTTCATAAACTTATCGCAGACCTTGAGAATGTGAAAGTGAGTGTCTCAGAAGAGGATCAAGCAATCATCCTCCTTATGTCACTGCCAAAACAATTCGATCAAGTTAAGGAGACATTGAAGTACTGTAAAAATACTCTCACTATGGATGATATCCACATAGCTATAAGGTCAAAGAGTTTGGAATTCGGAGCTAGTGGAAAACAAGTGAGAGATTCATGTGAAGCATTGTATGTCCAGGAAAGAGGCAGATCAGTTGAGAAGAAACCAAAAGGGACGGATAGAAACAAATCCAAGGCAAGATCAAAGTCGAGAGGAGGTTCTAAAATATGCTGGATCTGTCGAAAGGAGGGACACTACAAGAGACAATGTTTCTTGTGGAAAGAAAGGAACAAGTCAAGGGAATCAACCTATGAAAAAGGAGAAGCTTCAACAGTAGCAACTCAAATAACTGACACGACAACTTTGGTTGCTTCTGATGTTCTTCTAAGCACAAAACATGGGGGTTCTGATTCTTGGATCCTTGATACTGGATGTTCATTCCACATGACCTGCAGGAAAGAGTGGATTTTAGATTACACAGAAGAAGAAATGGAAGAGTAATCATGGGTAAATGACACACTGTCGAGCATAAAAGGAAAAGGGAATGTGAGCATTTTAAACAAGGATGGATCCACCATTCTACTCACACAAGTTAGATATGTACCTGATATGACTAGAAATCTGATTTCAATGGGGACTCTCGAAGACAGAGGTTGCTGGTTTGAATCCAAGAAGGGAGTTTTGAGGATTGTGAAAGATAATCACACAGTAATGACTGGAACTAAAAAGGATACACTGTACTACTTGGATGGTGCTACGTATTCAGGGGAATCAAACATTTCAGAACAAAAAGTTGATGAGATAACTCTGTGGCACAGCAGAATGGGACACATAAGGACAAAAGGAATGGAGATTCGGGTTAAAAGGGGACATTTGAGTGGGATAAATGTGAGAAATATGTCATTCTGCGAAGACTGCATCTATGGTAAAACTCATAGGGTGAGTTTTGGATCAGGGAAGCACATTACTAAGGAAAGGTTGGAGTATATACATTCTGACTTATGGGGCTCTCCAACAACTCCTTTCTCTCTCGGAAAATGCTAATATTTCATCTCCTTCATAGATGATTTCTCGAGAAAGACATGAGTTTATTTCCTCAAGACCAAAGATGAGGCTTTTAGAACATTTACAGAATGGGTAAGTCTCATTGAAAACCAGCTGGGAAAGAAGATCAAGACATTGAGAACATATAATAGACTCGAGTTTTGCAATGCTGACTTTGATAATTTCTGCAAACAAAAAGGTATTCAAAGACACAAGACATGTGCTTATACCCCTCAGCAAAATGGAGTTGCTGAGAGGATGAATAGAACCATTATGAACAAGGTCAGGTGCATGTTGAGTGAGTCTGGATTGGGAAAGCAATATTGGACAGAAGCTGCATCGACTGCAGTTTTTCTCATAAACAAAAGTCCAAGCTCTTCTCTTGATTTTGGGATTCCAGACGAGATCTGGACAAATCATCCTCCTGACTACAAGATTCTGAAAAGGTTTGGCTATGTAGTTTATGTTCATGTGGACCAGGGGAAGCTTAAACCTCGAGCTAAGAAGGGGATCTTCTTAGGATACCCAACAGGTGTGAAATGGTATAAAATCTGGCTACTGGAAGAGAAGAAATGTGTAGTGTCCAGAGATGTTGTTTTCAAAGAAAACATATTGTATAAACATCTAAAAAGACAGTAATAATTCTCAGGGAGCTGAATCTCTTCTGGAAGGACACAAAATTTAAATTGAAATTGGGAGTTCTTCAGAGAATAACAATCAACAGATTCGAGGAGGAGATGTACAAACAGATTGTGGAGATCAGTTTGAACCAGAAGCTGAATATGAATCACCTCAAGAAGGACAAGAAGAAGATGAGTACAGAAAAGAAAACAATATGGAATCTTACCAATTGGCAAGAGATAGAATCAGGAGACAGGTGAGACCTCCTCAAAGATATGATGAAGAAGTAAGTTTAGTTGGCTATGCACTAACTTCTTCTGAAGATGGAGATGTTCCAGAACCAAAATCTTATCTTGAAGCTATGAATGGGAGAGATAAAGATAAGTGGAAGTCAGCAATGGATGATGAAATGAATTTACTGATGAAAAATAAAACATGAGAGCTGGTAAAGAAACCTGCATCAAGAAAGTGCATTGGCTGTAAATGGATTTTCACAAGAAAATCAGGCATGTCAAAAGCAGATCCACCAAGGTATAAGGCACGATTGGTGGCCAAGGGATATTGTCAGAAAGAAGGCATCGATTATCAAGAAATATTTTCTCATGTGGTCAAGCATGTCTCAATCAAGAAATATTTTCTCCTGTGGTCAAGCATGTCTCAATCAGGTTGCTGTTTTCAATGGTTGTTCATCATGATATGGAGCTGGAACAAATGGATGTTAAGACAGCTTTTCTTCATGGAGATTTGAGTGAGTATATTCTGATGGATCAACCAGAAGGGTATGTGAAATCAAGCAAAAAGGAATTGGTTTGCTATCTGAGAAAGTCACTCTACGGACTTAAACAATCTCCCAGGGCCTGGAATCAGAGATTTGATCAGTTCATGAGTGCTGCAGGTTTTACTCGGAGCAAGTATGACCCTTGTATATATTTCAGAAAGCTCCTGGATAACTCATTCATTTACTTACTCATCTATGTGGATGATATGTTGATTGCATCCACCAGCAAACAAGAAATCCATAAGCTAAAATTGCAACTTGGGAAAACTTTTGAGATGAAGGATTTAGGTGAAGCCAAAAGAATCCTTGGAATTGAGATCATAAGAGACAGAAAGGAAGGGATTTTGAAACTGTCTCAAGGGAGGTACATTGACAAAGTATTGAAGGTATTTCAGATGGAAGAATGCAAACCTGTAATGACCCCCTTAGGAGCTCATTTCAAACTGCGATCAGCTTCAGAAGATATTGTCCAAGAGGAGATGGAATATATGAGGACAATGCCATATTCAAATGCAATAGGAAGCTTAATGTATTTGATGATTGGATCAAGACCTGATTTGGCGTATGCAATTGGAGTAGTTAGCCGATTTATGACAAAACCTGCAAAAATTCACTGGCTGGCTGTTAAGTGGATTCTCAGGTACGTAAGGGGAACAAGAAATGTGTGTCTCACATTCAAAAGGCAGGAAAGAGATTTGAAGATCAGAGGCTATTGTGACTCTGACTTTGCCACTGATCCAGATCGTAGAAGGTCAGTAACAGGGTGTGTATTTACTGTGGGAGGCAATACCATCAATTGGAAATCTAGTTTACAGAAAGTTGTTGCTCTTTCAAAAACGGAAACAGAATATATGGCACTTGCAGATGCCATTAAGGAAGCTGTGTGGTTAAATGGCTTAGTTCAAGAACTGGGATTCAAACAGGAAACAGTGGAAGTAATGTCCGACTCACAAAGTGCAATAGCTTTGTCGAAAAACTCAGTGCACCATGACAGGACAAAGCATATTGACGTTCGATTTCATTTTATCCGAGAAAGAATAGCAGAAAGAAGTATTCAAGTTGTGAAGATATCAACATCCTGGAATCCAGCAGATATCTTCACTAAGATTGTGCCAGTTAGAAAGCTCCAGGAAGCTATGGAGCTTCTCAAGTTCTCTGTTTAGTTACAGAGGAAGAACCGAGATCGGAAACCGGGAGAAAACAAAGGTAATTGATTTCAAACCAAGGAGGAGATTTGTTGGGTTTATTGGTTGCAAACTCAATTGGGCTTACGGATCAAGACAAAGGCCCATTCGTTTTATTACAAATGAAGTTGACTTAATCCTCGACAACATCTGTTCAGAAAGTACACGGCTCTGCCATTTTTCCAGAAGAAGTGTGAAGTTCAGGAGAAACACACCGTGAAGGAGGGGAACTAGACAAGAAGGAGCTACCTCCTTGTTCTGGAAAGAAGTTCCATTCTTCGAGAGATAGCTGGGAGCTAAAAACAGAAGGACAAAATCTCGAAAGATGAGACACTCTGTTTCGTTCTTTAAAAGCAGAGAGAATAGAGATTTTTTGTCTAAGTTTTGTAACAGTGAGATAAGTGTAAAAAAGAGTAACAAAGAGGAGAGTTGTAAGAACAAAAATGCTCGAGTTTGAGCAAGGGTTTTCTCGTGGATTCCGAGTTATATCTCAGCGAGACGTATGATTCTAATTCTTAGAATCCGAACTCGTAAATTTGCTGGTGTTCTTTACTATTTTATTCCTCTAAACTACTCAAAACCAAACTTCACACAGTAAACTTGAACAAATCGGTATAAGAATCTTTCTACAATATACTTGGATTTAATGCGGAACTTTAAACCCACAAAGAAAAATGGCAGTATGAGAACATTGATTCGTTACCTTCTCAAGCTTCTCGTATGAGGTGGCTCGACGAGGAGTCACATCTTTTATTGATTCGCCGCAAGCAGAAATCAGCCATGATGACCACGTTGATAAATAATGAGCGGTTTGATGTTAAGTTTTTTTAGAGCTTTAAAGGTAAGAGTTTCATCGAAAGTCGTAAAACTGATTAACGAAAACAAAAAGTTTACTCGGAAATTTGACATTTCTTCGTAACTAAAAAGCCAAAAAAAACTGATTCAGAGTTGTGAGGAATAATTACGTTACTGCCATGTAATTAAGTAAAAAAAACAAGCCTTTCTCTTCTCATATGTAAGAATGAAAACCCAAAAAGAGAGCCCAAAAAGTTATTCTACTTTTTTGGTTCTTTAATTTGACTTCTTTTAGCTAATTTATGTTTTTATGCTATTTATTAATTTTTATTTTTACTATTTTTGGAATTTTATTTTTAGTATGCTAAATTTGGAAAATAAATTTAAATAGTAATATTTTAGGATATAAAATAAAAACATAATGTTTGGGTACACTTTTTTAATTTATGGTTTAAAATTTTTTTATTAGAAAGAAAATTTTAATTATTTTATTATTAAATTATGATATTTTTGGAAATTTAAATAATTAGTGTTATATTTGAAACCAAAACTTGAAATAGTGCTATTGTAATCAATTGTCCATATATATTTTTAAGGTTTTTAGTTTTTTTTTATCACTAGAGAGACTTATTTGTCAACAAAAATATACTATTTCTACCGTAAAATCTACTACTACTAAATAATAGTAATATAGTAAGTAAAGTGTAACCTAAAATAGTACCTTTTAAAATTTTTCTTATAAATTTAACATCCTAAAATTAAAATCCCAAAATAGCACAAATAATTATGTAAAAATATTTATTTACTCTAAATAAATTATACATAAAGTTAAAGTATTATATTTGGGTTTATTTTTTCCAGTTTAGGATTTAATTTTTTTCTATTAAAATATAGTTTTAATATATTTTAATCTTAAATTTATGCTATTATTAGAAATTTAAACTAATGATGCTATTTTTGAAACAAAAACTTAAAAATATACTATTTTAGACAATTCTCCTATAGTAAAAGAATAATTTGTAAATTTTGTTCTAAATCTACGTATTAAAATGAAAATTAAAAAAGAAGCAAGTACGTTAAGGGTTGTACCATCTCAGCATTAATTTCAGAAATGTGGAATTCGACTCCATCTATCATATGAGTGAAGGTGGAGTCGAACTGCACACCTCTAGAATGAATACAGAAGTGGTACAACCACTGACCTACTTACTCTTTCTATTATTTATTTGTAGTTATAATTCAAATATATATGATAGTAATGTACAATTATATATATGATATAAGAAATATTTTTAAATTTATATACACTATTAAAAAGTGGTGCCTACATACTTTTGTCAATTAAATTATTTGTATGCGTTTATTATGTGGATTTTGAATTATTACCTGTTTTAAAAAGAAAAAACATATATTTTCTGTTGTTGTCTATACATTGTATAAAGAATGCTTAATATTTTTAAAGTGTACAATTTCATAAAATAATGCGATTTTATTTTTTATTTTTACATTATAATATTTTGAAAAGAAGAATACTTTAAAATATCACGATTTTAAGTTTATCTTCTAAATTTATCACATTAAAACTAAAATTCCAAAAGTATCACAAATTATTATGTGAAAATAATTATTTATCTTAAATAAACTATATATAAAATTAAAACATAATGTTTGAATTCACTTTTTCCAATTTATGGTTTAAAATTTTTTCATTAAGAATAATTTTTTAATTATTTTAATATTAGTTTGGAATGTTTTTGGAAATTTAAATGATTAATGATATATTTGAAAAAAAAAATTAAAATAATTTTATTTTAATCAATTGACCTTTTAAAATTTCTATATAAAAATTCAATGTATTTTAATTCACCAATAACTAATTGAAAAGCTTTGGCTAGAGAAGTACAAAATCCCAATATCACATTGGGAAGTTCACCTTAGGTTCCAATTGATATATCTTTTAAAATAATATTTTAAATTGAAACTGAGAAACCGAAATATAAAATATTTTATTTATTTTTATATTATTTTAAAATAAATAAATTTTTCTATATAATTATTTTGATATTCTTAAAAAAACAATGTAATACTTTTTGAAAAAATATTTAAAAATATAATATTTTAAAATATGACTGAAATGTAAATGTTATAGATGTGGACGAAATGTTGGCTCGAATCGAAAGCCCCTCTTAGATTCCTTCCTCATTGCTGTAGTTGAATGTTTAAAGGCATTGCATCTAATAAACAAGAATTTTTTTAGATTAACTTACCGAGTGAACTCGAGTTCTTCCCAGTTGATTGAGTTAACTTTGGTAGAACATAAACTTTTTCAGATTTCTCTGGTTAAAAATTGTATGAACCAAAAGACAGAATAATAATCATGAATAAACCAGACACACCCATCCTCAATGATCCACTAGAGAAGATCTTTATGGTTATAGCATTGCATTGTGAAAAGCAGGTTCACTCTCTTAAGAGCAGGCATGAGCACATGTAGAAGTTATAAACCAAATTAGTATCATTTCTAGAGCCAATGAGGCCTGTTTGATATATCCTAACCAGAACAGAGCTTTTCAAGCGCCAGATTCTCATCACCACCACTTGATTCAATAGCAGTCCTAACCTGAGCATCTCCAAAACCCATCTCCACAAGTCTCTTCACCTGCCAAAAAACAAAAAAATTCAATCCAAGACATGACCTTTAAGTACACAAACCAGACACTGCATTTTTGTCAAAATTCTTTGAACCCATTTCAACAACTCACTTTTTCCTCTAGAGACGAGTTCTTGGCGAAAGTTTCGGTCCAGTAACGAGCTGTTGATACAAACACTCGATAGTTTTTTATGTACTGTAAACATCAGAAGATTATGGATTGCTTCAAAAGTGACTAAGAAAAGAGAAAACAAAGATGATTAAAGGTGACATAGTCGAACCTGTTCAGCTACAACAGCATCTTGAGGGTCTTTGGGCTCTGGTGCAGAGAGTAATGCCTGGATCGAAACAAGAGCTGTCTTCAGAGTTAGAGCTGGACTCCACTGGTCTTTTAAGATATCCAAGCATATTGCTCCGCTTTGGCTACTTATATTTGGGTGCCTTTGGTTTCGATAAGATCAATCAACAAAAAAGACTCCTTATTAGCACACAATGACACAATGCATCGCCTAGATATTCTTATTTCTTACAACTTCACAGAGAATTTTGATATAATAATATCCACCAAATCATAAAAAGTACAATGAATGTAAAGGGAGAATTAAAGTGAATCTTAAAACAACTTTTTACCCAATATTAAACTTCTGACGATTATCAAACAAACACCCCAAGGCAAAATGTATGATAGTAACAAAAAAATTATCCATTGATCGAAATGAGAGTGTTTAGCATGATGATTCAATCTCCATAATAAATGCAAACCAATCTCAATAAGAAAATTACAGATATATAATTGGCAGTGAGTGACATAAGAATCGAAGCAATCTTTTTACCAAACTTTGGTTGAAAACTGCATCTTTGGAGGCTCAAACGGATACCCTTCTGCAATTGAAAAACAAAAGGAATCATAAACTCATAAACCCTAAAATATGTATCGAGTAATAGCAATCGAGGAGCAATTCACTATCCGGGCATGTAATTCAATCAGCCTTAACCAATCGAAGCAAAATAAAGTGAAGCCCTTAACTTCACCATTCACCAACACCATAGTCTCCGAGCAATTAAGCTCTGGGTCTTCGAATTCCAGAAAGAGGGCATATACGAATTTGTTGACGGACCTGGAATCGTGATATCAATCTGAAAAGTGCCGCCTTCGTAAGGAGTACTGATTGGACCAGGAATGGTTCCGGTGAGTCGGGTGAGATTATCGGATTTCGGGCAGACCCGGATACCTGAAGCATCTTTATCTTTATCGCAATCTTGGAGTTCTTTCTGGACTCGACTGAAATCTATCATCTTGGAGACGGAGAGATCCAATAAGAAATCCCCAAAGGAGAAAATAAAAGGTGGTTTTGTATGGTGTGAAAAATGTGCTTTTTTAATTTGTATCGCATTTTAAGGGAGGATTATCGAAGAGTCACTTTCTCCCTTTCTGTATTTTTCTCGCTGTTTTTATTTCCACATTCTGTGTCCTCTTTGCTAGTTTTACATATTTAATAACTGACAATTTTCGATTGTCTCCTAAAGAATTCAAGATTCCTTCATTGGTATAATAAGTTTATGGAACAAAAGGTCAAGATCTCCATGAGTGATCAACCGGAGAATCCACTGTCTAAAATAACATGATATTGACACTTATACAGCCAAATCTTCATCAAAGAGAGGTGCTTGTTTACCGGCAGACAATAGTTTAGTTGTTTCTCACAACTCATCTCATAAATTACCTAATAGTATATAGAAATTGTGAAGTCAGTGAATAAAAATTAAAAGATTTTCATTCATAATTGATATTTTGTTTCTCTTCTGGCTTCTCTGCAAATGAAACTTGGGAATAAAATGCAAAGCCGGGTAAATCTGCTTGCCAAGTTGGTTGTAGTACAAACTCCTCTAGAAATTAAGCAAATTAGCTAAGCTTTATACATTAAGTAGCACCTGATCAATATATTTAGAGTTTATAGTATTATTCATTTAGTCCATGCAGACGGTTGCGGCTGCGGTTAACACTGTAGTTATAACTGCGGTATATATTATTTGTTTGTCTACTGCTAGTGATTGCGGTTGCGGTTGATCGCAGATTTTTAGTCACACTGCTATTTTAATCAACGGTTAAAAAAATTACAATGCTAGACGCAATGTCTGACCGTTGCGTCTGATCACAGGTAGCTGTAGCAGATTAACGAACAACAATCTACCGCAACTGCAACCGCAGACAAACGAACATTACCTATATATCTAAAAAAATATACATGGACTAAAAGAATATGTCAATTTCTATGTAAATGATTCCACCAATATTTTATATGATTTGGCAACGTATCAACTCCTAAATGATGAATATGTTGATTAACTCGGTTATGTATCTTCGTGTTTCATA
Organism: Pugionium dolabratum; assembly: GCA_018901945.1. Lineage (NCBI taxonomy): Eukaryota > Viridiplantae > Streptophyta > Magnoliopsida > Brassicales > Brassicaceae > Pugionium > Pugionium dolabratum. The sequence continues at coordinate 335,858 of JAEVFF010000461.1, forward strand.
AGATACATGAATCTCTAAAGGAGAAAAGCCAGTAGCAGAACAGCAAAATTCAAGTCTAAAATTTAAAATGGTTATTGATATAAATAAATTATGGGTTATTGTGGGTTATTTCGATATGACATGTATATATGCATATGTTGGTTTACCTAGTAAAGTACATGATACAAATGTACTGATTCATTATGCGAAGAATGAATCTTCACCACATCCGTCTAATGGAATATACTATCTAGTTGACTCTGGTTTTTCACTAGTACATGGTGTCTTACTTTGTATTGTAGGATTCGGTATCATCTTGCTCAATTTGCTAAAGGAGGACCACCAACAAACACACGAGAATTGTTCAATTGAAAATATTCAGTTTCGAGATCAGTGATTAAGCAAATATTTGGAGCATGAAAATCAAAATGGAGGATTTTGGATCATAAGCGTCAAAGTATGAATTAAACTTGTAACATCAATGATGACACTACACAACTTCTTTTGTGATTCACATTGGAAGTATTATGATTTTGCACAGTGTGAGAACACAGAAGAATATCATTTAGTAGCCACCAATTCTTTTGCAGATGTTTACAAAGTCAAACGAGACACCGATTTAGTAGACATAAAAATTGTTGATCCGACCGGTATAACAATTGAACCAATTTTTTATTTACTTATTAAAATATATGGACAAATAAATAGTATAATTGAGATAAAAAACACATTTATCTGATGAATTAGAATCAATTATTTGAAATGAAATATAATGATTTTGAAGTTCCCTATAAAATGAGTGGAAAAAACTCTAAAAATATAGAACTCTAATTAGTGACAAACAAACTATAAATCTAAAATAAAATATATAATCAATAAAATATAAAAAAATGTATGGTCTAATGCCATGGATTTTCAAATTCTAAGTGTAAAAGGACATATAAGACGTATGTTAGAATTTTAATCCTTTTCTATTTTTCTGTTTGATTTCTATAGTCAACTTTGTTTGTTTTCAGTTTTAATGTTTTCTCTTTTAAGTGTTTGCAGATGATGAAAGCAAGAAAAAAACATACACCAAGATTTACGAGTTCCCAAGGTTAGATCAATTTTGGTACATCTCGGTGAACATAGAACCCTAGTTCACAACTTCCACTCAAAGAAACCATGATCAATCGTTCACAGATACACCAAATGACACTCAAACCAACAATCTAAAGAAGCAATAAACACTAGGTACCGATTACTTCCTTTGTTGTTTGAGATTTCCCCACTGATTCTGCACGATCGCCTCTTTTCCTTCTCTCTGAGTTATCTTGTGATTTTCTTGTGTTTTTCTCACACTTTGCACGAACCTGCAACCGCCTACCTTTAAGCCTACAGCCTTCTGTCCTTTTTATTCGTCGCAATAAGTCTAGTTACAACCAATCAGAAGACTCGTTTTGATTCTATCAAAACGCTGAGTTTCATTAAGAACAGAAGAAACTGGACCGTTGACTTGGGCCGAATAGATCAGTCAACTCACATACTCCACCTTTATCGTATTCGACTCGAGGCCCTAATATAAAAACCCAAGAAAAACCCTAGTTCGCCTCCTGCGAATCTAGTTTCTTTTTTCCTCTTCCGACTTTTTCCCTTGTCAGAAGATCCTATCGCTTGTTGCGATAGATTCAGTTTGTCAAAACTCCCATCTGACTCAATCTGTCTTCAAATTTTCTCACAAGAACTTGTTTGGTAAGTACATCTGCTGGATTTATTGCCGTGTTGATTTTTGATACCATGATTTCCCCTGTACGTACCACATCTCTGATAAAGTGAAGTCGAACTGATATATGTTTTGTTCTATCATGAAAGATGCTGTTTTTTGCGAGGCAAATCGCACTATGAGAGTCACAGAACACTTCCACGGTTTCTTGTCGAAACCCTAGCTCACTGATTATGCCCTTCAACCAAAGAGCTTCCTTTGTTGCTTCTACAAGCGCCATGTACTCTGCCTCTATGGTAGACAGAGCAACAATGTACTGAAGTCCCGATCTCCAGCTCACGGTGTTTCCACCGACCTGAAACAGGTAACCCATGATCGATTTCCTTCGATCTAAGTCTGCGACATAATCACTGTCGCAATATCCTTTAACATCAAGCCTTTCTAATGTTCTGAAAACTAACCTTTTTCTTGTTGTGCCTTTTATGTACCTCATGATCCATCTGACGACATCCCAATGCTCCTGACTCGGGTGGCTCATAAACCGACCAACAAGTCCCACTGAGTATGCCAAATCAGGCCGAGTACCAACCATTGCATACATCAGGCTCTCAACAGCATTGCAGTACGGTACATTCTTCATACTTTGTTCAGCTAGATGTCTTTCATCTTCTCTGGTACTGAACAAACGAAACTGTGATCCAATAGGAGTTTGAACCTCTCTTGCTTTATCCATATGGAATGTTCTTAGAACTTTGTGTAGATATTTTTCTTGAGACAGCGTAAGAATGCCTTCTGTTCTATTTCTGTAAATATCAATCCCCAAAATTCTCTTAGCTGGTCCAAGATCTTTTATCTCGAATTCTTTGCTCAAAATCTCCTTTAATCTCTGAATTTCTGTCATACTCTTAGAAGCCACTAACATGTCATCTACATACAGTAACAAGTAGACAAAATTCCCATCATCAAACCTTCTGTAGTAAACACACGAATCGTATTGACTTCTAGTATACTTCTGAGTTGACATAAACTGGTCAAATATGAGGTTCCATTGTCTAAGAGCCTGCTTTAACCCATATAATGACCTTTGAAGTAGACAGACCTTGTTACCTTCTTCAAAGCCCTCTGGCTGCTCCATAAAAATTTTTTCATCCAAGTATCCGTGAAGAAATGCGGTTTTCACATCAAGCTGTTCAAGCTCTAGATTTTGATTCATAACCATAGATAAGACTAACCTGATAGTTATGTGCTTAACTACAGGTGAGAAAACCTCATTGTAGTCTATCCCCTCTAGTTGTGAATAACCCTTAGCCACTAACCTAGCTTTAAACCTTGGATCCTCCACACCTGGTATATATGGTTTCAGCTTGTAGATCCATTTTGACCCAATGGTTCTCATATCATCTGTTCTGTTAACCAGTTTCCAAGTCTGATTTTTATGAAGAGAAGCCTTTCTTCATTCATTGCATCAATCCAGTTTCTTCTATTCCTGCCTTTGATTGCTTCTCCATAGCTCTTAGGATCTTCTAGATCCATGTTTTCTGCCATGTTTAAAGCATAAGTTACAACATCACAGTCAACATACCTACTTGGCAATTTGATATTTCTCCTGACCCTATCTTTGGCTAGTTGATAACTTTTGATCTCTTATGTTTCTTCTTCTGAATCACTGCCTGAAATTTCAGATTCCTTTGATGGTGTGCTTGTACTAGCTCCACCTTCAACTGATATTTCTTCTTCATCCGGTAGAACAAATGTCACACACTTTTCTTTGATCTTCTGTTCCTTTGAATTTTCTGTGTCAGACTTTGATATGTCTTTATAGACAATATTCTCACAGAAATTCATATCCCTGCTCACCACACACCTCTTATCTTCTATACTCCAAATTTTGTACCCCTTGACTCCTTGTGGGTAACCCATGAAAATTCCCTTTTTGGCTCTGGGTTTTAATTTTCCTTGGTCAGTATGAAAATACACCAGACAACCAAATCTTCTCATGTGAGTATAATCTGGGGTCCTCCCAGTCCATACTTCTTCTGGTATTTGAAAATTAATAGGAGTGGAAGGTGTTCTATTAATCATGTACACAATTGTTGAGGTTGCTTCTGCCCATTAGCTTTCACTTAATCCTGATTCACTCAATAGACTCCTAACCTTCTCAAGTATTGTTCTGTTTAAACGTTCAACAACTCCATTCTGCTGTGGAGTATATGGACATGTTTTATGTCTCATTATTCCATTCTGCTTTCAAAAATCATCAAACATTTTGTTGCAATACTCCAGTCTATTGTATGTTCTCAGAATCTTCACTCGTTTTCCACATTGGTTTTCAACCAAGATTTTCCATTCTGTAAACTTAGTAAATGCCTCATCCTTTGTCTTAAGAAAGTAAACCCATACCCTTTTTTTTGAGAAATCATCTACAAATGAAATGTAGTATTGGCATTTACTTAGGCTTGGTGTGACATTCGGGGATCCCCACAAATCGGAGTGAATGTATTCTAATACTTCACTTGACGTGTGTTTTCCAGTGTTGAAAGTTGTCCTATGAAGTTTGTCCTGGATGCAATATTCACACTTCATTAGTTTACTGATCTCATTTGCCTTTATCATTTCCTTCTTGACTAACAGTTTCAGCCCTTTCTCACTCATATGACCCAACCTGCTGTGCCAAATCTCAGTCATGTTCTTTGTCTCTTCAGCTGTATTCACTTCTCCATTTTCTGTTTTTCCATCCAGCAAATAAAGTGTTTCCTTATAATCTCCAGCAAGCACATTCTGATCATTATGAAACACTTTCAGTCTGAAATCCTTTGATTGAAACTAACAACCTTGAGTTTTAAGCTGTCCTAGAGAAATGAGATTTCTCGTTGCTGTTGGTGAGTATCTTACCTTGGACAGGATAATCTGCTTGTCTTCATGATTAAGGATTTTAACCTTACCAATGGCAGTTATCTCGTAGTAAATATCATTTCCCATAAGAATTCTTCCTCCGTCTATCTCCTCTATATCAAACATGTGATCTTTCTTGAACGTCATGTGATATGAAAAACCAGAATCAAGTACTCCACCCTTCTCTAGAGTGCTGTTCAGAAGCTGTTAGCATAATTGGCTCTTCTTTTTGAGCCTTACCTATGCTAGCTTCAGCTCTTCCTGATTTAGACTGACTTGAACCTGCCTGATAGCGTTTTGGACATTCTCGTTTGAAATGATCTTCACTCCCACACACCCAGCATCCCTTTTTGAACTTTGACCGAGACTTACTTCTCCCATCACTTTTCCTTCGCTGCTGATTTTGGTTTCTTTTGTCGGGTCTGCCTCTTTCTTGAGTGAATAATCCTTCCTCTGCAGACTTTGGCTTTGGTGAGATTCCTTTCTCTTTCAACTCTAGTTCAATTGAGTATGCAGATCAAATTATCTCTTTCAGAGTAATTGTATCATTTCCATTGTTATACTTCAAAGTATGAACTAGGTTATCAAACCTTTTGGGCAAACTATTCAAGAGAATAGCTGTCTGATCTTCTTCACTCATCTCAACACTCAAACTTGACAAATCTGATATCAACTTGATAAAAGTATCAAGATTTTTATCCAAGTTCTTATCTTCTTCCATTTTAAAACTGAAGAACCTTTGCTTTAAGTAAAATCGATGTGGTAAGGATTTTACCTGGTAGATATTCTCTAAAGCATTCCACATGTTGTAGACAGTTGGTTCCTTTAAGACTTTCCTTAGCACAATATCCGATAGACTAAGACTTAGGAGATTTTTGACTCTACGGTCCTTATCTCGCCTTTGCGGGTCTATCTTTGTCTCACGCTCTTCTGGGCTTTCTGACTCAAGTCCTTTCCCTTTTGGATCGACCAAGTATTCTGGATGAAGAACTGCATTGAATCCCAGAATTTCTAGCTGTACTAACACTTTGTGTTTCCACAATACAAAATTTCCTTCTCCATCAAACTTCTCTACTTCAAACCTTCTAAGTGTTGGCTCCATTGATTTTCTGTTTTAGCCCTGAAAATCAGTTACTCCAGATCACACAACACACGAATCAGTTTTCTTCGACTTCACATATATAATCACAAACAAAGGTATAGACTATATTTTACTCAAGACGTTTTATCTCCAATAAGCTTGTCCTTAGCTTAATGGTTTTCCTTCAAATAAATCGCCTCCACTCCAAGAGTAAAACCTGAGAACAAAGCAAAAAACTAGACTGTAGCTCTGATACCACTGTTAGTATATTAATCCTTTTGTACTTCTCTGTTTGATTTATATAGTCAACTTTGTTTGTTTTCAGTTTCAATGTTTCCTCTTTTAAGTGTTTGCAGATGATGAAAGCAAGAAAGAAACAGACACCAAGATTTACGAGTTCCCAAGGTTAGATCAACCTTGGTACATCTCGGTGAGAATAGAATCCTAGCTCACAACATCCACTCAAAGAAACCATGATCAATCGTTCACAGATACACCAAATGACACTCAAACCAACAATCTAAAGAAGCAATAAACACTAGGTACCGATGACTTCCTTTGTTGTTTGAGATTTCCCCATTGATTCTGCACGATCACCTCTTTCTCTTCTCTCTGAGTTATCTTGTGATTTTCTTGTGTTTTTCTCATACTTTGCACGAACCTGCAGCCGCCTACCTTTAAGCCTGCAGCCATCTGTCCTTTTTACTCATTGCAACAAGTCCAGTTACAACCAATCAGAAGACTCGTTTTGATTCTATCAAAACGCCGAGTTTCATTAAGAACAGAAAAAATTGGACCGTTGACTTGGACCGATTAGATCAGTCAACTCACAACGTATCTTTGACTTGGATATTTTAGAGGTTTATCGGATTCAAAAAATAATTTTTGTTCAAAGGAACATATCAACCTCTAGAGATTCATCGGATTCCAAAAAGAAATTTTAAAAAGGATGGAATAAAAATCCAAAACGATAATATGAGCAAAATAGAGCATCTTACAAATATGGATTCAGAACGTTAACAAAAAAAAAAAGTAAAACCTATTGCAATAGAGGTCCACAACGGTAACATGAACAAAACAAAATGCTTTTGGAAGTTGGAACAAAGATATATAAAAAGGTATTACACATTTATAGATGCTATGTTGTAGAAAAATGTAACATGTCAAGGTCGAATTTTAATTTTTTTGAAAATATGAGATATACATTCACTACAAGAAAACATGGTATTTGCGACCATGAAAGTGGTCGAAAAACTGTATTTTGCGACTACTTTGCGACCACGTGAAGTGGTCGGAAAATAGTAGTCGCAAAAAAAGTAGTCGCAAATTAGTCGACTGATTTGCGACCACAGAAATAGTGGTTCATTTTGCGACTAATTTGCGACCACATGGTGGTGACTATTTTTGCGACTAATTTACCACTGAATTTCTGTAACAAATTTTGCCACTGTTTTGCGACTACATATGTGGTTGCAAAATATGTAGTCGCAAATCAGTCACAAAATTTTATGATTGATTTGCGACTGCGTTTCTCCTGTAGTCGCAAATCAGTCGCAAATTTTTGAGACTGATTTGCTACCACATGTATGAAGGAGTCGCAAATCGGTGGCAAAAATTGCGACTGATTTGGGACTGATTTGCGACTACACCGTAATTAGATTTAAAAAAAATATTAAATTTTTTATTATTATTGAAATAATTTTGTATATTTTGAAAATAAAAATATTAACATGTTTTAAATTTAATTTCAAAATATTTTAATTATTTTAAAGATAAATGTAAAATAATATTTGTAAATAAATTTTAATAATACTTTTTAAAATTAATTTCAATAATAATATTAATATTTTGTAATTAGAAATATTAATCAAATAATTTATATTATTATGTTTTAATATTAATATTAGTTAATTTTTCATAAATATTAATATAATAGTTTATAATTTATGGTTTAATATTCATATTATTTAAATTTTTATTAATTCAAAATAAAAATATTTGAAAATTAATTTCCAAAATTATTATGTTTTAACAATATTTTTAAATTTTTAATTATGAATATTTTCTTAAATTTATATTTTTTAAATTATTAAATATTATAAATAGCTTTTATTAATAAATAATAAATATTATAATATTAAATGAAAAATATGTGAACTAATTAATATAAAATATTGAATAAAAAGAAATACAAAATTAAAATTTTAATATTTATTATTGAAAATTTAATTTACAGGAAAAAAAATCTAATTCTCAGGCGGCGGAAATTGGAAATCCGAAGGCGAAAATGGGGTCGTGGGCGGAGCCGTCGATGGTTCCCCTGTACAATCGTTATCCCGCATATAGGAGGAGAATTCGGGATCCGTCCGTTGGAAATACCCGATGAGCATCTCCAAACTCGAGAACTTCTTTTGGTTTTCTCTGTTCAGCTCTTCCATTTTCTGATTTTTTTTTAGAATCTACGCGTTTTGTTGTTTAATTAACGCGTTTTGTTCTTGAAGCATTACGTACTCGAGTGAATTGGTTTTCACCCCAATACGTCTACCCGTAGACTGTACGCGGTTCAGGCTACCAAGTCTATAAAGATGACCTCGGTCATCCGCAACAGAAGACTACAAAATAACAAAAACAAAATTTAAATAATAAATTTAATTATTTAATTAATTAGAAAAATATGTTATAAGAAAAAATTTTGAAATTTTTTTTTTACCTGAATGAAGATCTCATTCTTCTGTTTTGGAGTCAGCTCAATTGGACGAGAGGTTCCATCAGATGTTTCTGTTGGATCGACCTCCACGATCGCCATCTTCTCTTGGATGTTTCGTTCGTATGCTTCACAGATTTGTTTTGCTTTTAAATCTACATACGAACCATCCGGTCTTGTGTGAGTCTTTATAAAGACCTCACCTATTGAGACTGGTCGTCCCAAATTATGTTCCTTCACAGATATTGAAATAAATTTTATTTAATTACTACCACAAATGTTAATTAAATTAAAAAAAATTAACTTACCATTTCCTGCTGGACCTAAATATAGGATTTTGGCCCGACAAATATTTGTGCGGGCCAAGTCCGTCCCGAGCAGAGTTGTGGTTATGAGAAGATTTGGTACTTCTCTCGGTAGACATTTCTGTTCCCCAATAGTCTGTCATAATTTTATACAGACTTGGGGAAATCCATCGGGGACGTTTTCCAGTTGTATAAACCGTGCTCACCATCCCTTTCATCCGTCTTACGCAGACGGCCTCGAACTCTTTTTGTACCACCGGGGTGATCACATGATCCCAGGTGTACGATTGCTTGAAATTAAATTATAAAATATTAATACGTATTATTTAAATATTATAAATTAAATAAAATTTAAACAAAAAGTAACTTATCGCAAACTCTATGAAATATTTTTCCTCCCTCTCAGCAGGTACGATGGTCCAACTGTAGTACGGGCCGTCAAATTTATTTTTCAAAATTTTTGCGATTTGACAGGTAATAGCCCTGTTATCGCGATCAAACCTAATATTTCAATTATACTGAGAAATTTTAATGTTATATTAATATATTATTAAAATTATAATAAATATGCATTAAAAAAATTAAACAATTACAAAAATTATTACCACAATGTATTTGGAGCCGCTTGTGGAGACAACACTGTCAAATACTGCTCGCGGCCCGGAGTTTGTAACAAACTATCAAGAGTGATAGTTTGTTCATCCGTTCCCGCTTCGCAGTCGGGAATTTCTTCCTCCTCATGTTCATCCGATTTTTGAAACCGTGGAGGTGTTTGGGTTTCAGGAACGGAGTGAGGGGTAAAGGTATATTAGGGAGGGAGGCGGGATGCCGCTCTATTAGCAGATGGTGAAGGGTTCGAGGAGGCCAAAGAGGTTCCTCGGCCGGAAGACGATGCGATAGATCGTCTTCCACGACCTCTGAACGACCTACCGCTACTTGCCATTTTTTCTAATGGATTTGTGTTTAGAATGTGTTTAGAGAGTATTTTGATTAAGAAGTTTTGAGAGAATTGTGAAAAATGAGGGAAAACCTTGGTGTATTTATAGTTTTTTTGCGACCACGTATGTGGTCGCAAATCAGTGGCAAAATTTGAATTTAATTAATTAGTCACAAATCAGTCGCAAATTTGCGACTGATTTGCGACCACCAATTAATTTGGTGGGAAACGAAAACGTTCAAACTCCCACCAAATTAATTGGTGGTCACAAATCAGTCACAAATTTGCGACTGATTTGCGACCACGTTTGCAGTTTTCGATAAATGAACAAGTGGTCGTAAATCAATCGCAAATTTACGACTGATTTGTGACCACCAATTAATTTGGTGGGAGTTGAATTTCCGAAAACTTTCAAACTCCCACCCAATTAATTGGTGGTGGTCACAAATCAGTCGCAAACTTGCGACTGATTTGCGACCACTATTGTAATTTTCAAGAACAAAATGTTTCTTGATTATATAATTCAATGTTTAATTCTCGCAAACTGTTTTCATTTTGCTCGCATCAAAACGGAAAAGGAGAAGAGGATCTGGATGCAAAATGGAAACAACATCATGACAAATCAAGAAACATTCTTTAACAGGGAAAGGGAAAACTTCTTGATGAATACTACAATTGTCAAGTATAAAAAGGATATTGGAACATTCGAGAAATCCATCCAAAAATTGAGAGCATGCAACAATACTCCTTAGGTTTTCTGAAAAGTTTGTGAGAGATTATAAAAGGGTTAGTGAATGTTTGTGTTGGTTCACTCAAGCAAAAGTATGTATTTTATGACGTGAACAAAACATGTGAGAGTAGGATATCTTAGGTAGAGTAAGAATCGTTTTGGAGACAATCTACAGAAGTATAGTTGTATAATTATCAAATGTTAGATATGATTTGTTGTAATCAACTTAACAATATTCTAATTAATAAAGATATATTTTGTAAAGTGATTTTTGTCGAGTTTTTACACTAACAATACATGTGATGTTTGATATACATATCAAATGGTTAATCAAGGTTTGCAGCTTAAAAATGTCGGAATATTAAACTGAATATCATTTTTTGAGAAGCTAAAAATGAAAGAGATACCACTATCAATGAAGAAGTTACACAATCTCCCACTTTCTCTCTTGTTTGCACTCACTCGATTCTCTCTCTCTTTTTGAATACAATAACAAAAATAATAAATGTAAAAAAAATTAACTTTGTGCTTAAAAACACTTTTTCACATATTTTATAGAACTGAATCATTGTAATAAACTCGCACTTTTAGTTAAAACTATTGTAGCCATTGAAACAAGAAACATAGTAAATGCACAACTCGAAAACTCACTTGGTCTTATTATCCCTAACCGACGACATTACATAAGACCTTCAAACCTAGTTTAGAATCTCCGTCTTGGGGGTTGTTCGTTTGTTAATTCAGTAATTGCATGAGCCGGCCCTGAATTTAAGAAGGCCACAAGCGTTTTAAAAAAAGGTCGATCATAATACTTAAATCGAAAAACTTGATGAAATATCTTATTTTTATTTGTCATTGTAATAAGAGTACTTTTAAAATAATGATCGATTGTTTTATACTAATATTAAAGGACAAAAACATGGATTTGCTTTATTTAGGTTCAGTCCCGACCCTAATTGCATTAGATATAGTTTTGAAATGTTGTTCGTTTTGCTTCAACATGTTTTGAAATGCAAAATAGTGAGTGTACGAAAAATTGTAAAATAACGATTTCCCATGAAAATAACAAAATAGCAGTTTTCATGTAAATAAAATGTAAATAAAAATTTATCTCTCGTTACAACAACAAAATTATGATTTTAAATCAAATTTGTGAAATACCAGTTTTTCTATTAAACCACTAATAGTTTTTGACAAAATTATAAAAAAAATAGTTTTCTCGTTAAACCGTAAAATAACGGTTTTTCCATCAAACCACAAAGTAACAATTTTCTACTAAAATTTTAAAATACTGGTTCCCGTTAAAATCACAAAAATTATAATCTAAAAAATATTCTGAATTTAATGACTTCATTAAAATCAAAATTTATAAGTCATTTTAAATATTAATATGATAATGATCCAGTTGTAAATACAATGTAGATTATAAAAAAAAATTGTTATGTACATAAAGCATGTCCCTGTTGAATAATAATAGAGAGATAGAGATTTTAATTATTATACTGATTTTATTAATCTTATAAATTTTACAGAAGAAGAAGAGAGAAAGAAGGAAGAGAAAAAGTTACTTCATCTGAATGAAGTAACATACGTATTTATAGAGAAAGAGTAAGTCGGCAAACGTAAGTTTACATAAATAATCAGACGACATTGTTGACTTTTTCAACACTCCCCCTTGATTATTTATTATTATTAAATTATTGCGTTCTGCCTCGTTAAAAACCTTATCATGTAAAAACCCAACGGGATAAAAATCATGATAAGGGAAAAAGAGTACAGATACGCAATCTCCCCCTCGAAAAGATAGATATGTTTCCTTTTATAAGTCTCGCAGATGACGCATTCCAATATTCTGAACGTGTTTTCTGAACGTTGTCGTAGGAAGCGCCTTTGTAAACAAATCTGCTGCATTATCACTTGAACGAATGTACTCGACGTTAAGTTCTTGATTTTTCTCAAGTTCTTGGATATAGGAGAAAAATCTCGGAGGAATATGTTTTGTTCGGTCACTCTTGATGTAACCTTCTTTGATTTGGGTCACACATGCAGCATTATCTTCGAATAATTTTGTTGGCTCCTTATTGTTGATTAATCCACTTGCTCCTTCTATATGTTGAGTCATAGATCTGAGCCATACACATTCTCTGCAAGCTTCATGAAGGGCAATGATTTCGGCGTAATTTGAAGAAGTGGCAACCAAAGTTTGTTTTTGAGATCGCCACGAGATTGCAGTTCCACCAAGTGTAAAAACATAACCGGTTTGGGACCGAGCTTTGTGTGGATCCGATAAATATCCTGCATCTGCAAAACCAACTAAACCAAACTCGGGGTTTCTAGAATAAAATAATCTCAAATCAATCGTACCTTGGAGATAACGGAAAATATGTTTTATTCCACTCCAATGTCTTCGTGTAGGTGATGAACTATATCTCGCAAGTAAATTTATAGCAAATGCTATATCTGGTCGAGTGCAATTTGCGAGATACATAAGTCCACCGATAGCACTCATATAAGGTACTTCAGGACCTAATATGTCTTCATTATCTTCACAAGGTCGAAATGGATCCTTGTTTATATTAAGCGATCGATTAACCATTGGAGTACTCAAAGGATTCGCTTTATCCATATTAAATCGTTTCAATATCCTTTTCGTATAATTTGATTGATGCACAAATATCCCATCTTGGAAATGTTCAATTTGGAGTCCTAGACAAAATTTTGTTTTTCCAAGATCTTTCATTTCAAACTCTTCTTTCATATGAGTTCTTGCATTATTAACTTCCTTTTGAGTTCCAATTATATTCAGGTCATCTACATAAACAGCAATGATCACAAAGCCTGATGGGAATTTATTTATAAATACGCAAGGACATATCGCATTGTTAATATATCCTTTTTTCAACAGATATTCACTTAAGCGATTATACCACATGCGTCCGGATTGTTTTAACCCATATAATGATCGTTGTAATTTGACTGAATATAGTTCTTTGGGTCCTTTAGAGATCTTTGATCCTTCTGGGATCTTGAATCCTTCTGGGATTCTCATGTATATATCACTATCAAGGGTTCCATACAGGTATGCAGTCACAACATCCATAAGGTGCATTTCTAACCTTTTGGATGATGATAAACTCATTAAATATCTAAATGTAATTGCATCCATGACCGGAGAATATGTTTCTTCATAATCTATTCCCGGCCTTTGAGAAAATCCTTGTGCAACAAGACGTGCTTTATATCTAGTGACCTCGTTTTTCTCATTCCTCTTCCTTACAAAAACCCACTTGCACCCAACTGGCACTACATCTTCAGGTGTAATGACAATGGGTCCGAAAACATTTCTTTTTTGTAGAGAGAATAATTCATTTCTCATGGCTGCCATTTTTCCCAATCAGATCTTTTTTGACATTCTGTTACAGACATTGGTTCTGCATCATCATTTTCATTTTCAATTTCTTTGGACACAAAAAAGGAGAATATTCCATTAATGTCCTCTATTTCATTTCTAACCCATAATTTTCTATTTTGGGTATAGTTAATTGAAATCTCATATGTTTCTATATTGCGTTCGTCTTCTGGACGGAGTTCCACTTCATGGTTTTCAGAAACTTGTTTGCATATGTCTTCCGGATATTCCGTTTGAGTTGGTTCCTCTATAACCTTTTCACAAGTATTTTCGAGACGCTTTTTGTAAGGTTCTTCCAGAACCTTTTGATTTTGTTCTCCCAAATACTTTTTCTTACGGGATTTTTATCTTTTGAGCCCATCGGTCTCCCCCTCTTTAACTGAACTCTGGGTTCATTTATTTTATCGCCATCAACATGTTCTACAGGAACATTAATTCTTGATGGGACATTCACAGCGGGTATATATGATTTCGTCACTCGTTTTGTATCTGTGAATGCATCTGGCAACTGGTTTACAATATTTTGCAAATGTATGATTTTCTGAACTTCCATTTCACGTTGTTTTGTGGGAGGATCAAGATACAACAAAGATGGTGTACACCATTTAATATCTTCTTGGAGTTGTTTAATTCCTCCCCCTAACGTAGGAAATTCTTCTTCATCAAAATGACAATCGGCAAATCGTGCCGTAAACATGTCACCAGTTCGTGGTTCAAGTACCGAATAATACTTGATGATATAAATCCAATATATATTCCTAATCTTCTCTGTGGCCCCATCTTTGTTCTTTGTGGTGGGGCTATAGGAACATAAACCGCACACCCAAAACTCGGAGATGAGATACATCAGGCTTCTGGCCAGATGTTAATTGTAATGGGGAATATTCATGATATGCACTTGGTCTTATTTGGACCAATCCTGTCGCATGCAATATAGCATGACCCCATACTGAAATTGGGAGATTTGTTCTCAATATTAACGGTCTCGCAATGAGTTGCAACCGTTTTATCAAAGACTCAGCCATACCATTTTGTGTATGAACATGCGGAACCGGATGTTCAACATCGATTCCGAGAGCCATACAATAATCATTAAAGGCTTGTGACGTGAATTCACCAGCGTTGTCAAGTCTTACTTTCTTTATAGTATAATCAGGGAATTGAGCTATTAACCTGATTATTTGGGCAATGAATCTTGCGAAAGCCATATTTCGTGTGGTTAACAAACACACATGTGACCATCTACTAGATGCGTCAATTAAAACCATAAAATACCGAAATGACCCACATGATGGGTGAATAGGCCCATATCACCATGTATTCTTTCTAAGAATACTAGGGATTCATTACTAATTTTGGCTGGTGATGGCCGAGTAATAAGTTTTCCTTGAGAACATGCTTTACACGAAAACTCGTATGATTGAAAAGTCTTCTGGTTTTTCAATGGGTGGCCATTAGAATTCTGCACAATTTTTCTCATCATAACTGATCCAGGATGTCCTAGTCTTTCATGCCAGACTTTGAATGTACTCGTAAACTTCTGGTTTACCGTAATATACGATTCAATTATATTTATTTTTGTGTAATATAATCCAGAGGACATCATTGGTAATTCTTCCAATATTTGTATCTGCTCCCATGTAATGCAAAGATATTCAATGTTATTTTTGCTCATTGTCTCTATGTGATATCCATTTGTACGGATGTCTTTGAAACTTAATAAGTTTCTATGAGACTTGGGGGAATATAAAGCATCATTTATTTCAAATTTCGTTCCTATTGGCATTGAAAAACTAGCTCTTCCGGAGCCTATGATAATATTTGCATTACCCGATATTGTATTTACGCTTCCAGCGGAATTTTTCATTTTGAGGTAGGAGAAAAACTTTTTATCTTTAAGTATTGTATGCGTTGTAGCACTGTCTGCTAGGCATATATCTCCATTCTCACTCTCAAAATGATACATTTTCTGTATTAAAATATTGATAAAGATGTATTAATAAATGTTAAACACACATATTTCAAAATCAACTTATATTATAATAAAACTATTTTACATTAAGTAATTAAAGTTCAAACTTACATATATTTTTTTTTTAAAAGACATTAAGTTTTGTTTTTGTTCGTAAGGAAACTAAATACAACTTTATATATATAACATTAAACTTAATTATCTTGTTCTTTGGTATTCTCGGAATCAACCAGAAAATCAGCAACATCGAGATATGCATTTCCATCGAAGGAAAGTCCGGGTTCATCCGAGATAAAGTTGGTTTCACTTTCTTTTCCTTTTTGTTTCTGTGATTCTTGATACAGATTAGCCAAATGTTTTGGTGTACGACAGGTACGAGACAAATGACCTTTCATGCCACATCTGTAACAAACATTTTCATATTGTATATTTTGGCGTACAACAGGTACGCGACCAACTTCATTTTCGTGGACTTTATTCTTTCTCCCGAATTTGAATTCATTAGGACGAAAAAATCTTCCTCTTCCACGTCCACATCCACCTCCTCGTCCACGTCCACGACCACGACCATGGCCTCGACCACGTCCATGTCCTTGCCAATTATTATAACTGGATGATGCAACATTCACTTCTGGGAATGGAGCTGATCCAGTGGGACGAGATTGATGGTTCATCATCACAAGTTCATTATTTTGTTCAGCAACAAGGAGAACTTGCATTAACTCCGAATAACGAGTATATCCCTTTGCTCGATATTGTTGTTGCAGGATTACATTTCCAGGATGAAATGTTTGGAGAGTTTTTTCAATCATATCATAATCACTTACTTTTCTCCACATAATATCATCTTAGAAGTGATTCCGAACAACGCGGAATTATATTCACTTACACTTTTATAATCCTGAAACCGAAGGTTTAACCACTCATGTTTGGCTTTTGGTAAGATCACATATTTTTGGTGATCAAACCTATCTTTGAGTGATTGCCAAAGATCTGCAGGATCTTCTTTTGTGATATATTCATCTTTTAAACCATCATGGATATGGTGGCATAAAAATATCATGGCTTTTGCTTTTTTCTCATCGGATGTTGTTTCCGACCTATCGATGGTGCAAGAAGGTCTTNAGGCAGCGCCTACCATATAATATTCAGAAGCCAGAGCCTACCATATAATATTCAGAAGGCAGAGCCTACCATATAATATTTAGAAGGCAGAGCCTACCATATAATATTTAGAAGGCAGAGCCTACCATATAATATTTAGAAGGCAGGGCCTACCATATAATATTCAGAAGGCAGAGCCTACCATATAATATTCAGAAGGCAGAGCCTACCATATAATATTTAGGAGGCAGTGCCTACCATATAATTTAGGAGGCAAAGCCTACCATATAATATACACATGTATTAATAAAACAGAATTTTACCTTATTTTAGTATCTCAGGTAGATGGTAGAAACACTCGTGCTGATAACGTGTTGAATAATAATAGAGAGATAGAGATTTTAATTATTATACTGATTTTATTAATCTTATAAATTTTACAGAAGAAGAAGAGAGAAAGAAGGAAGAGAGAAAGTTACTTCATCTGAATGAAGTAACATACGTATTTATAGAGAAAGAGTAAGTCGGCAAACGTAAATTTACATAAACATTGTTGACTTTTTCAACAGTCCCTTTTATTTATTTAATTTTCAATTACATTAAGATAATATATACATATAACTTCTAGAAAGAAAGAAAACTCTAAAACCAGTAGGAAACTTAATGAACACTAAAAGGTAAAAGTAAACATCCAGACGCGCTTGCATTTCTGGCTTCATTCAGTCCACTCTCCACCGTGGACTAACTTCTTATGAATTACCTGTTTTACCCCTGCAGCTAAATCCTTACACGCCTAGAACGTAAGGGTATATATGGTATGTACTATGTACAAGGAACCGACAACGAAAAGGAGATGACCGTTTGATAGATCCGTAAAATCAAAATCTCAGGCGTTTCAAATCATTTAATTATTATTCATTCCAATTTCTTTTCTTTTTCAGTTCCAACGCTTCACTCGGAATCTGATTCTCGTACGATTGAATTCGAATACATCCACTTGCATTTTCTCCAAAGTACCAATCAAGAGAGTGATCTGATTCCTGTAATTGTGAAGAACCAGAGAGGTTTTTCTTTTATTCATTGTTGATGGCGAATCGTGGCGCTATGATGGTAGAAGAAATGATGGAATCTGAATCCGTTGCGTTAATGAAGGCTGCTGCCGTGGCTTCTTCACCGGCGACTCCAAAGACGGTTATGGTGAAGGAAGAGGACGCTCATCATCCATACGCGTTTCACGTTTCCGGACCGAGAAACGTAGCTTCTCCTAACTGGAGAGATCTCATCAATTCTAGTTGGTAAGTTTTTTTCAGCTCTACGGAACTATTATTGCTCTGTTGAAATTAGTTTCTGCTTTTGGGTTTCTTCGTCGATCTGTGAAAATTTAAAACTGAGTTTTGACGCCTTTGATTGAATCTCAAATTTCTGAGACAACAACTTGAATATCGAGAAACCACCTGTTTTTTTTCTTCTTTGCAAGTCATTTGTCTAAATTTTCTCTTACATATGTTTTTTAAAGGCTGAAGCTAATCCTGTTATATATGTAGGAAGGACCCTAACTACAAGAGAACAGTAATGGCATGCTTTATTCAAGCAGCATACTTGCTTGAACTCGACAGACAAGACAACCGAAACGAGCAAAACGCACTCGCTCCAAAATGGTGGATTCCTTTCAAGTACAAGTTATCGCAAACGCTAATTGACGAGAGAGATGGATCCATATTTGGCGTTGTTCTTGAATGGGATAGAGCAGCTGCAATGGCAGATTTGGTCTTAATCAGACCCACTGGGGCACCTAGAGCAGTACTTGCGTTGCGAGGAACCATACTGAAGAGTCTTACGATGAGACGTGACATAGAAGATGATCTTCGGTTTTTAGCTTGGGAGAGCCTTAAAGGTTCTGTTAGGTTTAATGTCGCTCTTGCGGCGCTGCAATCAGTAGCAAATAGATATGGGAGCAGGAATGTGTGTATAGTGGGTCATTCTTTAGGAGCTGGTTTTGCTCTACAAGTTGGTAAAGCCTTAGCTAAAGAAGGGATATTTGTGGATGCTCATTTGTTCAACCCACCTTCTATATCTCTGGCTATGAGCTTAAGAAACATTGGTGAAAAAGCTGGTGTTGCTTGGAAAAGACTCATGTCAATGCTTCCTCCGAAAAGCGAGCCTGTGACACCAAATGTTCATGAAGGAGAGATTGCTCCTGCAAGTGTTTCAGGGTTCAGGAACTGGGTACCGAGTTTCTACGGGCAGAACCAGAAATCTTCTGTGGATTTGAGAAAATGGGTACCTCATTTATATGTGAACGATAGCGACTATATCTGCTGCCATTACACTGACCAGGATGGTGTAAATGAAAACAGACAAGTGAGCAACAAGGAGAACAATGGTCCTGTAGCAAACGCTAATCCTCAAGCAGCAGCAGCAAAGCTTTTTGTGATGTCAAAAGGGAAACAGAAGTTTCTTGAGGCGCACGGGCTTGAACAATGGTGGTCAGATAATCTAGAGCTTCAATCAGCTATTCACAGCAGCAGGTTGATCAGTCAGCAACTCAAGTCATTATACAGTATCAAGTAAACATCACGAGTGTTGATTCAGCATGCATAATGGTAACAAACCCATCTCAACTGTTCAATAAATCCATCTCTATTGTTCAATAAACACACCGCTCTTTTTTCTTTCTATCTTTATGATATCAGTAAGAACATTTTTCAAAAAATTTAACAACATATAAGTATATGAAAGATCAGTTGTGTTTGATCTTCAACATTTTGTATTACATTGCTGGCATCAGATATTGCTGACCAAAAATCTCAGTTATAACTTATTATAAGGGAAAAAGAATAATAGAGCAAGGTAATAAAATATTGTATTGGAATGATGACCACAAATACTCGTTGGATAGCAACCAACACCAACGTAAACATATCTTCCCATGTGGAGATTTCAGATTGGTGATTTACTAATTGCAATGTGCCAGAGAACTCAACGGCCGCAATAATCATTATGTGGGCACAAAAGAAACACACAAATTGAGAGTTTGTTAATAAATTTTGAAGAAAGGTACAAAGAAAACAAATGCCATGTGTTTTCGACCAACATTGTTTGATTTATGTTTTATAAAATCAGACAGGACAGGAACATACTACCAGAATCCAACTCAAAATATGCAACAAAACAATTTCAGAATCCAGACACTAAAGAGTCTAAATTAGACTGTTCCTAGATTTAAATAACTCAATCAAGCATTTGAGAAAAGGATCAGGTTCTTGAGGTTTAGAGGACAAGAAGAAAAAAAAATTGAAAGGATCAAACTCTGATATGATTACCTCACCAAGAAAATGAACAAGTGGAATACAACTCCAGAGATATTATTGTTGTCTACAGACTAATCAGCAATTAATCTCTCTACTTCAATCAGCCAAGCCTTATGAACAATCAATAACATATCAAGAAAAAAAAAAAAAAACAAGAATCGCCCTTGTGAATATATATGTTTCTTACATACAGGTTGATACCGTATCCGCGCTGTCTCCTATGGCCTTGCAAAGACACCCCAAATCTTACTCCGGGCAAGATTCTCTGCTAATTTCTTAGCTCCTTCAACATCCATCTCCACAAGCTTTTGCAAATGCAAGCAAGCACCAGCAGAAATCACTTGTTTCCTGCATTTCTTAGAAGTTACAAGCAGTTCCAACACAGACACTGTGTATCTCTTGTCCAGTTTCTTAATCTTTGGATCCAAAAGTTGAACAAGACTGAGTACACCCTTCTCACTTTTCTTGAAAATCCTTCTGTTGCTTGTGCAAACCAACAAGGTTGATAGCGCTTTAGAAGCTGCTTCTTTCTCTTCCATGGCTTTACCATCCAACATATCAATCAATGGACCAATGCATCCATTTTCACCTATTTCTTTTCGGCTTTTTGAGCTGAAACCTAGTGAAGAAACTGCCTCAGCAGCTGTAATTCTCACACTTAGAACCCCACAACTCAACACTGGAACCAAATGAGGGATAAATCCTTCGGAGATAACAATCTCTCTGACAATAGGGCACAAAGCTAAGTTTTTTAGAAGCGAAACTGCTACCTCAAGGCTCTTAGCATTGGAAACAGAATCCCAGAAACTCTTTAGACATGGAATTCCTCCTTCCCTAACGACAGATATCATCATATTCTCATCCTCACATGTTAAATTAGCCAAACACCCTACAGCATTCTCTTGAGCTAAAGCCGTACCTGAAGAACCCAGAGAAATAAGAACGAAAATAGCGTTTTCCTCGATGAAATTCTCTTTGGTTTCTGCAAATGAAGCTAAATTCCTCAAGACACCCGCGGCGAAACCCTGGGAGCCAGGAGTCCCGGCTTGGCAGATTTCAAGTAGAGACGAGATTCCTCCTCTGCAACCAACCGCTCTCGCATTCTCCTTGGAGAAACTTAGGGCTTGCAGAACAATACAAGCCTTCTCTTTAGCGAAGCCACTTCCTGATTCCAGGACACGAAGGAGGTGGTTCACGAGAGACAAGCCTTCAGCTATCAACACATGTTTACTGCTCTCCACCGTCGAGATTCTAGAAATTACGGCTACGGTCTTCTCCTTCATACCTAAAGAACACGAATCAAGCAGCCGAACCAGAACGGGGACAACTCCCTGAGCTACGGAGATCATCACGTTCTTATCATCTTCCTGAAGTAGTTCAAGCAACGAGTCAATTGCTGAATTCTTCGATTCTAATCCACCGATCTGCAATCGAATAACCAGATTCCTCGCCTCTAAGCGAACCGCTTCCTTCTTCGATGATATCGAAAATCTCGAAACATATTCGTTATTCAACAGAAGACCATTCCTAATCAGAACCACAGCATCTTTCACATGTCGGTCGAGCCTCGCCATAATCGAATCGACTTCGCTCTGCGTCTTGAGCTTTCCCTCCGCCAAATCTGGTCCCTCACACCTCGCCGCAACAGAAACCGCGTCATTGAGCGTCTCCCGGATCGACATAAGAAGATCCACAGAAAGCTTGTTGAACGAAGACCCAGCGAAATCAGAGAAATCAGCGAGCTGTGTCTTAAGATCGACGAGTTTGGCGCGAATGGAAGACCATTTGCACTTGAAACTGAGAAGGTTGGGGATACGATCAAGGAGTGAGGAGATAACCTCCGTCAAACTCCTGACACCGTCGTTATCAGGCACCGGCATCGGAGGAAGACGGTGCGGGAGTTAGGCTTTGAGAGGGGAGAAAGAGATAGAGAGAGGTGTGTGAATTAAGTGATAGCTGCTTTGCTTTTGTGCCAGTTAGGAATGAGCGAAATACAGAGGGAAGGAAAGTGCGTCCACGCGCTTTTTGATAGCGCGTTTCGTCAACCAATGATCAGACTCCTAACAATGTGAATGCTAAATCAAAGGGAAAGTGTAACGACAAAAAAAATATTAAAGCAATGGGTTAGTATGCGTTGACCAATGACTTCAAATTATTGCCATGCAAATCTAACGTATTTTATTACAATAATAAAAGTAATTCTTAAGTGCTCGAGCTTTACATTTACATGAAGTTTTATATTATTAATAAAAAATGATATAAATAATTAAAAACCTATATTTTTTACTAGGCCTGGGTTTTCGGTTTTTTCGGTTTATCCGGGTCGGTTTACCCAGTTTTCGGGTTTTTCGATTTGAGAAAAAAACGTCCGAAAGAAATTTTTTTAACAATCGGTTCGGTTCGGTTTTTTTATCGGTTTAATCGGTTCGGTTTTAAGTAAATAAAACTGTTCCGAATTAAACCGAAATTTAATTTATTTTTGGTTTAACAAATTTAAATTTAGATTTTTATCGGGTTATTTCGGTTTATTACGGTTTATTTCGGTTTTTCACTTTTTATTTCGGTTTATTTTGGTTAACTTCGGTTAATTTCGATTTATCCGGTTAATTTTGGTTTATCCGGTTAATTTTGGTTTATGGGTTTATCCGGTTGCTTCTCTGCCTCCAATGCAGCACGGACGCATTGTCTGGCTCTTGTGCTCTGAGGGTGAGGGAATACTCAAGCTTGTGAGCCATGTATCTGAACCAAGTCGAGATTGAAGCCATGGGCGAAACTTAGAAGAGCTTCGTTTTCAAAAAGTGAATGCTAGGGATTTCGAAGAGAGCTTCTCCGCCACGAAATCAGCCGCCGTGGTGTCAGTCTTCTCCGCGTCGTCGCCGTCTTGGTCGATAGGAAGAACAACAACAACAACCCTATGATTCTACCGTTTTGAATCAAAACGGTAGATCCATGAACTCATAAGATAAAAAAGATCTGTCACGGACTCACGGGGACAAAAAAAAAAAGAAAACTGAACAAGTTTGCAAACCCACCTAAAAAGAGTAACCGCAGGGAAAAAAACTTAAACACACCCAAAGAAACAAAAGAGAAGAAGAAGACTAAAACACACCCGAAGAAACAAAAAAGAAAGAGGAACAGAAGAGAAAACCGAAAGAGAAGAAGAAGAAGAAAAATCACTAAAGGAGGAACTCGGCCGCAGGGAGAAGAGAGAGAATGAAGTGAAAATTGTGGCAAAAAAAATTAGGGTTTTCATTTAAATAGGGCTGCGATTTCGGTTTCTAAAAACCGGTCGGTTTTCTATTACCGAACTGAACCGAATTATAAACCGAATAAAATTAATTATTTATCCGATCGGTTTACTGAATAAATTTAAAACAAAACTGAAAACCGAATTTCTCGGTTCGGCCGGTTCGGGTTTTTCGGTTTATGCCGAAAACTCAGGTCTATTTTTTACAGTTAGTTTCATAACCACTGATGATGTTCAAAGTATATCAAACTTGCATTAATTAACATTCCATTTTCGTGCATTTTTGTTCCTGGTTAAAAAAATGAACAAGAAAGTTTAATACATTAAAATAGCATATTTTTAAATTTATCTTCAAAATCTAGTACATTAAAAATAAAATTCCTAAAATAATATAAATTATTATATAAAAATAATTACTTATTTAAATAAACTATATATAAATTAAAATCTAATATTTAAGATTTTTTCAATTTAAAATTTAAATTTTATTTATTATAAAAAAAATTTGAATTATTTTAATATTAAATTTATATTATTTTGGAATTTAAATAATTAATGTTATATTTCAAACAAAAATTTGAAACAGTGTTAGTTTAGACAATTGCACAATACTAAACATTCAATCATTACAATACATTTTTAGTTTAATATACATTCAATAACGCATAATCATTTTAAATGAATTTCAATTTATAATTGGGATTTTCGACATATCCGTATACAAATATTGTTACAGACATAAATTTAAGTTAGCTTTCGGTTTGAAAAGAGAATCGGTTTAGTTTTCAAACACAAAAGGATATTCTCGAATGAATTGGAAAGTTAAGGGAAAATTTATAAACTAACTAAAGGTTTGGGCTTGCGAACATGGCCTATGCTATTGACGAGATCTTTACGTGTACACACAGGGAACATGTTGATGTTCTTGACAACTTTCAATCGCCATTGAACATATGGGAAACTCAACTGATCACGCGACGTGTATCGAACCACTTCATTGAACCAAAGGCACATGAAAAGCTTCGTCAATGGAGTGTGTTCTCTCACAATCACAAAGGCTTCACACAAAGCTATAAGTTGAAAACACACAAACTTCATCATCTTCCAAAGTCTAAGAAATTTTTGTTGCAGTCGAAAAAATTTACCTTTTTTCCCGTTGAGTTTTTTATCTTCGGGTAATTTGTCATTGCGGTATTGATTTATCTGCATTTCTACTTCTTCGGATGTAGCTTTGTGTTTTCTGACGACAGCTTTTGCCTCGTCGTATACACTACTTCGAGCTCCATGTTCTGATATTGCAATCACTGAGTTTGTTCGCCAAAAAAGAGCATCTAATACACCCAATGTGTCCCTTCTAAACTAAGACTTCGAGTCTACCCAAATCGAATATTTGGTGTAACATTCCGTACCTAAATTTAAACTGTGAAGTCCACAAAACTAGAATTGAGGGTATAACGTATAATTATTTTAAAACCTAATTAACCCTACTGAGTATATAAGATGTTGTCAAAATGGATTAGATGCAGCCGTTCATCAAAAACAAAAACAAAGCATGAACTATTTTAACCTATAAGCAGAAGGGAGACATAAGCAGAAACATGCAAAGGCAGAATTTTGAGGATCTAAAAGAAGAGTCATAGAGTACCGTGAACACATCAGTAACGTTTAGAAACCCAGTGAACAAAATACTTCATGCAAAGAACAATGTGTGCCTTTGACGTAGAAGAATAGTATACCTTTGGGATTTTTCCATTAAGCCTTTGGTCAATAAAAGGCAGATCCTTTACGACCACAATTCGCCAATTTCCAATGTATCCATTCTTGCCAATCTTATGACCTTCTGCTTCCTGTGCCGCGAGTGTAACTTCATCCCAAAATGCAACGTAGCAAACTTGCATCCACAAAACTCTTTCAGGATTAGAGGCAGCAGACAAAATAGTTCGACAAAGGCTAACGATTTGTTCAAAATGCTTACACAATATGTACAAGGAACAGTTCAAGAGCAGTGGATACCAGAAAATCAGAGTGACCAACCTTTTGACTTGATGCCTTAGACATTCCAATAGGTTCATAAAGGTTGTCCCCACCGCCAAACGCACAAGTAGAGACTACTACTTCACAACTTTGCATAAACTTCTTATCCTCATCTGAAATTCTAAATCCCCCATTCTCGTTGAAAAACCTCGTTGAAAAACCCACAATGCACTGAAACTGTTTCATTTATCTGATGCAACAAAAAACACAACATTCAGCAATCAAGAACTTCGAGAACCCTAGAGTTATGGGAAACCAAAGTTCTTAGCCTTGTAGAGTTACCAAGTTATGACCTGAAAACTATTCTCTCTCAGCAAAAGTCTGGTTTCCCGTAAATAAATTAAAACATGTCCCATTAGCACGAACATCTTTCTTTACGTCCATAGAAGAATCTGTATCGGTTAGATACACAACTTCCTTAACAGGAGAGCTTGAATCTTTATTCTCTAAGATATCAAGATGCTCAAGCTCTTCAGGAGGCAGAAGCTTCAAACAACCTAACGCAATCCATAGACCACTTTCTCAGGCTCATTCCACAACACATAAAATCTATCAACACTCAAGTTTTAACTAATCAATAGCTGATTAAAAGAAAGTCTCTTGCTATGTAAAGCAAACATCTTTTTCCACAATCATTCTTCTTCTCTAAACCAATAGGAGAGATTTGATTAAAGTTAAAATGAAAAAAACGGAATGACCGAGCTTACGTTGCCTAACACCACCAATAACCTTTGTCGTGGGATCCAATCTATTCAAATTTCTTTCATTTTTCTTGCTGGGGCTCTCTTTTCCGCTCAAATCTGGATATTTCAACTCACTGAGATTCGGATTCGCAGACTTCGTCGCGATCCTCGTTGATTCAAATACTAGCAATCCGACTACGAGAAGAAAAACGAACACGATCCAGTACATAAGGAAAAGCCTGAGAAAGGACCGTGGAAGCTCGAAGCTGGTTCAATGACCCGGTTTCTTCCGCTTTCTACGGGTTTGAGCGGATCCGGTTCAAATCGTTAGACTCGTCGTCCGACACTAAAATCGATACGCTGTTGTTGGTGCTGCTGAACATTTTGATTATGCTGTTAGGACCTTCTAGCTGGAAAAAATTTTGGTAGAAAAAATAATTATGCTGAAAAACAAATTGTTGGAAGGAAATTGTCACAAGAAGAACCTTTGATTTCATAAAGTCCAGCCAAAAAGGAACGTTTGATGGAAATTTTATTATCCGCCTGGTCTAAATCAATTTTGGTTTATGGTTTAAAGTCTTTGTGTTTCGTAATCTCGGTTTACAATTGTAGTCATGGTCTCTGTAAACCAACTTTTAGAATTATCAAACAAAGAAGTGATCTTAGAAAAGTGTTGTTGAAGAAGAATAGCGATGTTAAAAGACGAAGGACAATATCAACAACTAGCGATATCTTTTGTTGTTCGTTTGGATTCTAATCACCTCATTGATTTCCTCCTTCAAATCATTGTCGAAAGTATGTTCGATCTTCTCAGTTTGCAGAAGGTAATACAATTGAGGAAGCTTATCGAGAAAAAAACATATTTTAACCTTAAATTCTTAAAGCTCGAAGTAATTTTCTCTTTTTTTTTTCAAGCAACAGGGAGAGAATCTTCCTGCTTCTCTTCCAAGGAAGTAGTGGGAGTGCCACTTCCACCATTGAGCACACTGACTTTACCTTCAGAATCAACGTCCACAATCACTGAGTCTCCTTTTATCTCTCTCGCAAGCATCTTCTCTGCCATACTATCTTCTAAAAGCCTCATGATTGCTCTTCTGCATCATGTTGAAAACATCTGGGTGTGCTTTTTCAATCTCGTCGAACAGAACCACAATGTAAGGGCGCCGTCGAACAGAAATTAGCTGACCTCCTTCAGTGTATCCGACATATCCAGGAGGTGAACCTATGAGTTTCGAGACGGTGTGCCTCTCCATGAACTCACTCATGTCTAGACGAATCATAGCTTCTTCAGATCCAAAGTAATAAGCTGCCAACGCTTTGGCAAGCTCGGATTTCCCCACCCATGTTGGACCAGAGAATATGAAACTAGCAATTGGACGATTAGGGTTTTTGAGTCCAACACGTGCACGGCAAATGGCTCGGCTTATGGCTTTAACAGCTTCGTCTTGGCCTATGACACGTTTGTGGAGGGTTTCTTCCATCTTGAGGAGGCGATCAGACTCATCGGTTGATACCTTCTCTATAGGAATACCAGTCCATGAAGACACAATGTGTTGGATGTCTGACTCCGTGACCCTAGGACCTTCCTCACCACTCTCACTCTCTGCTTTGCTCATCTCCTTGCCTTTTGCTTGGATAGCAGGTATCTCAGCTCTGAGTTCAATCTCTCTATCCCGAAGCATCCCAGCCTGAAATGATATTTCATCTCTCAAGACTGATATTGTCCCCTAAACCGATAACAAGAGTTTTTCAAATGAATATAAAGAAGGTTTGTACCTTCTCAAAGTCTTGGCCACGAATAGCTTCATTCTTCTCCTTTGTTATCTGCCTAAGTTCCTTCTCAAGCTCCCTAGCTTCCTCCGGGACCTTCATAATTGAGCAGGTCAATAATGATCAAAAATGAAAATGAAAACTAACAGAAACCTGGCATGTGATTCCACCATACATGTGCATGACGAAGTCGAACCCGAGAACCAGCTTCATTGATCAACTCAATTGCCTTGTCAGGAAGGAAACGATCACTGGAATCAAAGGACAATCAGAGATGTAAGAAACATTTATGATAACCTTAGTTTACAGAAAACTAATCTGATAGATCATTCACCTTATATACTGGTATGAAAAATGTGCAGCTGCTACTAATGAATCGTCGGTGTAACGAAGCTTGTGGTGAATTTCATATCGCTCTCGCAGACCCTTCAGGATCTGAATAGTTTCATCCACAGTAGGTTCAGGTACTTTCACTGGCTGGAATCTTCTTTCCAACGCAGGGTCTTTCTCAATGTGCTTGCGGTATTCGTCTAATGTGGTGGCTCCAATGCACTGTCGGGATAACATTTAATACCCATAATAAATGACACGGAAGTGCAGAACATTTTTATGTAAACTGGTTCAAACTGAATAATTACCTGCAATTCACCTCTAGCTAGGGCTGGTTTTAAAATGTTAGTTGCATCAATTGCACCTTCAGCTGCTCCAGCCCCAATCAAAGTATGCACTTCATCGATAAATAAGATGATCTCGTCACTCTGTTTTATTTCCTCCATAAGCTTTTTCATCTCTCTTCAAACTCTCCACGATATTTTGTTCCAGCAACAAGTAGACCCATGTCAAGTGTTATAACCTGAAGTTATACACACAAAAAACGCAACAACCATCAGATCACTGTCGTCTACAAACACTACCCAGCATTATCATAGGAAATTAGTTGTGACCTGATTCTAAAGTCTAAATTGTTAAGTACGTTGTTTATATCATTACAGAAACAAAAACAAAAAGTATGGATATTTTCTCTCACAAGAAAGTGTCAGAGTTAATCTGTGCATACCAAAAAGCACACAGAGCATATTATTCATTAAATAATAAGTTATCGACATCAATTATGTCCATTCTCAGCACATAACTTATGCAGTAACCCAATAAATTGGAATTTTTGACTCATGAAATGTGGGCATACATGTTATGATGCGTGCATGGAAGATTTGAACTCAACGAAATAAGACTGGACCTCATACTCATTAAAAACCATTGACTGATTATATTTAATCTTTTCAACAAGAGAAATGTGTCGTGCTTACCTTCTTCCCTTCAATGGTTTTAGGAACATCTCCACTGGCAATACGATGTGCAAGTCCTTCAGCAGTAGCTGTCTTACCAACACCAGGTTCTCCAATAAGACATGGGTTGTTCTTGGTTCTCCGGCCAAGAATTTGCACCACCCGTTCTATTTGTGGCTGCCTTCCAACAATTGGGTCCAATTTACCCTAAAGGCAAAATGAAATATTATACTAAAGTCTCTGCAAGCAGATCTCATGTGGACACTTCATCAAATAACTACCTCCTCAGCCAGTTTCGTCAAGTTGGTCCCATACTCTTCAAGAGTTGGCATCTTATTGCTGCTGCTTCCTCTACCAACATTAGCAGTGACCTCATTGTTCTCACCCACCATGCGTATCACCCAGTGATCCAATTCAATCAAGTTATTGACACTTTCTTCTATCAATTTCAAAAAAATATTAAAGGAAATTGAACATATCAGTTTACCACATAAGTCTACTTTACCTAAGTACGAATATTACTAGAATCAGCACCTAAATTCTCAAGAACCCGGGCAGCAACACCTTCACCTTCACGAAGCAACCCAAGAAGAAGGTGCTCGGATCCAATGTAGTTGTGACCTGATATTCACACATAAAGTAATTAACATAATGAAATAGGTGCTCGGCACAAGAAAAAGAAAGTGCATACAAGCTGGGACAAATGAGCTTCCCATGCGAAACAGCTAACAGTAGGGATGCTGGGAAAAAACATAAGCGTGAAGCACATAAATATGATCATTAGTACTTAATATTACACAACCATCAAAGTGGATAATACACTTAAAAACAATCAACATAGAGATTCCAGATACAGGGGAAACGATGAAAGTAAAGGACTTGCTAAAGAGAAGGAAATTTACCAAGTTGACGAGCTTCTTCCAGTGAAAGTTCAAGAACACGCTTTGCACGAGGAGTAAATGGGATCTCAACAACAACAAATCCACTGCCCCTTCCAATAATCTTCTCTACCTCCACTCTAGGTTAATCCCCATGGATTTCAAAACTTTAGCAGCAATTCCAGTACCCTCACCAATGAGACCTAGAAGGATTTGCTTGGTCCCCACAAAATTGTGACCTAGTCTTCTGGCTTCCTCCTGGGCAACTATAATAACTTTGATAGCTTTTTTCAGTAAACCTTTCAAACATTGCTTTTGCCATACACAGGCTGGCTTTCCCCTTTGGCACATTCATTGCATGCCGAATCTTCGAATGGAAATCTTGATGGGTTCTTCCTAGAGTGTCTAAGACACTGTTCCCACGTAATCCCAAAAATCCTTACATTCTTAATCCAGACACTGGTAGCTGACTACGTAGCTGACTACACAGCATTTTCACAGGTCTTTTCGATCTACCAGATCCACGAGAGGGAACGTTGCTCTGGTAACAGGCCAAAGATGGGGGAGTAGATTGAGCCAGCACCCTTGTGGCCATAGCCATGACTTCCTACATTATGAAGAAAATTTTCGGCAACAGAGAAAAGGAGTTAGTAAACGATCACTCCACCTGAAGAAACTCTCAGTATAACCTGAACATACGTTATAGAAACAGAATAAACGCATAAAACATTAATCAAATGAAGCTCAAGTCCGATTCAGACAAATAATAAAGGATTTAGTGATTTACAAACTATCAAATCGAAAAGCAAAGTGAACAAGACTTCAAAACCAGAATCATCGATTGTAAAGCTGGGTTTGAACGACACGAATCATTTACAAAGCTGAAAACAGTGAGTAAAAAAATACAAGTTCAGAATAATGAGAAAAAGTGAAACAACTTTGAAAAGTGATTACCGAAATAAAACTTCAGCTAAGAAAGTTAAAATTCCACTTAATTCGGATCAAGAGAAGGTTTAATTCTCCAATTATTGAAGAAACTGAGAAAGCATACCTAACGACGTTAACAGAAATGAACAAATGGAATTGACTTTTTTCAAAGAAAACAAAGAGAATCTCCACCGAATTCAAAATCTAAATCGCACAAATTCCGACTATAATACAAAAACAAGTGAACATAAAACCCTAGCTTTGACAAATACAAAGCACTAAAGCTTTAAGAGAAACACAAGAACAAACATCGGAGACGGCAAAGAATCCAAATACACAAACTAAGTAAAAGAACTCACCGCAATCGATTGTAGCGTAACACAAGATCAAAAGGAGAAAAAGGGAACACGAAGAAGAAAAAGAAAAAGCAGAAAGAAATGAAAAATAAATGGATATGGTGTGTGTTTATTTTTCACCCTCCCTTATCTCTCTTTGGTCCGATTCTTCCTTTTCTTTATACGATGCTGAAAACATCACGACGTAAACCGACTTATTACCAATTCAGTTAAGCCGGTTTGGAACCGACCGTCTCACAAACTAACAGGGAATTCAATAATTAGTCAATAAATTATGAAATTTTAAAAATTGTTTGATTTAATTTTCCATTTCCGATTAATTAAATATTTAATTGTACTTATATGAAAATAAAATAACATGTTTTGTTATCAGTACACAGAACTAAACCAATTGTGTGTAATATGCGAATGAAACTTGACCACCCATACGAAGTGATCACCGTCCGATCTACGATGGTGGAACGTGACACTTAACAAATGGTTAGAAAAGGACGATTTTGCCCTCATTTATTCGATCTCGCTGATGTATTGTAGACAGAGGACTTAATGGTCAATCCGTTAATGTTAGACGAGAGGTTTCGTGTCCGAAACGAATTTTCTTTTTGGCTTTAAATTTGATTTAGTTTTCGCGGAGGAATCCTTCTAAACTTCTAATATAAATTTTAGGCCTGGGTTTTCGGTTTTTTCGGTTTATCCGGGTCGGTTTATCCGATTTTCGGGTTTTTCGGTTTGAGAAAAAAACGTCCGAAAGAAATTTTTTTAACAATCGGTTCGATTCGGTTTTTTTATCGGTTTAATCGGTTTGGTTTTAAGTAAATAAAACCGTTCCGAATTAAACCGAAATTTAATTTATTTTCGGTTTAACAAATTTAAATTTAGATTTTTATCGGGTTATTTCGGTTTATTACGGTTTATTTCGGTTTTTCACTTTTTATTTCGGTTTATTTCGGTTAACTTCGGTTAACTTCGGTTAACTTCGGTTTATCCGGTTAATTTCGGTTTATCTGGTTCACTTCGGTTTATCCGGTTCATATGCCGATTTCTTCATGCCGATTTCTTCATGCCGATTTCTTCATGCCGATTTTCCTAGGTCACATGCCGATTTCTTCATGCCGATTTCCCTAGGTCACATGCCGATTTCTTCATGCCGATTTCCCTAGGTCACATCCGATTTCTTCATCTTTTTTCTCCAGGTCAGAGGCCGATTTCTCCCCGTAGATCTATGACACCATTCACACAAATATGGTGAGGCCGATTTCTCACCAGATCGTAACCGAGAAGAAATCGCAGCCAATAAGGAGAAAAAAGAAGAAGATGAAAAAGAACTTTTTATAGGACACCATTAAAAGCAGACCACATACTGATACTGTATGTTATTAGCAAAACGATTACAGAAAAAAAAAACCAGAAACGGAGAAGAAATCTTCTAAACAAAAAACTAGAATTGGTTCGTCAAATATGTTTGCCGAATCTTCTAAACAAAAAACTAGAACAAATCAAAAACTAGCAAACTGAATTAAAAAATACAAACCTAAATCTGAAAGAAAAAGAAATCTATTGAGAGGGTTGCCGACTTACCACAAGAAGAAATCGCAGCCGGAGAAGAAATCGCAACCAAAGAAGAAGAAATCGGGATGAAAAATGGAGAGAAGAAATCGGCTGCCGTAAAACAGAGAGGAAAAGTGAGCTGTCAACTAGGGTTTTTTAGTTTATAAAGGATTGTATTTTCGGTTTAAGAAAACCGATCGGTTTGAGCTTCCCGAACCGAACCGAAATGTAAACCGAATAAAATTAATTTTTTAACCGATCGGTTAAGTGATTAAAATTAAATTAAACCGAAAACCGAAAAAATTCGGTTCGGTCGGTTCGGGTTTTTCGGTTTTTACCGAAAACCCAGCCCTAATAAATTTTAAACCTCTTATTTTTTTCGACCGCGAAAGCGTGACATGGATTATGTACAACCTCTTATTTCTTTGTATAGCAAATATATTATGTTTGTAGACAAAAAACAATAGATATAAGTCTAGAAATATCTTTTCAAAACCATCTTTAACAAAAATAAATGAAAAAGTCACAAATATCATTTTCTGATATTACTTTTAAATATAACTAAAAATATTCTTTTCAAAAATACTACTTTCAGAAGATGGATTATAAACCTTTTATAATTTTTCTTTTATAAACGAACTTATAAATTATAAATTATTCAGGTTATTTAATTAACTTTAAAAAATTTATGAGCTTGTTATAAAAACTTACAAACAAATATGTTTCTAAACATTTGTAAAACTTCATAAATCCTCTTTTTATATATTGTAATATTTCTTTTTTCAAATGATCTTTTTACAAAATTTATTTATCGTTATGTATATCTGTTTACGAAAATATTAGGCAATATATAAAATTGTCACTTATAAATCATTAATAATTTAAATAAATACTATACTTAACTAACTAAAAATAGCTCATACTTATTACACTTTTCAAACACAACAATAATCAATATTTGGACTCCAAAAAATTGACAAATCATCTTTTATTCTTTTTATTATATTCAAGCCCGCACACAATCACCTAATATCTATTGTTATGAAAGAAAAAAAAACAAAACAAAAACCTGAAAATACTCTTTTTTGTTACTTACCTGAAAATACTCAATCTTGTTGAAATCAGACATCGCGTCGCGGACAAAGAGACGATCGATATCCAATTTGTCGTCGAATCGAGACAAGAAACCAATCAAGGCACAAGTTTCGCTTAGGAATCCGTAATGAGCGAGCTTCCCTCGAATCCTAAGAAACTCAAATCGAAAGTAGACGAAGAAGAAGAAGAAGAAGAAGACGAAGCTAATGTCGCTTGCAGAGAAGAGCAGGAAGAAGAAGTCCTTGTCGCTTTAGTAGAGCATCGCTCAGATGAAATCGAACGTCTCAAGCAACACATTTCTAACTACCAAACCAAGGTCTCCTCAAAACTCCATTTTGTTTCTATTTCTGGATATTCATAGTGAATTTCCATTAAAATTCGTTTCTCTCTTTAATTTTCCTTTATGGGAATTGATTGATTGGGGTTTCTCAGCTTACTGAAGCAGAAAGAAGTTTGCGAGATTCAAAGGCTAAGTTAGATCACCTTCGTGGCCATGATGATGAAGTTTCAATTCCATCTATTAACGCAAAGAAAGATAAATCATTAAAGACTCTGAGAAATTTCAATGATGATGAATCTACCAGAAATCTTACTCCTTCTAGGAAGTACTATGCATCTCCATCACCTAGTAAGACCCTAAAGCCCTGTGATAGTTCAGATCCCAGAAGAAGTAGTAGTATCTCCAAGTCCAAAACCAACATTGTTGTTGTCAAGCAAAAATCTGAAACATCTCGTGACATTCCCAACCTTAAAGCTAGCCGAGATCAGGATAGAGGGACAAAAAGGAAACTCGGTAAGCTCTTCGGGCATTAGTTTTCTTTTTATATGTCAATATTTTAGCCTGATTACTGGTTTTGTGTCTCATTATTGCAGAGCAAAAAGAGCATAAAGAGTTGATTAGGTTGATAGCAAGAAACTCTGCACCGACTACAATCAAATGCCATACCAGCAACCAAATCTCCAGTCAGCATAAGAGGAAAGTAAGAAGCTTGATCCTGTGTCCTGTAAATGAGCAGCTGTTTGCAACAAGGTACATAACCTATTATTCGGCAGTTGTAATTGAAATGGATTCTGTAATCTAATCTGCCTTTATGTTTCCATGTATCATTAAGTTCTCTGGATGGCATGGTCAGTTTATGGCAACTGCAGCCTGGGAGGTGAGTTTTTCTCCCACTTTATTTGTTCTCTTGTCTCTGTGTATTGTTTCGAAATCAACTTGCTTGTTGTTTTTCTAGCAAACTTGCTATGAACTGACGTTTTCTGTTGATATTAGTTTGGACAAGCCTCTTATTGGAGGTGAAATTTAGTACTAGGAAGCTCGCAATGCTTGAAAAAAATGATGACTTATGGTTACTTGTTTTAGAGATTGATCTTTTGGGTTTTTACGTCCTCAGAATTTGATAGAATCATATGCGTTATATGAAACTCAAGCCCAACCACTTGCTTAAACTTACTTGAAAGAAGAAAAAGAATAGTCACTTAGTATATTTGCGTTTACTACTAATTTTTGTGTGGTAGAGTATTCTTTTTGTTGTCTACAATGTTATTATGCCAAACAAAGATTAAACAAATGGAACTAGCTTGTTACAAGGATTTGTATATTTTTGATAACCAGAACACATGGAGTAGCAAGAAACAGTACAAACCTGATTGAAAGCCTAATTAGCTCATAAAGATTGTTTCTTTCGTTGTGATCGGTTTTGTTTAATTTCAGATTAACTGCATCAGTGCTCAGTACCACCGACAATGTATCTCAAAAAAAAAGGAGATGGGCTGAAGATATGGCCTGGCACCCATCTGGGAACACCCTCTTCTCTGTATACACTGCAGATAAAGGGGATTCTCAGATATCGATCCTAAATTTGAACAAGACACGCGGGGTAAATGTTTCTAAGCTACATTTATTATTCAACTCTTGATGAAGTTTCTGATATCAAAGACAAAGGAAACACACAGAAAAAACTATTTTTCTGCTTTTGGAAAGTCGCTCAAAGGTAATTTTTGTGTGGGAAGGTTACTTTCCTGGAGAATAAACCTCACGTAAAAGGGATTATCAACAACATAAAGTTCATGCCTTGGGAAAATACATGCTTTGTCACCGGGGGAAGTGATCACGCTGTTGTTCTATGGAACGAGAGTGATGATGAAGAGAACAAGTGGAAGTCGAAACCTTTACACAGGAATCTACATTCAGCTGCTGTAATGGGGGTGGATGGGATGAGGAACAAGAATGTTGTTTTATCAGTTGGAGCGGACAAGAGAATATACGGTTTTGATGTTCAAGTTGGTAGAGCAGACTACAAGCATCAAATTGACTATAAATGCATGAGCGTTATCTCCAATCCTTGTGACTTCAATCTATTTATGGTTCAATCCGGGTAAAGAACTTATCAAATATGATTATTCATCTTTTAGAAGCAATTTCACTTAAAATAAAAAGAACCTCGAAATTGTAATGCTAGGGAACCCGAAAAACAGCTTCGACTGTTTGATATCAGATTAAGGAAGACTGAGCTTCATTCATTTGGGTGGAAGCAAGACAGCAGTGAATCACAATCAGCTTTAATAAACCAGTCTTGGTCTCCTGATGGTTTATACATCACCTCTGGTTCAGTCGACCCAGTCATCCATGTTTTTGACATCAGGTAAGCATCTCTTTTCACAACATGAATGGCTCTCTGTTTAATTTGGTTAAACTAAAGATGATGCCTTTAACACACCACGTAAGAAGTTAATATTATCTTTTGCATTGGATTGTGATTTAGGGTATCGTTTGTTTCACTTGTGGTAGGTACAATGCTTGCAAACCGACACAATCGATAAAAGCTCATCAGAAACGGGTGTTGAAAGCAGAATGGCATTACTCTCAGCCACTTCTTATCTCCATATCGTCTGATCTCAACATTGGTCTTCACAAAATCTCATAAAAATTTTGAAATTTGATAGAGGTTCTCGAGGAATTCTTTATAGTAAGTTTTGATATCAGACATCATGTCAAATATATTACAACCAGTGCTTAGTTTTAGCATAAACATCATTACATGTTGGATTGGATCAAAGGTTGTCTTAATATACATACAAACCATCATTTACTTAACATTTCCACCTCTTGTAATCGTGATTTAACAAACTCAAGTATTTTTTTTATATTTTCTGAGAAAATTAATTTCGGAAGCATCAGAAGAAAAGAAGAAATAAAACCTGAGATCAAATATGAGACTGCTGGTAGAACCAAAAAAATCTCCAATTTCTGTCTAATCCGGTCATCAATCAATTCGAAGTTTTTGCTCCGAAGGGAAGTGCGGATTTTGACGTGAATGAGAGCGAAAGGGTTTAAGAGAGATGCAGAGAATCTCCATTTCCATATCCGGAATCAGAAGATTCTGCGTCACCTCTCTGTCGTCATCTTCATCTTCAAACCCCCTTACCCTCATCGGTAAGACTTTCTTCTTTATATCCGGAATCACACATTTCCGAGAATTCCATGTCTAGTTTGTTTCTTAGGGTTTTGTTTCCCTGGTCTGGGTTTATCGGGATTATCACCAATCTCTCGTTTTCTGAAAAATTCAGATATCAAAGACCTATTTTTGTCACTTGATCCTCGGTCGTTGTCTCTGTGCTAAGCAAAATATATTTGATGAATTTGCGATTTGTCACTCCAAAGTGTGCTATAAATCCACTCTACAACGTTTTCATGCTTTTTTATTTTATTTTGTAGATCATCAGATGTTGAAACAAGTTCTTGAATTATGCAAAGCTCCTTCAAATTCCAGATGTGTTTTTCAAACACATGCTCAGATCTTTAAACTCGGATATGGAACTTATCCATCTCTTATTGCCTCCATGGTTACAGCTTACAAACGCTGCAACCTTTCATACTTTTCTCGCCGACTTCTTGTTTGGTTCCTCTCATGGTCTCCTGGTGTGTCTAACACAAACCTAATCATTGAGAATCTAATGAAAACTGGAGAGTACGGTTTGGCCAGGAAGGTTCTTCGTAAAGCGAATGATCAAAATGTGATCACTTGGAACTTGATGATTGGTGGTTATGTTAGAAATGTCCAGTACGAAGAAGCCTTGAAAACTCTAAAAGATATGCTTAGTTTTTCAGATATTAAACCGAATAAGTTCACATTCGCTTCTGCTTTAGCAGCTTGTGCCCGCTTGGGAGATCTACATCATGCAAAGTGGGTGCATTCTCTGATGGTTGACGCCAGGATTGAGCTTAATCCGATATTGTGTACTGCACTTATCGATGTGTTTGCAAAATGCGGAGATATAGAAACTTCGAGGGAGATTTTCTACAGCGTCAAACGGAACAATGTGTCGATTTGGAACGCAATGATCACGGGTTTTGCGACGCATGGCCTAGCCACAGAAGCAGTCAGAGTGTTTACAGAGATGGAATCGGAACATGTTTCACCGGATTCAATAACATTTCTCGGGCTTTTAACAGCGTGCAGCCATAGCGGTTTGCTTGAAGAAGGGAAAGAGTACTTTGATCTAATGAGTAGCCGGTTTTCGATGCAGCCAAAGTTAGAGCACTACGGGGCCATGGTTGATCTGTTAGGCCGAGCAGGAAGGGTGAAGGAAGCGTATGAGTTGATAGAATCAATGCCGATTGAACCAGATTTGGTGATATGGAGGTCACTTCTTAGTTCCTCAAGGACTTACAAGAATCCCAAGCTAGGGGAAATCGCAATGCAGAAGGTTTCAACTGCAAAGAGCGGAGACTATGTGTTGTTATCTAACATCTACAGCTCCACGAAGAGATGGGAGAGTGCTCAAAAGGTTAGAGATGTGATGAAGAAAGAAGGAATCCGTAAAGCGAAAGGAAAGAGTTGGGTGGAGTTTGGAGGAGTGATACATCGGTTTAAGGCAGGGGATACATCTCATATAGAAACAAAGGCAATCTACAAAGTATTAGAAGGGCTGATTCAAAGAACTAAGCTTGAAGGATTTGTGTCTGACACGGATTTGGTGTTGATGGATGTCTCTGAAGAGGAGAAAGAGGAGAACTTGAATTACCATAGCGAAAAGCTAGCGTTGGCTTATGGGATCTTGAAAAATAATCCAGGATCAGAAATCAGAATTCAAAAAAATATAAGGATGTGCAGTGATTGCCACAACTGGATAAAATCAGTCTCCAAGTTGTTGAATAGAGTGATTATAATGCGGGATCGGATACGGTTTCATAGATTTGAAGATGGGATGTGTTCTTGCAGAGATTATTGGTGAGAAAAAGAAGTTAAGCTACAAAAGCGCATTCAATGTGAATTTATCAAGAAACTGGACAAGAGTTTTGAACTACAGTTCGGTCGAGTTTTTGAATCAGACATTTGTGCTGAAATATGAAGCTCAGCTTCAAAGATTCTCGTCGGTTTTTTCTGACATGTTTACAAATCTGTTTTACTGTTTTAGGGAGTTAATTGGAATAGTAAGTTGTTGATTTACCATTTTGTCCTACTTCAAAGTCTGAAAATAAAAAAAATCCGACCTGCCGGAATCGAACCAGCGACCTAAAGATTTATCTGTTGATCAACTACAGTCTTCCGCTCTACCAACTGAGCTAAGGTCGGTTTATGTTTTATTAACCATCATGTAAGTATTTATAATCTGAAACAAAAATGATAATAAAACATAAAAAGGAATATGACGTGGCGAGTTGAGAAATGGGCTTGTGAGGAGCACACACGCTTCCACACCGGATCGGCTCTCACTACTTCTACACTCTTCTTCTTCTTCTTCTTATCATCACTTTCATCTTCTCTTTCTCTCTTTTCCGCTGATCACATCACACTTTTCTCAATGGCGATGCACATTCCTTCGCCGACGCTTTACGTCGGAAAACCCTCGGCGATCTTTTCTTCGACGACTCCAAACCTCCTCAGATTGTCTTTCTTTCCTTACTATTCGATGAGGCTACGTGGCAACAACAAACCTCTTTCCAAATCTCCATCCTTTGCTCCTAGATTCTCCATGCGTGTCAGCTCCAAGCAAGCCTATATCTGCCGTGATTGTGGGTCCGTTTCGAAATTTTTAAACTCTCTCTTTCTCTTTCTCTGTCTCTCTCTCTCTCTCTTTCTCTCTCTCTTCATTATCTCTAACATCTCTCTCTCTCTTGATTTGCAGGTATATATACAATGACAGAACTCCATTCGAAAAATTACCTGATAACTATTTCTGTCCAGGTA
Organism: Pugionium dolabratum; assembly: GCA_018901945.1. Lineage (NCBI taxonomy): Eukaryota > Viridiplantae > Streptophyta > Magnoliopsida > Brassicales > Brassicaceae > Pugionium > Pugionium dolabratum. The sequence goes on from JAEVFF010000461.1 coordinate 376,002, forward strand.
TGGTGATTCATGCTTGTAATTAACTTTAATCCAATGAGTTTATCTGTTTCGGAGTTGACTTAAAGAATCGAGAAGAAAGTTGTTGCTTTGAAAAGTTCTTTTGAGTGAGTATTATGTTTGGTTTTCAATGGGGTTTAGGGTTTTTGCAGTGTGTGCTGCTCCTAAAAGACGATTCAGACCGTACATGCCAGATGTGAGCAAGAACGTCAACGACAAAGATGTGAGAAAAGCCAGAAAAGCTGAGCTTCAAAGAGACGAAGCCATTGGGTAAAAACAAAAAAAAATCACTTCTTTCTCATCAATTTTTCATCTCTGGCCACTCTTTTTCTCTCACACATATCTTCTTATGACCAATCACGCAGGAAGGCTTTGCCTATAGCAATTGTTGTTGGGGTTTTAGCTCTCGCAGCACTTTACTTGTACGTCAACAATACCTCATGAATACAGCAGCATCAAGTTGCTACATTCTTCTTTTGCTTGTTTGTGTTAACATTAACCTTCGACTTGTTGACACCGCAATGAAGCAATGTATGGAGCCTTTTGTATTTTACTAAAAATGGGTAATAAGAGTGATGCAGAAAATAGGGTTAAAAAGTTGATAGTCTTGGAAGATGAGGGATCATTGAATTGGCTAATCTATCGAAGATTGATAAAAAATGTTCAAAGCAGACAAGTTTTTGTTGATGCTTAAGGATTAAAACCTATTGTATTAGAATATATAAGAAGATTACATCAACTCGTATCCTCACATAGACATCACATTTAATCTCTTTTGGAGAAGGCTTAATCATACATAATCTCTGGAACAAGAACAGAGGTAAAACGATGCATCAGACTTGGCAAATACGGTATTTACTTCAAATAGATGCAAATTCGTGGGAGAAGGAATGCATACTTGACGAAAACGTTTCTGATGAGTCCTCCAAAATTCACATTATTGATTGTTTCTATAAACAACATTCTTTATTCGAAATTCCTAACTAATTAACATTGTTTACCATATTTGTGTTTGTTAAAACATAAGACTCAGTTTTAGATAGAGTATATGTCACTGGGTGAAAGTAGCAGGCCAGTGACCCACGACAACTGAGTTATGCATTTTTCAAAGCCCGCTGAAGAGAAGTCCAGCAACTCACACAAGTCGTCATCAACCTCTGTCACACAACCTGTAAGGGACAACAACCTCTGTCACACAACCTGTAGCAAGGGACAAAATGAGCAGAACAGAGCAAGGAGCAAAACAGGAGGACAGCAGTACGAGCAAATGACTCAAGTTGCATAACCAATTTAATGTTTTAAGCGCCTATGAGAATTAGACAGATGTCAATAGATTAAGACTGTTTTGTAAGCTTATAAAAAGCAACTCTACGTTTTTTGTAAGCTTATAAAAAGCAACTCTACGTTTCATCAATGTAAGAGAAAAATTTTACATAACAAAAACACAATGAAAAACGTTCCTCTTCTTCTCCTTCTAGTGTGAGTAAGCTCACCTCTTACATGATATCAGAGCCATGACAAATACATTCATGGACCTCTTTTCTATCCTTTCACTTAACATCACAAACTGGGTCACTGTTGTTCTCACATAAAAGAACTATATTTTGTGGAAAACACAATTTGAATCTTTTTTACCTGTACAAGGTTTGCTGGGTTTTGTAAATGGAGCTATCACACAATCAGAAATCAACTTTCATCGAGACTTCAAACCCAGAATTTCAGACCTGGTTCAAAGTCGACCAGGTTGTTAAATCCTGGCTGCTAGGCTCCTTTTCTGAGGATATATTAAGTGTGGTGATAGATTGTCACACCTCCAGAGATGTGTGGATCTCTTTAGCCAATCACTTTAACTAGGTTTCATCTTCACGACTTTTTGAGTTGCAGCGCCGCCTACAAAAAATTTCCAAAGGAGAGAAACCCATGAGTGAATATCTCAAAGGCATAAAGAGCTTATGCGATCAACTTTCCTCGGTTGGCAGCCCTGTAACAGAGAAAATGAAGATCTTTGTTGTGTTACATAGGGTAGGACGACAATATGAGCCTATTAAAACATGGATAGAAGGCTATATGGATGTTTTACCGACTCCAACTTTCGATGACATTGTTCCTAGACTGAAGGGCTATGACGATAGGCTGCAAGGGTATGCGACTGAGCTCACTGTCTCTCCACATGTCGCATTCAGCTCAGTACAGGCTACACAACAACCCATCTACTACATAAACCAGGGAAGAGGAACAAAATTTTTCAGACCAAGTGGAGCAAGAGGCAGAGGATTCTCTTTTTCAACTCGGAGAAGAGGCTTTCACCAGCAAATATCACAAGTCCAAGGTTCTGAAATTTCGTACAATGGTGAAAAAAGACCAACATGTCAAATTTGTGGCAAGTCGAGACACGCGGCACTGAAATGCTGGCATAGGTTTAATATTGCCTATCAACCCGATGAAATGCCACATGCCTTAGCAGCTCTGCGTATTACAGATGTTACAAACCAATCCGGCTAGGAGTAGTACCCGGATACTGGAGCAACATCTCATATCACAAGCTCACCCCATCACCTCCAGCAACCACAATCTTACAAAAGGATCGGATGCAGTCATGGTTGGAAATGGTGACTTTCTCCCAATAACACATACAAGTTCAACATCTCTTCCTTCGTCCTCAAATACATTACCCTTGAAAGATGTGCTACTATGTCTTCCAATAGCTAAATCTTTGTTATCGGTTTCAAAACTTACCAAAGATTATCCTTGCTCTTTTAAACTTGATTGTGATGGTGTGCGTGTTAAGGACAAGGAAACTCAGAGAGTACTGACATTAGGAAGAAATGTTGATGGTCTTTATGTTCTGGAGAATCAGAAGGTTCACGCATTCCTTACCTCTCAGAAAAACTCAGATAGCAAGCCGGTTTGGTACAAAAGGCTTGGACATGCTAACAACCAAGTTCTTCAGCAACTTCTTTCAAGAAAGCGTATTTCAATAAAGACATTAACCGATAGTGAGTGTGAAGCGTGTAGAATGGGCAAAAGTTCAAAATTACCTTTTTCTGCTTCTGTTTTCAATTCTACACGACCCTTAGAGAAAATTCATTGTGATCTTTGGGGTCCTGCACCAACTATGTCGGTTCAAGTTTTCCGTTATTATGTAATTTTCATTAATCAATGGTCTAGATTCTGTTGGTTTTACTCCTTGAAGCTGAAGTCTGATTCTTTTCCACATTTTGCATGTTTCAATCATTGGTTGAAAACCAATTAAACCGCAAAATTGGCACGTTTCAATGCGATGGAGGTGGAGAATTCACTAGTATGTTATAGTAAACAAGCAGTGGCGACTCATACACGTGGCAGTAAGGCATTAGTTTAATAATAAAGGTGAGGATCGAAGATAATTGGTGGGAATGCAGCTGAAAATAGAGTTTTGCAGCTGGAAAAACAGAGTATAAAGATGGAAGAAGACGTTTTTAGTTTGTTACGAAAAAGTTGTGATTCTTTCTCTCATTTCTGTTGTGTTGATCTCATACTAATCAGAGGAATCGTTCTTCTTGTGATTCCCTGAGAAGGTGAGTACGAATTTATGTTGTAATGAACATCGATTCGTGGAAATAAACGATTTTTCATTCAGTTTCTTTAACATTGGTATCAGAGCATTCGATCCTCGGACAACAATGGCAGAAACCAGATCCCAAGCTTTGATTAAAGAAGCTGCAGTACGTGAAGTTGGCGAAACCTTGGGTAATCGCATCGAAGCATTAGAAGAGGCAATAGCTAATCAAAATTCCAAGATCGATAAAAATATAGCTGATATGTTTGAAGCAATTCGGCTTATTACTTCAACTCGCGGATTGCCATCAACGAGTGAAGAACAAGTACAGGGTCGTTCGCCTGCAATTTCTACAACACCGATCATTCAACTTAATTCTCCAGGAATACATCGCGGAATCAAGCAAAGTAACAATGCTAACTATTCTGGGATTACTAGATTAGCAAAGCTTGATTTTCCAAGATTTAAGGGGGATAAGGTGAAAGAATGGTTGTTCAAAGTCGAACAATTTTTCGATATTGATAATACTCCCGAAGAATTAAAAGTGGGAATAGCATCGATACATTTTGATGGTGTTGCCTCAGTCTGGCATCAATCAGTGATGCAATCAGATATGGGCAGAAATATAATGAGGAACTGGTTAGAATATCGAACTCTCTTGAAAGAGAGGTTTGATGAGATTCTTGATGATCCTATAGCTGAACTTAAACAACTTCAGGAAACAGGAGGAATCATAGAATACCACGATCGATTTGAATTGATACGTACTAGAGTTAATCTTCCAGAAGATTATCTGGTGAGTGCATATTTGGCCGGATTAAGAATGGACACACAAATGCATATTAGGATGATCCAACCACAATCCGTGAGGCAGTGACTACTTTTGGGTAGACTTTACGAAAAAGCTCATCCTAGGAGAGCTATTATGGCAAACGGATCAATGAGAAGTGGAGCAGCAGATAAGGGTGTTATCACTTTCAGAAAGGACAATAATGATTCTGTGACAATCAATAACAGAAATGATAAACCAACGATCAATCAACCTCGAAAATTTCTTTCAAATGAGGAAATGAATGATCGAAGGGCAAAAAGACTTTGCTATTTCTGTGATGAGAAGTATACTCCTGACCATTATCTCAAACATAAAAAGACACAGCTTTTTATGTTAGATACAGAAGATGATGATGGAGAAGAAATAAGTGAAGAAGAAATAGAAGAAGAAGGGGATATGGCTCAAATCTCAGTCAATGCAATGGCTGGAATTGTAGATTACCGAACAATGAGAGTGAGGGGAATTCATAACAAAAGGACATTGTTCATTTTAATAGACTCTGGTTCCACTCATAATTTTCTTGATAAGAGAATTGCATAGAAGTGTGGATGCAAAATGAAACCAGTGGGTAACACCAGAGTCACAGTGGCTGATGGAAATAAAATAGATGTCACGGCTAAAGTCGAAAAGTTTCAGTGGACTTTTCATGGTTCAGAATTTAAAGCTGATTTTATGATAATACCATTGGGGGTTGTGATATGGTTTTGGGAGTACAATGGTTGGAGACACTAGGACCCATAACCTGGGATTTTAAGAAACTCGAAATGAAGTTCAAATTTGGCTCTGCCAAAATTCTACTTCATGGCATTAAGCAAGGCTCTGTAAGAGAATTGAAGGCTACAAAAATGAATAAGATCAGAGAAGAAAGAGCAGAATTAACCATGATTTGTGTGCAGAAGGTTAATACTGTGGAAGTATCACAAGGATCACTATGTTCTGCAGAAGTAACGAACCAGCCAACAACAGTTCCTGCAGAAATTGATGAATTGATTAATGAGTTCTCAAACATTTTTGAAGAACCAAATTCATTGCCTCCATTCAGAGCTAATCATAATCACAGGATACCATTAATGGAAGGTTCGAATCCTGTGAATCAAAGGCCTTACAGATATGCTTTATATCAGAAAAACGAAATAGACAAGATTGTTCAAGAAATGTTGAATACATGCACTATACAGCCCAGTTCGAGTTCCTATGCTTCACCAGTTGTTCTAGTTAAAAAGAAAGACGGGAGTTGGAGATTATGTGTAGATTACAGGAGATTGAATGGAATGACAGTAAAGGACATATTCCCAATTCCTTTAATTGAGGACTTAATGGATGAATTAGGAGGATCAGTGGTATATTCTAAGATCGATCTGAGAGCTGGTTACCATCAAGTGAGAATGGATCCTAAAGACATTCATAAGACTGCATTTAAAACCCATAATGGACATTATGAATACATTGTAATGCCATTTGGATTAACTAATGCTCCAGCAACCTTTCAAGGACTTATGAATGCAGTTTTTAAACAATTCTTGAGAAGATTTGTGTTAATATTCTTTGACGATATCTTAGTATACAGTCTAACAATGGAGAGTCATGTGAAGCACCTCAAAAAAGTGTTCGAAACAATGAGGACAAACCAGTTGTTTGCAAAGAGGAGTAAGTGTGAATTTGCTACAGAACGTGTGGAATATTTAGGCCATTTTATACAAGCTGCAGGAATTTCAACAGATCCTAAGAAAATCAAAGCTGTAGCTGAATGGGAACTACCTCAAAATCTCAAACAACTCAGAGGGTTTCTGGGTCTAGCTGGATATTACAGGAGATTTGTTCGTAATTTTGGCACCATTGCTCGGCCTTTGAATGATATGACAAAAAAAAGTTGTTTTTCTTGGACTGAAGATGCGAAAACAGCCTTTAATAAACTCAAGCAAGCTCTTTGTGAAACTCGAGTGTTAGCATTGCCAGATTTTAACAAAGATTTTGTGGTAGAAACAGATGCTTGTGGTAACGGTATTGGAGTTGTACTAATGCAGGAGGGACATCCCTTGGCTTATATCAGTCGACACCTTAAGGGAAAACAGCTGAATTTTTCCATTTATGAAAAGGAGCTATTAGCCGTAGTGTTTGCTGTGCAAAAGTGGAGACATTACTTACTCTCCAGACACTTTGTGATTAAAACAGATCAGAGGAGTTTAAAGTATCTGTTGGAGCAAAGATTGAATACTCCCATTCAACAGCAATGGCTACCAAAACTGCTGGAGTTCGATTATGAAATCCAGTATAAGCAAGGCAAAGATAATATAGCAGCTGATGCTTTATCTCGAATTCAAGGATCTAAAATTCTTCACATGGCGATGTCAGTATTATAATGTGATCTATTGAAACGGATTCAGGACAGTTACGAAAAGGATTCAGAAATCAAATTCTTGATAACAGCAGTAAAAGACAAACCAGCTGAACAGAAATACTACTCATGGGATCAAAATATTTTACGCAGAAAGAGCAAAATTGTTGTTCCTATGGATATTGATTTGCGAAATTCTATACTGGAATGGTTGCATTGCTCGAGTTCAGGAGGACATTCAGGAAGAGACGCCACGCATAAAAGAGTGAAGAGTCTCTTTTACTGGAAAGGAATGGCCAAAGACATTCAAGCTTATATTCGCAGCTGTAATATCTGCCAACAGTGTAAATACGATACAGCTGCTTATCCGGGTCTCTTACAGCCTCTACCCATTCCAAGTACAATATGGACAGATATTTCGATGGATTTCATTGAAGGTTTACCTTTATCTTATGGTAAATCTGTTATCTTTGTGGTTGTGGATCGCCTAAGTAAAGCAGCACATTTTATGACTCTATCACATCCTTATACAGCAGTTTTTGTGGCTCAGACATTCTTGGATAACGTCTTTAAACTACATGGTTTCCCAAGCTCAATTGTCAGTGACAGAGACGCAATCTTCTTGAGTGAATTTTGGCGTGAACTCTTCACTCTGCAAGGGGTTTCTTTGAATCTATCTACAGCTTATCATCCTCAAAGTGATGGCCAAACAGAGGTAGTTAACAGGTGTTTAGAGACCTATCTGAGATGCATGTGTAGTGATCGCCCTCATCTTTGGAGTAAATGGATTCCCTTGGCAGAATTTTGGTATAACACCAATTTTCATACGGCTACTCAAATAACTCCTTATGAGGCTGTGTATGGTCAAGCTCCCCCTCAACATCTTCCTTACTTACCGGGAGAATCGAAAGTGGCAGTTGTCGCTCAGTGTCTGCAAGATCGGGAAAACATGCTACTAGTTCTAAAATCCATTTACTTCGGGCCCAACACAGAATGCACATTCTTGGATAACGTCTTTAAACTACATGGTTTCCCAAGCTCAATTGTCAGTGACAGAGACGCAATCTTCTTGAGTGAATTTTGGCGTGAACTCTTCACTCTGCAAGGGGTTTCTTTGAATCTATCTACAGCTTATCATCCTCAAAGTGATGGCCAAACAAAGGTAGTTAATAGGTGTTTAGAGACCTATCTGAGATGCATGTGTAGTGATCGCCCTCATCTTTGGAGTAAATGGATTCCCTTGGCAGAATTTTGGTATAACACCAATTTTCATACGGCTACTCAAATAACTCCTTATGAGGCTGTGTATGATCAAGCTCCCCCTCAACATCTTCCTTACTTACCGGGAGAATCGAAAGTAGCAGTTGTCGCTCAGTGTCTGCAGGATCGGGAAAACATGCTACTAGTTCTAAAATTCCATTTACTTCGGGCCCAGCACAGAATGCAGCAAGCTGCAAATAGACATCGTACTGATCGCAACTTCAATATTGGCGATTATGTATATGTCAAATTACAGCCTTATAGACAACAATCAATGGCGAACAGAGTGAACCAGAAACTTGCACCAAAATATTATGGTCCTTTTCGGATTATAGATAAGTGTGGATCAGTCGCTTATAAACTGCAATTGCCGGCTTCTTCCTTAATACATCCTGTTTTTCATATATCCCAACTTAAGTTGATGGTAGGAATAGCTAAGGTTGCAAATGAGTTACCAACCATCGTGCAAGATGTTTTTGCCAAAGAACCAGAGCATATTATACAACGTAAGATGGTGAATAGGCAGGGCAAGGTTGCGACTAAGGTGCTGGTTAAATGGAAGAACGAAACTGTGGAAGAGGCTACTTGGGAATTTCTGTTTGATTTACAAAACAAATATCCATCTTTTAAACCTTGAGGACAAGGTTGTCTAAACAGGGAGGATTTGTTATAGTAAACAAGCAGTGGCGACTCATACACGTGGCAGTAAGGCATTGGTTTAATAATAAAGGTGAGGATCGAAGATAATTGGCGGGAATGCAGCTGAAAACAGAGTTTTGCAGCTGGAAAAACAGAGTATAAAGATGGAAGAAGACGTTTTTAGTTTGTTACGAAAAAGTTGTGATTCTTTCTCTCATTTCTGTTGTGTTGATCTCATACTAATCAGAGGAATCGTTCTTCTTGTGATTCCCTGAGAAGGTGAGTACGAATTTGTGTTGTAATGAACATCGATTCGTGGAAATAAACGATTTTTCATTCAGTTTCTTTAACATAGTACAAGGTTTCTTACTCGGCTGCAAGAGTGTGGTATTCAACAACATATTTGGTGTCCTTACAACGCCTCAACAGAACGGATTGGCTGAGAGAAAATATAGACACTTGAGAAAACTCGGTCTATCAATGATATTTGACAGTATTCACCCCAAAAATATGGGGTCACAACCTTCTTCACAACTAACTTCATCACAAATCTACTCCCCACTACTACTCTTGCTCACGGCCAAAGTCCCTTTGAGAAATTATATAACAAACCTCCAAATTATTCAGCTCTTAGAACCTTTAGTTGCACGTGTTATCCCACACTCAGAGACTATACAACAAACAAGTTTGATCCAAAGAGGCTTAAGTGTGTTTTTCTTGGATACAATGAATGATATAAGGGATATTGTTCCTTGTTTCCTCCAACAGGGAGAGTTTATATTAGTCGGCATGTTATATTTGATGAAGCTTCTTTTCTTTTTGCAGATAGGTACATGCATCTTGTACCAAGGCACATCGCTGTTTGGCAGAAAAGCATCAATGTGCCCACAGATTATGGGCATGATCACTCTTCTGTTGCACCAAACAGTGGAGCCACACGACAGCAGGTACCTCTCTTTAACTCACTGCAATCATCTCTCTCAGAAAATGACAGGAATCAAGCATCAAGACAGCACCTAATTCAGCCTGCTCATGTTATATCTCATGATGAAAGTGGTTCAGAAGTTGAGCTTCAAACTACTCCTACTGCCTCGGCAAGGGAGAGTTATGGGCGTACAACACGCCAAGATCATGTTCCTATAGGCAACAACTCTCCTTTGTTGGTGGCTAGCTCGAGTTCTTCAAGCTCAACTCCACCTAGCACACAAGTAACTCCTGAACAGCAACCCACGACAAATCAACATCCTATGGTAACTAGATTGAGAGTGGGAACCGTTAAGCCAAATCTAAAATATGTCATGTTAACTCACAAGACTAGTTACCTGGAACCCAAATCAGTTACAACTGCCTTGAAAGACTCGGGATGGGTTAATGCAATGAAGGAAGAAATTCGGACTTGCAATGATACCAAAACATGGACATTAGTGCCTTATCAACCCACTATGAATGTTTTTGGCAAGTGGGTCTTTTGTACAAAGTTGAATGCAAATGGATCATTAAACAAGTTAAAAGCCATGCTTGTCACAAAAGGATTCCATCAAGAAGAAAGTGTTGATTATTTTGAGACGTACAACCTAGTGGTAAGGACTTCAACAGTCCGATTTGTTCTACATATTGCAACAATTATAGGTTGGAAATTAAAACAACTAGATGTTCAAAATGCCTTTTTTATGGGGAACTTAATGAAAATGTGTTTATGACACAACCGGCAGGCTTTATCGATAAGGCAAAGCTCCACTATGTTTGCAAATTACACAAGTCTATCTACGGGTTAAGCAATCTCTTAGAGCATTGTTTGACAAATTCAGTACATATTTGATTGAATTTGGTTTTTCATGCAACAAACTAGATCATTCTCTATTTCATCTACGTGAAGAACAATGATGTTGTGATGCTTTTATTGTATGTTGATGACATGATATTGACCGGGAACAATGACTTGCTCATCTCCACACTTCTAGCAGACTTGAATTCATAGTTTAGAATGAAAGATCTAGGCGAATTACACTACTTCTTGAGAATTCAGGTACACTTTTACAACAATGGATTGTTCCTTTCCCAAGAATAATATGCAACAGACTTGCTAATTGCAGCTGGTATGAAAGATTGCTCCCCAATATCGACACCATTACCTTTGCAATTGGACAAAATACTTGACCAGCTCAGTCCCTTCTCAGACCCTACTTATTTCCGGAGTTTAGCTAGTAAGCTTCATTAGTTAATCCTCACAACACCAAACATACAATTTTCGGTGAATTATGGTTGCCAAAAGATGCATGCACCTACAATCTCAGACTTTGTCCTTCTCAAAAGAGTTCTAAGATATGTCAAAAGTACGCTGAAAATGGGCATTCATTTTAGTAAACACAATGATTTCACTTTTCGTGCATATAGCGACAATAATTGGGCCGGTTGTAAGTTCACTAGACGATCCACATGAGGTTTCTGCACCTTCTTTGACAACAATATCATATCTTGGTCATCAAAGAAGCAACCCATTGTTTCTAAAAGCTCTACCGAAGTTGAGTATACGATCTTGTCTGCAACAGCAAATATCGTGGCTTAACTCCATCCTAAAGGGCGTACCACAACCTGTAACACCTGAGGTGTAATGCGACAGTCTATTCTCAGTGTATCTCCCAGCGAATCCTATACTGCATGCTTGCACAAAACACATAGATACTGACTACCATTATGTGAGGGAGAAGGTTGCTTTAGGCTCTTTGATTGTTAAGCATGTGCCAGCCAATCAGCAACTAGCAGACATATTTACGAAGGTGTTACCTCCAGTTCCCTTTTGTGCATTACGTCGTAAACTTGGTGTGGACTTGCCTCCCACAACAAGTTTGAGGGGATGTTAAACATAAGACTCTGTTTCAGACAGAGTATATGCCATTGGGTGAAAGTAGCAGGCCAGTGACCCACGATAACCGAGTTATGCATCTGTCAAAACCCACTGAAGAGAAGCCCAACAACTCACACAAGTCGTCATCAACCTCTGTCGCACAAACTGCAGCAAAGGACAAAACGTACAGAACAGAGCAAGGAGCAAAACAGGAGGACATCAATATGAGCAAAGGACTAAAGCTGCATAACCAATTTAATGCTTTAAGTACCTATGAGAAATTTTACATAACAAAAACACAATGAAAAACGTTCCTCTTCTTCTCCTTCTAGTGTGAGTAAGCTCACCTCTTACAGTGTTAACTAAATTAAAGTGTCATACCACAAACAAATTTTTTTAAGGAAGATGGATCAAGGATAAATATGAAATAAAAGTTTGCCTACACAAGCCTTAAAGTTTATTTTTAAGTTTAAAATAAGCTTGATGACATGATAACTTCTAATAACACCTTAATTTGCTGATATAGAGAGTTTAATAGGCCTCAAATAACTATATATTCGTGCTTAAATTATTAGTCGAGATTTATATACAAACAATAATCAAACAACTTAATCTTTTTGACATACTGAATGAAGATAAAATATTATACTAAGAACAATAAAAATAATGTTACAGATGTCTTTATAAGTAAATGATTCCTTTTTTAACTTGTTTTGTTTCTCTTTTATCATTCGTTTTCAAAAAAAAATTCAAAAGTAAATTAATTCTCCGTAAGGTAATTCCCTTTTTGATATACTCATGTCATGTCTAAATTTGCAGCATAATTAAAAATGAGATCGAAATTAGTAACGATGTGAAGCATTCCAAACCAAAAGAGATCCTACGAAGCTTGTAAAGCTCTTCCTGATTCCCTATGAACTTTGTGAAGATTTTTCACCCTACCACAAAAAAAAAAAAGAAAGCATGTAAATAATGAAGGGCAAATGACTAATTTAGCATTAAATATAGTTTTAATGACTAAATTAGCATCCCTAAACTAAATTCTTATAAATAGCATTTTTAAAATATAAAATGACAAAAATAACCTCACTTAATTTTAATTTAAAACTAACCATTTCCTCATTTTTGAGGATCACGTGCCGGAACCAACCCGATTTCACCGCCGCAACTCTCCGCCATTTTTCTTCCTTCCAACGAAACTCAAGGTTCTGTGTTAGGTTTAGGGTTCCTTGATTCACCTGAGCCAGCTCTTCCTCCACCGCTTCCTCTTATAGAAGTATTATCCTCTGAGGTATCGTATCTGCAACTTCATCTCTTTTTTTTCTTATGTTTTTTTTATTTTTTTCTCTTTTGATTTTTGAGGATATCATCGCAGTACGCGTCTTCCTCCGTTGCTTTCGCAGTGGATTTGGTTCCTGGAATATATGAAGGTATATGATTATTATAGTTATGGATTGTGTGATGTGTGCATTTTTATCTATCTTAAGCATCCTCGAATTTGATTTGATATAGGATGGCTTAATTTTTCAATCAGATAAATTTGAATCTACTGCTCGACTACTTTCTTGATATATATTTCCCTGCAACTATTTCAATGATTTCTAAAGTTCTTGTGTTCTCAATAGTTTTTGCGTTTACACTATTTCATAAATGTTACTAACTCTTGGTTTGGAGCTTGAACTGGAGCTAGAGCCGAACTGTGGATACTTTAATACTGTCCAATCAAATACAAAGTCAAAATGATAACCTGCAGATATATAACATTAACAACAGTCTTAGTTTTCTCTTTTCTTTTTATGTGAACGTTTTCACGCATAAGCTAAAACAAAAAAGGAAAATCAAGACTTTTATCAACCTTCTCGGATGTAGAGATCCCTGAAAGGCTCTTTAGATATGGATAATCTGGTTTGTCTTCAAACCGCAATGATCGTACATAGTGAAAGTATGATGTGAACTCAGGTGGAAAAGATTTACATAGAACCTGCCAGTGGAGATTCAAATTGTATTTGTGAATGCAACATTTAGGAAATTAAAGTATTCTTTCCTTATCTTTAAGACAACACAACATCCACGGTAGTTTCAAACATATTTCTCAACAAAGTTGAAAATAGATTAGAAAGTAGTATCTTTACAGGTGTAAGCTTTTTCTTTTCAATGATCTTGTCATATTTCTGTTTTTTGTTACCCGCACGAAGGCATTGCCAAGGAAGACTAGGAAGATAAACTGAGGGTAAGAGAAAAATATCAAAAACAGAATCTAAATCTGCATTTACACTATCTCATTTACACTATCTCATTTGAGCTAAATTTGTGTTTACACTATCTCATTTACATAATTGTGCTATTCTTGTTCTGAAACTGTTTGGATTGTGGTAGATGTAGTTTTGGTGCTATTATACTATTAGGTCATCAATTCAACTAGAACTAAGAAAGTTGATATAAATTTGGTAGATGTAGTTTTTTAATTCAAGCAAAAGAATATCACTACTAATGATTTAAAAGTTTTCACTTATTTTTTAAAGATTAATGTTAGAATGAAATTTGAGCATTATAAACTTTGTATTATCTACATTATACTATAGATTAGAAGCATAAATAACATAAGTCCAAAAACAATCAAACATATGTGTTTTTGATTAACTAAACACAAAAAGATAACATCAAACATAAATAACGTTTTAGAAAGAGATTCCTAAAACATAAAAGATAATACCTAAAATTGATCAAAATCTTCCTAAAATCAATATTTTAGAAAAAGATTCCTAAATATAAGAGATAATAACTAAAATTGCATAAAATCTTACTAAAATTTAATAAACCATATGCAGTTTTACGTTTTAGGAAGATATTTCATATTTTTAGTAAGGTATTCCTTAATTTTACATACATCAGGTAATGTGCTATTAATTGTTTTACGATTTGTTGTTAACATTAACGAATGCATCTTTTTTATAGGTATAAACATGGGAGACTCATTCCCCCTAAGGATACATTTACCTCAGTTGCAATATAGTTTCGGAGAAGAACCGCAACAGGTATTACAATCTTTGTGAACATTATACCAACAAACTCATTTTTGTTGTTATTTTTTTGCTAGAGCCCTCGTATTACAATCTTTGTGAACATTGTACCAAAATTATGTAATGATCTTTTGGGATGGTTTAATGAGTATTGAATAAAATTTTCATTTCTTTGTAAATTTGTACTCTCTTTATTTTTTGGTAGATGTAGATTTTCAGTTCAAGGAAAAGAAGATCATTACTGATTTGAAAGTTTGCACTGATTTTTTAAATGTTAAAGTTATTGAACAGCAAAACACTAGTCTTTACATGATGTTAGAATGACATTTGGGCATTATAAACTATGTAGTAGAATACACAATTATATCCTATAGATTAGAAGCGTAAATAACATAAGTATAAAAAAATCAAACATATGTGTTCTTAATTACCTAAACATAAGAAAAAAATTACGATTTTTAAGAAGGAATTCCTAAAACATAAGAGATACTACATAAATTTCCATAAAGTCTTCCTAAAATTTAATGAAGTTTCGGTGTAAGGGAACGTGGTAGAAGATTCCAATGTATATATACATAAAATAGAACCCAAATAACTCCAATGTCAAGGTTTTTCATAGTAATGTTTAGATAAGAGGAATAGTGAGTAATTGATTAGGAGTTTGTAAACAATGTTGTCCCTTACTTTGTAAATCAAACTCTTAGTTTGATATTCCACACTTTCATTGATTTCTCGATTTATCAGCTTGACAAATACTTTGCTTCCCAACCGAGTGACAAATTGAATGATTAGAATATAAATAGCTGTCAATAAAAACCTGAAATAATCATAGAAAAATTGTCATGCTTTTAACAAAATTGCTAGCACATGAGACTCGTAAAACTTGTAAAGAAAAAATGAGTAAGCTCTCACTTAACTATATCAGATGTGATAATCTCGTAAAGATGAGCATATACTTCAAATGGAAATTAGAGGCAGATAATGCTCATGATAACAAGAACATCATTCCTAAACTATAAGCAAACCATTCATATATTTCATATGCTTCTTTCTCTTTGGATTTCTCATTTCCAAGATTCTTTATAAGGTCCTTTGGAAACGGAAGGGAATTATATTCCATTCCAATAAATCTATATATTTGATTGGGGCTAACTAAATAATTTATCTGCCATCTAAAAGAATAGAAACAGTTGGCAGAGAATTGACACAAAAACTAAAATCAGTATTCATAAAATAATATAAATTATTGCTCAATTATGCATCAGTGTATAGGAATCCTACCTAGCTAACAAGGTCGCATTTTTATGTTTCCAAAACTAAAGAAACAAGGCATCCCAGAGGATTGTGATAACAAAGAAACTCGGAAGAACAAAAAACTGCAAAGATCTCACCAAAGAAAGATTGCAAACAAGGCATGATAGATATGCCGACATGTTCTATTAGTATTTACTTAGCTTTTTACAGAATTAAAAACTTACCCGACATCAACCATCTGCACTATAAATCCGAGCAAGACTGGAAATATAAGTCATTTCGTATACATTCTCAAGAACGAAAAGTAGTCTCCAATTTATGATTATTTAATGTTATGAGTTTCATACCAAAAGCTTTCTACCACAACATACAGTAAGTTTAGATGTGTATATGTGTCTACCTTTGCACCAAAGTAAGAGTAGATCTGATCATTTGGTTGGTTTGTGAAGTTTCACCAATTTAATGCCCAAATTTGAAGTTCTTTCCTCTTGAATTCATTTACAAATTAGCGTGAAATTAAAATGATTGTAGAGTTTACGTTGCTTGTAACCCAACATATACAACAGAATACATACCATAAAGAGGAAATATTTTGCCCAACGAAACTCTCTGCCATCAAGTTTCAGTGTGATGTTGTACCCAGCACAGTTTACCCAAAAGTTCATTTCTGTGTTATGAGTCAAGAACGCTGTAACATACTAGAGCAATCGAAAACGTGCTAATAACTTAATTGGCGTAAAGAAATAGTAAATATAAAGACGAGTTAAAGAGAAGGAACTAAAAACTCTATAAAGAAGATGTTGATAGCACCGAAAAGGTTCAAACCAGCTAAATAGTGTCCCGGAGATGAGGAGGTCAAATTTAAAGAGATCTATCCAGAGATGATGTTGATGTTGCCGAAATTGAAGAGATCCTTCTGAAATCAACGAAATGAAGGAGACAAAATTGAATAGATCTCGTAGGAGATGACGTTGCCAGAGATCACGCCGGAGAAAGAGATGGAAATCGCGTTTCCACAGATTTTCCGCCGTAGACAAATCACGGCTCCTTCGATGGTCGTCAACACAAATTCTATGAAATAAGGATATAATAGTAGGACAAATGTCTAAAATAGCATCTTTTTAAGTTTTTATTCCAAAAATAGCATCATTAGTTTAAATTTCCAATAATAACACAAATTTAAGATTAAAATGCATTAAAACTATATTTTAATAGAAAAAATTAAACCTAAATTGGAAATAATGAACCCAAATACAATACTTTAAGTTTATGTATAATTTATTTAGAATAAATAAGTATTTTCACATAAGTATTTGTGCTATTTTTGGAAATTTAATTTTATGATGCTAGATTTGGAAAAAAAACTTTAAAAAGTGCTATTTTAGAGTATTACTCATAATAGTATTGTATATGTTTATAATGCTATATATGAGATTTTATAAACGCAGTGCTATATTTGTCTATAAAAATTGATTTGATGTCATTACAGGGTATTTTTCAATAATGAATCATACTCTTTTAAGACAAAATCAAACCATAATATGAACCAATCACGTGAAGTTTCCTAGGATGGTCTCTAGGACATTTTTCCACAAGTATCATTGAATTAGAATAATGTGTTTTGTTATGCCCTTCTTGTTTGCAAAGAAATCATGTCGGAATAGGACCATCACGACTCATTTTTCATTTGTGAAAGGTGGACTCTTGTGGCCTTTTACATCTAGTTACGTTCTCTACCATGATTGTGTAGTGTTAGTCCAATTACTCTATCAGTCACTCTATCTTAATCAATCGGTTTCCTCTTTTATATATAATCTGTATTTGTTACCTTTGCTATTGCTCACTGATATAAATTTTGATTTGTGCAGAAAAGTAAAACAGGACATCTCAAAGTAAAACAGATCTTGGTACGTCTCAACAAAAGTCACCCAAATAGCAACTTCAGAAAATAATGTTTGTCACTTTCTAACTCACGTCACTCATCATAAAACAGAATATCCGGAGCTCCGATAAAGAAAATATGACAGAGATAAGTTCATTCACCCTCTCATCACTCACCATCTCACACAGCTCACTCTTTTTCTCTTGATTACAAACGTAGAATGAAGTCTTACACATATATTCTCACAGCATCTTCCTGCACATTGCTACAACTCTTATACTTCCGTTATCACCTGTTAACTCACTGTTAACCTTTTTCAGGTTTCTGTTATCTTCCGTAAACCAGCTTTTACCCTGCTGCACTTAAAGAAGAAGATGGACTTCTTATTTTATCACTTGATAACACGTTTTGGACACCAGCCCAAAACACATGAAGATTTCGTAAATAAGGCCCAAAGTCTCTGAAGCCCAATCGTAGTTACCCGACATATAGTTTTAAGAATGGTGGAAACTAGGCCTGTCAATATGATTCTTTATCCGCGGGAAACACCGCCAATCTATTTAATTGTGGCCAATATGTCGGATTGGCTTGATTCCACATAAGCTTCTCGCCAATTTCAAAATTAGAGATGTTAAAATAGGTATGGCAACTTTAATAGGGTTAAATCTCAAATTCATTTAAACTCAATCCATATAAGATCTATTCCATTTAAATCTCAAATTTTATAAAATTTATTTATTATAAAAATCTAATAAAATTATCCATTTCTACTTATTTATAATTATACTAACCCATTTAAACCGATTAACTCATTTTATGTTTTATTCAATTTTTTCTTGTTTATATTAATTTGCAAAGATTATATTTTTAATAAAACAATATTTTAATTTTTTATCAAAAAATAGATAATAATTTTATGTATGTGCTAAAAATATTATTTTTATAAATATATTAAAATATTTTAGAAAATAAAACATTGAATTTTTATCACATGTTTGTGAAATTTGAGTTTTCTAACATTTTTAACGTTAAAATAAGTAATTTTATCTCATTTAAAATTTATTCCGTTTAAATTTATTTTCTGTAAAGAATGTATTCTACATTTTTGTCAAAAATTAAATATTTTCCATCAAAAATATGATTCCGTATTTTTTCATCAAAAATGTGATTTCATATTTTTCCGTCAAAAATGTAATTCAAAATTTTCTAGCAAAAACGTAATTCGAAAATTTTCTACCAAAAATGTAATTCTATATTTTTCCACCAAAAACGTAATTCAGCATTTCTCTGCTAAAAACGTGATTCCTTATTTTTCTGTTAAAAACTTGAGTCCATATTTTTTGGTCTAATTTCATATTTTCCCACCAAAAAGTAATTTTACATTTTTTCCAAAACGTGATTTCTGTATTTTTCTTACAAAAATGTTATTTTGTATTTTTGTTCAAAACATAATTTCGCATTTTTTCGTTAAAAATGTAATTCATTACTTTCGCTAATAATATATTATGCAGTTTTTTGTCAAAACACAATTCTACATTTTCACGTTAAAAATATAATTTTGTATTATTTACTAAAACGTAATTTCTATTCTTTATTTTTTACAGAAAATTATTGAGTACTTACTATAAAATATATTTTTGAATTATTATTGATTCAACAAAAATAAAATAAATAGGTTTAATAGAATTTGCAGGTTTTTAAAGTAAAACCCTTTAAATAAAGGAAGATTTAGTAGAATTCCTCATGCTTATACTGAAACTTTCCAGGGACTATCTCATGACCTAATAAATATTAAGAATTGTCAAAATAACCTATTTAAGTTTTTATAGATTTTTATAAAACAGTTTTCCTATTTTATCCTTAATCATATTGTTTATATTTATCTATAAATATTAATGATTATCTAATATATATATATATTGATAATATTTAAAAAAAATAAACAAATCAATTCTTTCCTTTAAGGTAGGTAAAGATTTTGTAAATAACTATCTTCACTTTTATGTGATACTTCTTAAAAAAACTAGGTAACACTCTTTTTGTTTCTTTTTCATTAATCAATTTGTTGTATCAATTCATCAAGTTATATATAAAATTTGGTAACATACTTTTGTGTTTGCATTTGATTCTAATTTGCAGACTTTTTAGATACTCTCACAAATATTTCGGCTGATTTGAATAGTAGTATTCTTAACTTACTAGTTTTTGATTCTTTTGGCAGACTCTTTCAAAGTCTTCTAAACTTATCAACAGGCTTACTTTTGTATTTATTAGTCTGTTGTTCTTTTGGCACACTTTGACAAATATTTTGGTAGACTCTGACAAATATTTCGGCAGATTTAAATAGTAGTCTTCTAGATTACTAGTCTGCTGCTCTTTTGGCAGACATTTCCAAAATCTTGTAAATTTATCTGTACACTACATTTGTATCTGCTAGTCTGCTATTGTTTTGGCAGACTTTAAAAAGTCTGGCAAATATTTTGGCAAACTCTCGCAAATATTCGGTAGATTTAAATAGTAGTCTTCTAGACTACTAGTTTGCTGCTCTTTTGGAAGACGTTTTCAAAGTTTTCTAAATTTATCTGCAGACTACATTTGTATCTGCTAGTCTGCTATTGTTTTGGTAGATTTTAAAAAAGTCTCGCAAATATTTTGGCAGATTTAAATAGTAATCTTCTAATCTACTAGTCTGCCGTTTTTTGGTAGATCATTCTAAAGTCTTCTAAATTTATCTACATACTTATTTTACTATATGTTAGTATGTTATTCTTTTGGTAGACTTTTAGATAGTCTAGCTCATATTTCAATAGATTTAAATAGTAGTATTCTATCCTACTAGTTTGTCGTTTGTTTGGCAAACGTTGTCAAAGTTTTCTAAACTTAATTATCTGCAAACTTACTTTTGTATATGCTAGTCTACAGTTATTTTGGCTGACTTTTAGAAAGTCTGGCAAATATTTTGACAGATTTAAGTAGTCTTTTAAATTCTAATCTACTAGTCCACCATTCTAAAATCAATTTTTTTTATCTAAAATACGTTATCTCTCATCTAAAATCAAAATTTGAATAACTAAACTATTAATTACAGAGATATAGAATTTTTGTTTTTGCTCCATGAACATTGGTTTTTGCTGAACAAAAAATTTCCTCTCGATCTACACAATCTAAAAGAACCCATGAAGAATCAAATCATGTTCTTATCATCATGCTTAACATACTTTTATCGTTAACATCAAATTTGAGATTTTGCTACATGGGTTTTATACATTGCTGAATTCCCACAATCAATTTTCTTTAATCCAACAAAATTTTCAACAATTTTAGTTTAAAAATGGAAACCAAAAAATCTGAAAAGCTATCCGTCCCTTTCATAGGAATCAAATCAGTAAATTGAGATATAAATTTTGAATAGAAATCTATTATAAAATTCAAATCCAAACCAAAATTTGAGAAGAAACAAATAAAACAATCATCAACTCACCTTCAATAAGAAAAAAATAAAAACCAAATCAAAACTAGTAATTATTCATACAACGGATAAGAATATTTTTTATTTAAAAAATTTAGTACATTACACCAAACATATCTTTGGTTTTTATGATTAAAAGTAATTATAAAATAATAATTATTTTTTATAAAATATAAAAAAAAATTTACCACAAAATTAGGTAAAGAGTAATATAGAAACTTTTTTAAAAATTAAATGATTAGTAGGCTATATAAGTAATAAAAAATTAACGAATTATTCTAGATATTTATAAAAAAGATTAGGTTATATTAGATAATTTTTTTAAAATAAATATGTTTTAAATGAGTATTTATTTAAACTCATTAATCTCAGTTATGATAAAGAAATCTAAATAGATATTTAATTTTTATAAATATCCACTAAAAATCTATTAATTACAATCCCATTTTAACATTCTGAGAATGTTGTAGTAATGGAAACATAGTCATCAATTCTTAGTCTTAGTGATGTGATAACACATATATCATGCATGGCAAACCATTCAATTGCCATCTACCACACTTACATAAATTTATTATGATGCAAACCTAAATCCAAAATTAGAATGGAGTAATCTAAAAGTATAATAGGAGGAGATTGTGTAATTAAACTAGTAAATATATACTAAAATTTCTATAGAAAGCGAAATTAGAAGAGAGACTAATAGCTCCAAATTTGTCGCATTTTTAACTTCCAAAATAACACTCACTAACATCTTAAATATTTGTGTTACTTTTGTGACATTATAATTTAAATTATTGATATTTTTAATTTTAGAATTATGTTATTTCATTCCGCCGCCAAAATTATAAATGGTATAATTAACACCGTAAGTAAACAGTGAACACGTGTATAATTAATTAAATCAAACTTAATTAAGTATTAATATAAATATCAATATGTATTATTTAATATGAATAAATAAAAAGTAAAATTTGTATAATCCTATGTGGTGCGGAGAGGGCCACGACAAGCCAAGGCCCATAATGAATCCACAAGTACCACTTTTTGATTGTTCCTTTCATTACAAAATTTGCTTTTTGCAATCGCCGACTGAAGAAAAAACAATAAAAATGGCCACCCGAAAAGCTTTGGTTAACGTCCACCGGATCATCCGCTCCACCGCGTTGGTTGGCCGGAAATCTGTCATTCCTTCTGCCACAAACCCAACATATCCCATTTTACGGTACTCTTTACTTTTCCTCCACAGTAATTATTTCATTTAAGAAGGAAAGATATTGTGATCTTACTGTTTGTGAACATGCCTGAAAATTTTCGGATTGAATTTTCCTAGAAATGGAGCTGATTTGGGGGCGAGATTCTTCTGCGGGAACACTGCGAGTCCCCAGAATTTTGATATCGATCTCTCCAACGAAGAGAGTAAGAGGATAACGATCAACAGGTATTCGTTAATTTTGAGATTCTACGTTGATTCGAAAAAAAATTCAAAAGTTGGTGATTAATTGAATGTTTGTGGGGGGGTTTTCGTGATAGATTGTTGTATAGGAGCAAGCAACGAGGGTTTCTGGAACTCGATCTGGTTTTGGGAAATTGGGTTCAGGAGAATGTTAATTCCATGGACGAAAACACTGTCAAATCCCTAATTCATGTCCTTAATTTGGTAAGTTTCGTTTGTCTCTATCAGAAAATTCTCAAGTTTCCATGTGCTGTTTGTTTGCTCAAGCAAGTTTCTTATGAATATCTATAAGAAATGTAATTGGAGAGTTTGTAGTTACCAAATTTTACTAGTATGGAGGAATCAAAACGTTATGTATATTCTTACAATATCTTTTAATTGTATTTTATCTGGGTGAATTATCGTTTAATGCTTGAAACGATTTTAGGATGTTATTGTGGTGCTGGTTGTTGAATGGTTTCCCCTTGATTGATATCAAATTAGAGAATATATAAAATATTAGCTTTCCTGCAGTAAACAGATTTCAAACACAAATATGGATTTGGTAAGAGCAGATGGTGAAAACTTCATTGACCACAAATTACTTGTTTTTGGCTCTTTGTAGGAAAACCCTGATCTTTGGAAATGGCTAACTGCACAGGAACAGCCTCCAGAGGCCGTGAGCTCAAATCCGGTAAACACAATCTCATAATCAAGCCTATGTTTAGATAGTGTATATACATCTTCATTTGTTGTGCTCCAATGATTCTAACATTGTTATGATACTAAAGGTGTTCTCGGCATTGCACGAGAAAGTAATGAAGAATTTGAATAAGCATGCAGCACCAGAGACGCGTGCAGAAGCTGGACAGCCATGGGTCAAAGGCTGGGACGATTTCAAGAAAGGCCGCGACGCTCCCATTGCAGGGAACCAGTAAACAACACTCTCCTGTTTAATATACAAAGAGTAACAAACCGAAAAAATAAGGTAATGTAAAAGTATCGTAACTAGATATGAAATCGTAGCAACCATTACCTATACTATGGTATTAATAAAGAGACAGGCCGTAAAGAAGACGAGGTTGGAGGTGTAATGAGTTTGTGTAGTAAAGATGGGATTGTGGTTTTGATTTTATAGATTTCATTGTTATTGTTTTCACTTCACACGGCCTTTAGTAAGCTAATGGCTACCTCTAAAACTATACCATCCCGTTCTAATTGTTCACGTGGGAGAATACATGATAAATAATCTGTGTACCATCCGTCTTTTACTTCGTGAACACGGTTATTTAGAAAAATATTTCTTTTTTCATAAAACTATTTTTTATTTAAATTAAACTGTTTCAAAAATTTTAATAAAACCAATATTAAATAAAAAAAAGTCTTATTCTTGAAAATTTTATATATAACACTATTTGTGTTCATCTTAAAACAAATAAGGGGATGAAGGTAAATCTTAAAAATTACGAGTTCACAATATATATATATATATATATATATATATAGTAATCTCATTAGAACGTACATCTTTTTTGCTATATCCATCACTTCGGGATGACATATACATTACATATCATAGATCAAGTAAAGACTCTAGGTTTCCATTTTGACCTATGAAATATGTATCTTTTCTTGTATTTTTGCTCGTCAGCCACTTTGACCTATGAAATATGTATGCATCTATAGACCACGACCACAAAGCTACAAATGAGAGCTTCCATTTGTGACCAACACACAACTATCCGACCATATCCGTGGGAGTATTATTTACTATAGGATCTAATGCAGTTCTCCTGCCTGTAACCGCATCCATCACTTTCTATTTCTAATACCCTCTCATTTTTCAACATTCAATAACATGTATTACACCATAATATATCATCAAACAACAAAAAAAAATTTCTATTCTCAGTTTTATACTATATATATATTTATATATATACGTATATGTATCATATACAATCAACATTTAAATACCTATTACTTATGAATTATGTAACATATAGGTATACTTGATTTAATAATAAACTAAATGTTAATTAGAAAAATGATCTTTTTATTTGATTGTGCTTTGATATATATATATATATCTAATATATTATTTGATAAATATTTTAATAAATAAATTTTATTTTTATGTATGATTTACAATTATGTCACGATGACGTGTCATATTATCAGAGTCTTTTAAGGCATATTATATAAGACATAATTTACTAGAGTATTTACAAAAATAGTATTAGACAAACCAGTATACTATATATAAATTCTTAATATTTCGACATAAAAGACAAACACAATATAAAATAAAATATTAAAATTTTTAAAAATTACTCAAACAAAATATAAAAACAAAAATTTAGAATAATTTAATATTTATCATATCTATAATATTTTACCTATTTAATAATATTATATTTTTAAGATATATATACAATTTAAATTCATTTGTATAATCTGATTTTTTTAATATATTTTAAATAAAAGATCAAGTATATATGTATCTAATTTATATTTACTAAATAAATAATTAACTATATATTTTTTTCACACAAGTGTGTGGATGTAAATCTAGTATATGTATATTGAAAAACACGCAAATCTTTCTTCACATTTGTCAAACGTTGACGAAGAATGCCAAACTTTTCATCTTGTACATATTTGTTGTCTCCACTTTAACATCGTGATTTCTTATGCTGCTCTTCATTTTTTTAAACCGTTTTTCCTTCAATCAAGAGTTAATTTTATGTGTTACGATTGTTCCTGCAAAGGTCGAACGGACTATGTTTGCCCAACCAAAATACATAACTCAACAAACTCATCGCAAAATCATTATGCACATATCATACTTAGTAAAACAACCATAATTATCAAACGCCTAGACAAAAAATATGATCTTTTGCATAAAACTAGATCTATGTGTCGAAGATCTACTCACCATTTTGAGATCGATATGAAAACGTTTGATTATCCTTACCATGCTTGCACCGAAAACTGGTGTAGATTCGTACACTATAGAACATGTTTTGGAAAAAAAAACATTTATAACTTCCAAATTGCAATTCCGACTGACAAACTGATTGCGGCAGTGGTTAAATAAAAGAGTCAAGAACTTGACTACCAATTTTCAGATCGTTTAAATATATTTGTCCACTTGTTTCTTCTTTCTCCTAGAAGCTTTCTAATCTGCTTCTTATGCTCTTGTACGGTAGCTATGGTGGCTTTTCTTTCGAAGTAGCTGATCGCCGGTTGCTCCGGTGGCACGATCCGGTAGCGGTTCGCCATTCAAAACCCTCTTATATATAACTATTTTGTAATTCTTCATATACAAGAAAAGGAAAATTGTAGATATAATTGCAGAAAGATTATAATATCTTTAATGCTAAAGCTGAGTTTTTTATAATAGATTTCACTTCTCTTTGTTATTGGACCACGAAAACAAGTCTAAAATTATATATGGTCTGTGTAGATAATTCTTATTTCTACTATGGTTTTTTTTACTTGAATACCAAAATTTTCGAACTGTTTCTTTTTTTTGCAAGTTAGATTTATAAAAAGATTGAAAAATTGGATGTTACAATCAGCACGGAACTTAAACTGTAATCTTAAACACAATAAAGCAGTTTTGGATAATACAAAACTTTTCGAGTTCGAAACAAAAAAGATAGTCACAAACGACTGTTTTTAGAATACTTTAGAACTAACGATGTATTTCTCATCAAAATTATCATAAATCATCAAATGTTTACCGAAATATGGATGTTGTATATTTTTTCTCTAAAATAAAAGTTACAAATCTATTTCTCCATACGATAACAAGTTTGAAACATAAATATCAACATATGCGAATTTCAATGGTTGAGATAACCAATGTATATGCTAATCTGTATGTTTGTTTATTTTTCAAATTTATATATCAAATAGAGGAAATTAATTATAGTTTGATGAGCTATATTAATATTGTTTGTTTGGTTGTTCCAGACATATGTGATTGTGGTTGTGGCTGAGACAGATGTTATTTGTTTGTGTGTTGCCGACGGTTGCGGTTGCGGTTGATCGCATATTTTTAGTCATACCGCTATTTTAATCAACGGTCAAAAAAATTACGACACATAACGTAATGTCTGACCGATGCGTCTGCTGTAAATACTTGCAACATGTAAATGAACAATAATCTACCACAGTTATACTCATAGGTTTTTGCGACTTACAAACGAATATGACCATTATAATGATAATAGTTATGGTGGATAAATACATCACTAACTAAAAATAATTTAAAGTATTTAGTTTTACGTTTTTAGTTGTGATTGGTTTTTTTTTTTAATTTGGTAGTTTTCAGTTTTTTTCTATCCGAAAATAGTATAATTTGTGTTAGTAATTAAGTATAGAAAATTTAAAATATTATAAAAAGAAATATAGTAGTCTTTTCGGACCTGTCAACAATCACATAAAATTTTTATTAAAAAAAAAAAAAGTATAGAATAAAAAACATCACTTTCGTGTGATTTAATAATGACCGTATGATAGACCTTTTAAAAAAAAATTTGAATTGCAATGCAAATTAAACTTAGTACTTTTTCCCTATTTGATTTCTACCGTTTACTTCAGGTTTTTTTACAAACTCTTTTACATAAAATCAGTTAATAAAAGAATAAAAAAACTTTAATTGTATCACTTAAATTATATAAGAATTCTTGAACTCAAGAATTCAGAATAAAAAACTTTTCTTCATTCAAAAATAATAACTACTTAAAATAACGAATGATATTAAATTTGTCGAGAAATGCAAAATTATATTGATACGATATTTATTGTGTATTTTGATAAATTGAATATTTTTTGTGAATTCTTAGACGAAATTGTTATAAATTGATTTTTGGGTCATGTTGACGTATCACATAAGAATATCTCTAATATTTTAATAAATATAAATACAATATAAAAAAATATTAATTTTTTTTTTAAAATTAATTAAACAAAATATAAAATAAAAATTTATTTTAAATAAATATTTATCACATAGATAACTTTTAATTATTTAATAATATTATCTGTAAAAATAGAAATTATTTAAATTTTTTATAATTTAATTTTATTATTTATTTATTTTATATAATTAATATTAAAAAAGATTTAAAATTATGTTTTTAAAAGATAATTTATATATACCTAACTTATATTTATTAATTAAATAATTAATTATAATATATAAATATTTTTCTAGTTTGGGCGCTACAAAAAGTTATAAGCAAAATATTTAAGGATTTTAAATTTTTTAAACAAAAATGACTAAACAAAGTCAGAAGCAAAATTAATCGTATAAAATAATGACGAATATTCTATGCGAATATCGTCACCACTGGCCTCTCTCCTTCCTTCTTCTTCCTTGAGCTTCTTCACCTGTAAAGCATCAATACAATATCAGCACAAATCCCCATTCGAATTGAAGTTTCTTATGATACTACAACCCATCCTTTCTTTGTTCAATTTCTATTTCTCCGCTTGATTTTCCAAAAAGATCACTGAAGCTTGGAAGAACATCTTGTTCGTTTTCGCGTCTAATCAAGATTTGAAACGCTCTCAACGTTACGTCTTAATCTTCGTTTTAAATTGTGAGAGCGTTTTTGGAGATTGTAGATCGGGTTCATTACATTCCCTGTAGATCTGAATAAGGGAGGATATGATCACCGACCCAGAAAAAACGCAGTTTGCTTCAGTTCTGATTTTTTGATCGATCATGTCGAGTCATGGCGTGGAGCACGTTGGTTTACCGACGAAAATGGAAGCTACGAATTCCAAACAGGGTTGCTGTAACCCGGTTAAGAAATCCGGACCCGTTTCCATGGATCATGTTCTTTTGGCTCTCCGTGAGACAAGGGAGGAACGAGACGTTCGAATCTGGAGCCTATTCAATTTCTTCGATTCTGAGAATGTTGGCTATTTGGATTGCGCTCAGATCGAGAAGGGATTGATCGCGCTTCAAATCCCTAGTGGTTACAAATACGCCAAGGAGTTGTTTAGGGTTTGTGATGCAAATCGAGACGGGAGAGTCGATTATCACGAGTTTCGTCGATACATGGACGATAAAGAACTCGAGCTCTACAGAATCTTTCAAGCTATTGATGTTGAGCACAACGGTTGCATATCTCCTGAGGGACTCTGGGATTCGCTCGTTAAGGCCGGTATATACAATTTTTAGTTTTACATGTTCTTCCAAATCTTGATTATTCCAATGCTCTGGAGTGTAAAGTCGAAGCCTTTTTATTTAAGAACCAGATTACAATGTGAGTTGAAAAGGTCATAGTATTTAAAGCTGACTATGGAATGATTTAGTTTTTTTCTTTTTAGTAAAGATGTTATACGTTTGGAATGAACTTTACTTTGTAGATCATTACAAGTTTGTAAACCACTGTTGATGCAAATATCTTGGGAAGAAATGGCTGAGAGTTGTAGTAAGGGGGAGATTAATGGTTTCCAATAGGTTGATATTCTTTCTCTGTCATATATATGATCATTGGCTAAGAATGAACTAATGAATCTGAGTGGTTAAGTAATACCTTTATAGAATTGCCTCTAATGTCAATCTATCAAGTTGAGTCTATATTGGTTTCATCTGATGGCTATTAGTTAATACCCTCAGTTCTGTGCTTTTAAGTAGCCTTTTTTTTTTTAAAATAACGTTTAATTCACAACTTTTGTGTGTTTTGCTCTGTTTTCGTCCTATAAGGCACAACAGTTTCTATTTTGCAGGAATTGAGATAAATGATGAGGAGCTTGCTCGTTTTGTGGAACATGTTGATAAGGATAATGATGGGATCATAATGTTTGAAGAATGGCGAGATTTTCTTTTGCTGTACCCTCACGAAGCCACCATTGAAAATATATACCACCACTGGGAAAGAGTATGTCTTGTAGACATTGGAGAACAAGCCGTTATTCCAGAAGGAATTAGCAAACACGTAAAGAGGAGCAACTATTTCATCGCAGGTGCACTTCCTTAATTGTTAGGTGCTTATTTCTGTGAACATCATAAAAAAAAAGATATGATTTTGAAGTTTTCTGACGACAAAATAGTACTGTCACAGGTGGCATAGCTGGTGCTGCTTCTAGGACTGCGACTGCACCTCTAGATCGCTTAAAAGTTCTTTTGCAAATTCAGAAAACCGATGCTAAAATCCGAGAAGCCATAAAAATGATATGGAAGCAAGATGGGGTTCGGGGTTTTTTTCGAGGTAATGGGTTGAATATTGTCAAGGTAGCACCAGAGAGTGCCATCAAGTTCTATGCATATGAACTTTTTAAAAATGCTATTGGTGAAAATATGGGTGAAGACAAAGCGGATATAGGCACAACTGCTAGACTTTTTGCCGGAGGTATGGCTGGTGCAGTGGCTCAAGCCGCTATATACCCTTTGGATCTTGTGAAAACTCGGTTGCAAACCTGCACGAGCCAAGCAGGTGCTGTTGGGCCAAGGCTTGGAACACTCACTAAAGACATATTGGTTCATGAGGGTCCACGCGCCTTTTACAAAGGTCTTTTCCCTTCTCTTCTTGGGATTATTCCTTATGCGGGTATCGACCTTGCTGCATATGAGACATTAAAGGACTTGTCAAGGACATATATTCTTGAAGACACAGGTAAATCTCTTTAGTGCTCTATTTTCCCATTCTGTCTAGATATGCTTTGAAAAGTAGACTCATAAAACTAGGCTCGGGTTTGGACATCAGAACCAGGTCCACTCGTGCAACTAGGATGCGGAACAATCTCAGGAGCACTTGGAGCAACCTGTGTTTATCCTTTGCAGGTTGTTAGAACAAGGTAATTCCATAGCCTATTTGCTTCTCCTGGCTTTCTCTCTCAGCACAAATACCATACACAAGCCTATATATATGATGTTTTTACCAAACAGAATGCAAGCGGAACGAGCAAGAACTTCCATGTCAGGAGTATTCAGGAGGACAATAAATGAAGAAGGTTACAGAGCACTCTACAAAGGGCTTCTACCGAACCTTCTAAAAGTTGTTCCTGCTGCAAGCATCACATATATGGTTTACGAAGCTATGAAAAAGAGTCTAGAACTTGATTAGTTGCTTCACTTTGTTTTGATAATGACGAAATAATAAGAGAGAACCTACAAAACTAGCTTATTTTTAACACACTTGATTCTTCGAAACATCATTTGCAATGAAGTAAAATTCTTCTAATCTTCTTTGTTTTAGAAAATTTTACATTTTGTTCAAGAGTAGAAAAGCTCATTATAATTTTGAGTTCTTGGCTGAGAAAATTGTAACGATGCTTTCATGAATCTAACTGGTGACCTATAAGGTTGGTAATAATAGAACATAGCCTTCTGGTTCTTGTTTAGGAATAGGTTTTGGTGCAGTGGACAGTGGAACAAAGTTAGGTTTATTTTAGCCACTTATATATATAATATATTAATGTAAAGTTAAAAAAAGGTGTAGTGGAAAAGAAAAAAATCGATGTGAAAAATATCTGATTACGTGTTTGCATTTACATCGAACAATTTGGATAATAATAATAAATGTGCTTCAATATATGTCAAAGTGGACGTGCCGGAGTGGTTATCGGGCATGACTAGAAATCATGTGGGCTTTGCCCGCGCAGGTTCGAATCCTGCCGTTCACGTCTTTTGTGTATCTAAAAATTTTCGTGACTCATATGAGATAATTTGAACAAATATTAGTTTTCAGAAAAAAATTCAAAAAAGGAAAATATCGCATTGATTTATTAAATTATACTATTTACGCAATAATTTTTTTTATTATTTTTATTTTAATAATACTTTTTTATAAAGTTATATTTGGAAAATAACTTTCGGGGTACAACTAGTTGGAGTCTAATTAACGTTTCACTTTATTTCCAGAAAGAAAAAGAAAAATAAGTATACGGTCAAAATCGTAAAAGGAAATCTACAATCAAGAGAGTGTATATATATATATATATGTATACATATATTAAAAAATAGTATATGGGAAGTGAAATTACGAAAATTACATAACTCATGTTTCTTTTTTTTTAATTTTGTTATTTATGCCTTTTTTAACTATGTGTATCCTTTAATTAGAAGTTTTCTTTGTGGAAGGAGAATCTGGTGCTTGTCTTGTGAGTGAAATCTAAAGCTAAATGCCTTAGCTCTTTTGTTAAAGCTGGTGCTCCACAGTAGAACACTCCTGCACATTAATGTTTTAATCATTTCCAATTAATGACTATTCATCTCTACTTTATATATAAAAGATATACTTTTATCAAATCAAGATTCTTTAAAAAAACTTTGTGTCGTGACTGTCATTTAAGTAAAAAGAAAAAGATGTAAACTTACCAACTTTGGTGTTAGGATGATCCATGGCTATGCGTTTATAAACATTTCTCCAGTTAGGTTTAGCGAAATGTGACATAACTCTTGTGCCAGAGACAATATCGACTCCATTCTTTGCATGATTTAGTGACTGAAGCATATGTATAAGCGCAGAACGAGCATCACCTTCTTCATATACGCTTGTACAATAGTTATGTAGATCGATGACACGGTTGCTATCTCGTTCTGCGACTTCGTTCATTATGTTCTTGAACCAATCGAATGAGCCTTGCTCTCGTGTAACCCAATAGAAGTATGCTCTACGTGTCCTGAAACTCTCTCGCTTGTTTCGTTCTCGTTGTGGTTCGCTTGTTCCGTTCTCCATTCGGTTTAGTTGGGCTTGTTCCTTTGCTTTGATGTTGTTGACTATGTCTTTGACTATACTTATCATTGGCGTTGCTCCGATACCGAGACCAACCAGTAGAACTACCTCGTACTTCTTGTAGTCTTGTGCTGGTGCACCGTATGGACCATCGATGAACACTTTCGGGAAGCTGCAGGTGCGATATTAAAGGGTCAGTCACATTAGCAAAGGTTACAATTTTTATGAATCATTGTATATATATATATATATATGCTCAACAAGAGACTAACTTATATGGAATTCTTTATATTTTCCCTATAATTAAAAGAAATAAAACTACAAACATAGATTTATGTCTCCTTACAATAATATTTTACATTGATATCTTTTGTAATCCAATGCTTTTTTTCAACGTTATTAGTTAGATCAACTAATGTATTACTTTCAAATGTAACATCTTTTTCAGTTAGGATCATGTTTATTTTTTTTATTATCCCTAATATATTATTTGAGAAATATTTTAATAAAATAAATTTAATCTAACATATCATTAACAAAAATATCATGTGTTATTACCACAATGAGTTTTAAATAATTACAATATTTACTATTACTATTAATTTGGTTAAAAAATCAATATATTTTATTAAATTAACCAAAAATACTATTAAATTCATAAAAAATAATTATTTTTATTTCTTTTAAGGGCAAATGACTAAAATAGCACATTTTTAAGTTTTTGTTCCAAAATAGCATCATTAGTTTAAATTTCCAATAATAGCACAAATTTAAGATTAAAATACATTAAAAAAACTATATTTTAATAGAAAAAAAATTAAACCCTAAATTGGAAATAATGAACCCAAATACAATACTTTAAGTTTATGTATAATTTATTTAGAATAAATAAGTATTTTTACATAAGTTTTTGTGCTATTTTTGAGAGTTTAATTTTATGATGCTAGATTTGGAAGAAAAACTTTAAAAGGTGCTATTTTA